>JAEQBH010005912.1:0-138543 GCA_016808115.1 Tetrastigma voinierianum | reverse complement strand
AAAATTTGCATTTATTATTATTATTATCATTAATATTTAATATTCAATTTTTGATTTTATTTTTTTTTGATTTCTTTTTTTTTTTTTCTAATCTCCCGCTCTTACCCCTATCTTCTCTCTCTACCCATACCCTACTCTAACCTAACCTCTCTCTCTCTTTTCCTTTTTTTGGAAGACCCAACTAAGTCCTCCTCTCCCCTCTTCTCCCCCTTGGTTCTTCTCTCTCTTCTCTCTCCTCCTTCTCATTTTCCTCCTTTTCTCATTTCGCTTCTTTTCGCTCTTCCTCTCTCTTCTTCCATCTTGTTTTGCCTCAATTTTTTGCTCATTATCAAAGAAACCAAAGACAAATACTACAAAGGTAAATACTAATTTCATTTTTTTTTTCTTTTATTTTCTCCATTTCATTTCTTTATTTCCACCACCACTCAAAGACGAGAAGCCACAGATCTGGCCACTCAGTAATCGGGTCGCCGACAATGACCCCTCCATTCCCCTCTCCATCTCTCATTCACTCAATTTTCCTCTTTCCCATTATTCACTAATTATTATTTTCCTCTCATTTTCTCACCACCCAAACTTTTTTTTTTCCTTTCTTTAACATAAACTACATTTTCGCCTTAAAACTGCGGTAAATTTCTTCCTAAAATCATTTCTACATTTTGGCTTGCTTAATGCAATTTTTTGGTTATGTTAGATCTTACTTATATGTTTAATTATTATGTTATTAATAAATATGGGCTTGGAATAATGTAGGACCTATTGTGTTATTAATATATATTAAATAACTTGGTTTTTATGTATTTATGATTAATTTTGATATTTTGGTATTATTCTTACATATTTAAACTTGTTGGGACTTGGAATGTTAAATTAGTTTGTGAATTGGCATGAAATTAGTATTATTGGTAGATATTAAGTAAAGTGTAATTTGTGTATGTTTTAGCCATGAATTTGACATATTGAGTTTATTGTGTTTTTTTAGGTTATATATATGAAATTGAAATATTATGGCATGATATTTAACTTTAAATTAAATTGAGCTTAATAATTGATAAAAAAAAATGTGTTTGTTTGTGAATTTATTAAAGTATGTTTTATGTTAATTATTAATATGAAATTATGGGCTTAGTTTAGTGACATATTTGATATCCATGTGTGAATTTATTTAATAATTTGAGACCTATTAGCATGAACGAATTACTGATAAGTTTATATATTGCTTTTAGGCTTATTATTATTATACTTGAATATTTATTTTGGCTTTATTAACTCATTCTTTTTCCTACTTTGATGTCTTTTTGTCTTTCTGGTTTATTTTGTTTTACATGAGGAATTCCTACTACTTTTGTTGATCGAGTATGAATTCATGACGCATGCAGACCGTATTCAAACTCTGAATACGGGCTTAGTTTAGTGACATATTTGATATCTATGTGTGAATTTATTTAATAATTTGAGACCTATTAGCATGAACGAAATTAATTGGATAAGTTTATATATTGCTTTTAGGCTTATTATATATTATTATACTTGAATATTTATTTGGCTTTATTAACTCATTCTTTTTCCTACTTTGATGTCTTTATTTTCCGTTTATTTTGTTTTGCATGAGGAATTCCTACTACTTTTGTTGATCGAGTATGAATTCACGACGCATGGAGGACCGTATTTCAAACTCTGAATATCAGAATTACAAGTAGGACTTTTAGTTACTATCACTTTCTCACTCGATATTTAATTTCATTATTATGATTATTTTTTTTTTATGTATGTTCTTGCAAGCTCATTCTAATATACTAGTTGGTTATATGTAAAATTTTGAACATGTAATTTTATAATTTATGTGTGTTAATAAAAATAATAATTCAATAATTTAATTTAATAAAGCAAGTTCATAATATGTTTTTAAATAATTATTTTCTAATAAAAAAATAAAAAGTTGCTTTTTTCTTAAAGAATCTAAAATTGTTTTAATAAGAATTCAAATGTTATCTTTAATCAAGGTCCTCTAAAGTTTCATTTGTTTTTTAAATAAGATTGTCTAATTTTTTATAAATAAAATACTTTTAAACAATTTTTCAATAAAATATCTTCCCTATAAGAATAATAATTTTTTTAAAATAAAGTTATAATTTCAATTTCCTTTCTAAATTAGTTAAATAAAACTTTTTGACCAAGTTGATTTCTTTTTAATAAATATTTTTATAAATAAATAAATTGTAAATTCTCTTTAAAATAAAATTGGATCTCCCTTTTATAAGTGGATATTTTTTTATGTATTGAGTAATGTGATTCTTTTTTCGTATTCAAAATAATTAATTAATTGACATAGTTCCCAAACTTGTTTAGTAGATATCATTTTTATATGGGCTAGAGGGAGTGCTACTTTTACCACTACCGTACCTTCCCGATAGGTAACCTGACCTCCGGATTTGAACTTGGTTTTTCGTAGACATTTCTTTTCCTAAATAAGAAGTCACTCTAAGGTTTTATTTTTTATTTTGTTTTCCCTTAAAAAAATAAACAAAAATAAGTAGCGACTCCAATTTTCTTTTTAAGAAAATCTTCTTCTTTTTTCTCAATAAAAAGTGAGTCTAGCCATTGAGTGGAGACGCACGTGAAAAATGCGAGTCCACAAAATGGCGACTTTTCTGGGGACAAATGTGTGGTTCAAACTTGAACTCTAAGTTTAGGAAAAGTGACATTTGACTCATTGCTACGGACATCACATTTTGTGCTTTTTGTATACTTGATATTTGATAGCATATGGAGAGTCTTTGTGACGCCTCGAACCCAGGGGTTCGTTGACAACCTGTCAACTCGTGAAATACATGTAGCCATTGAGTGTCTCAATGCCACAAAATGAGTGTCTCTCTACCCGAGACTCACCAAAAATATAATCAACTATATTACAATAGTTTCAAGAGTTAATTACACTCTTATACAAACTTGTATCAATCAGAATGTTTCCTACAAGTTTTACAAAATATATAATCAAAGCCACATGTTGGCTTTCTTCTCAAAAGCGGCCTCTAGTGAGCGTCGTCTTCCTGAATACTCCATGTACCTAAAAGGGGGATCCCACGACAAGGTGAGCAATGCCCAGTAGTTTAATTTTCCTACATCGGGTTTCTCCCCACCTAAGTGCTCATGCAATGGCAAACACACATTCAAGTGAATTCATGATTCCTACTCGAATGTCTACATGCCAAATCCCATGCCTCGAGTCCTCACCGACTCTCTCACACATGCTTGTGCCATGTATGAAAATTGTTTCCAAACAAATCTATTTGTTTACTTTGTGGACAACCCTCCGAGGTGAACTTTGTCAGACAATCAAAACAAATTCATCGACATCCTCCGACGTGAACTATCGGACAACTTCCCAATGCGCAATTATTCGGACAATTCTCCATAAAGTTCTATTTGACAACCCTCGTGATTTTCATTTACAGGGATTACACTCGATAACCTATTGTGTCCAACCCTCCAAAAACATGTCATGCACTCACACCTATTGTTCTAGGGTGCCCCTCAAAGGCATATGAAATGCATGCCATTCCATACAATATATGTTAATATTTATCAAGCATGCCATATTAACAAAAAATTTACACACAACAACATGTTATTCAAACATAACAACAACATATCAACACAGCAAAGCAACACATACTACCGTCCACGTCCGCTTTGAACTGCCTAAAACCACTCTAGGATTTCGCCACTACCCAAGTTCGCGCAATCGAATGAACGACCACCGTCCCGAACACTTTTAACCATTAAAATGACTCTTAGCCAAGGAATAAAACAAGTAGGAAAAAACCCCTACCTCTTGGAGTTTTCGAAACTCCACAATACTAGTACCCACGCATAGCTATTGCAGTGAGGATCAACTTTGCCTCTTGTCTCGCCGGAATTTGACGGACCGATCGCCGAAAAATCTAGAGATAAGGTAGATTCTCTCTCTAAAATCTCTCTTCCTTTCTCCCTCTGTCTCTATCTTTCTCTCATTTTTCCTTCCCAAACCGGTTTGGGTCAAGGTTGGTCAATATAACTCGTTTCTTTCATGCCACTTGTCCAATTCTAAGTGGTTCTTTGGATTTCACCCTATCAACTTATCCATCTACCATGGATTTCCATCCACTCTCAAGGTGCCATGTGTCTCCTATGGCCCCACATTTGCCTCATGCTCACTGGGCTTCTCCATTTGACACGTTGTCTCATCTAGAACCACTCAAAATGCGCCAAGTGCTCGGGGTGACTACCTTCTTGCCTCAAAAACGTGAAATTCTCACCATCTCTTAATTCGACAAAAATTCTACGTAGTAGCTGGGGATTTCACATAATTTCAACAGCTAAGTCCGTTTAATATCCGAAGATCTAGAAAATTCTGGTTTTTGACAAAATAACTATTTTACTTCATTTTTCGTAAAATTCCAATTTTCTGCTTACGCTCGACTAACTGATTATTTTGTATGCATGCTTCATTGCTATAGTCATTTGATATTTCGGTTTATTGATCTCATTAATTGATTCTTTTATCGATCTATGAAGATTTGTACAACATAGAGTTAAGATTTGAGGACATTTGTGTAGTCAATGTGCTTTGTTTGTTCTTTGATTGTGCACCTTAGATCGTCTCTGAGTGTTTGAGAGTTGTGAGCTCATGTTACCTAGTTTTGAGAGTCTTTTCCATTAGGACCCATCGCTCAGATCTTCCTTTTTTTTTTACAGGCACTTTGACCTTATAGGTTGAGCCTAGATTTTTTAGGATTTCTTATCTTACACTTGGGTGCATCTGGGAGCTTTTGGGGCCACTTTGGTCATGTTTAGGTCTAGTGTTCCCTCCTTTTGTCTCCAACGCAGTGTTCTTAGAGGTTGATATGAATTCGATCAGATGGACCTGCCATTTTCTTTTGACATGTTTTGGGGGAATCTCGTTGCTCCGTATGATATTCTTACTTCCCCCACAAATGAATTTGGAGCATTTTTGGGTATTTGTAGTCTCTTGCGGGTGATAGTTCTTCTCGCAGACATCCTCTTCACCGGCATTACTGTAGATCATGGAGATTAATATATTATAATGGGATTTGAGGAGGTTTGCACTCCACCTGATCGGGCCATATATCATTAGAGAGTTGACTCTAGAGAAAGCTACATGGTTGATGATTTAGACGAAGATTCTCAAAGCTGACCAATGTGGATCATTTGAAGAAGCATTACATTTGAGACCATGGTTGTAGGATGGGTGCCACTCTCTAAGTAACCATACACCTTATCACCTTACTAATATATTTGGGATCACATGCCCCTTTGATCCTCATGCATATGTTATGCCCTTTTATTTATTTGAGCATTGCTTACCTTTTCTACACCAGGGTAGGGGCCCTTTTATGTATATGTATGCTTTGGTGAGAGTCTCATGAGTTTTGGACTATTTTCATCACTTTGGCTATTATCATCCCATCCCCTCCTTTTGCCATATTTCATTATTATTACCTTCATTTTCCTTATTTCCATTGTTGCTTGCCTTGTCTTTTTGTTACCTTACTCATATTGATGATTCTCCACGTTTTGGTGCATAAAGGGTGGTTATGTCACTCCCTTTACTCCTCCCATGGCATTGATTCAAAGATTTTGGCTTGAGATGTTACTTTATGGGAGGGGATTTAAGCATTTATTCGTGATTAGGAGAGCTTACTCATTCTTTATGTTTCCCGTTGAAGCTTGATTTGTAGATTATCAGATGTACATTCATTCAAAAAAGAAAAATAAAATAAAATAAAATAAAAGGAAAAAAATGAAAAATAAAATAAAATAAAAAAATAAAAAAATAAAAAAGGAAAAAAATAAAAAAATAATAAAAAAGAAGAAAAAATGTCTATTTATGTTTAGTTTCTTCCTCCATTAAATTCTTATATCAACTTTTGAGTGTTATTTGTTAAGTGTATTTATTATTGAGGATCTATTTTAGATTTTTTTTTTTATGAGGGTTTTCATTCCTTAGGCCACTTTTGTTATGCATTTTGAGTGTTGAGAGTTCAAGTGAGAGTTTGAGAGGCGAGTGTTCATGCGAGTCCTGTGACACCCCAAAACTGCAGGCCCTGGCCGACCACCGTCAACCTCAAGGCGAAACCTCACGCTGCCTCATATCATGAGACCCATACTGAGTAAATGACCCACAGGCCCATCATCCATACACGTCCATACGGTTACAAGACTATACATTTCTATAGATTCAAGAGTTATTACATCACTCTTAATACAAAACATATATTAAAACTAGTTCGTTCTAATATATACACAAAACAATAATCAAGGCCAAAGTCCGACCGCCCATAATCCCAAATACTTCTAAGGAGCCGCCCGTCCGTCCCGTACCGTCCCGCACCAAAACGGGGCTCCCATGACGGGGTGAGCTAACACCCAGTAGAGATAAATCCTACAAGGGCTATTCCCCACCTAGGTGCACATGTAAATGATCATTTCACAGTCAAACCAACAACCAATCCGTGCATACATGTTGTCCTATCATGGAAAAATCTACATGCATGTATGTGACAACACTCTACATTCCCCAAGTACCGGGTCAACCTCCGACCCACCACCCAATGCAAGTGCCAATGGGAAATCAATATCAAGTCGACCCGACTCCCATCTCACAACCCGTAGTCTATGTGATCTTTATTTAATCGTTTCGTGTCTTTTTGGGCAACATAACTTTTCGGGGTCTCACCGCGGGTCTCTTACACCCTCTGACATTTTTCGGGCTTTCACCAATGGATACGCTGTCTAACCAAGTTTTCAAGCTTTTCACCTGAGGGGGGTATCTATCCCATACTCCCATACGCCTCGACACATTTCATTTTCCATTTTCGCTTAACACCGTGGAACTTAATCGACTAGTCCCATTCCCAAGCCTACACGACCCAACACTGCCGCAAGGCCAAATCAAAGAATTACGTGACACACTCTCATGTAATGTGTGGTGTTACCGCACACCAATGCCATGCAATCAGGCCACTCCGCACTCAAACCCCATGACCAATGTATGAAGACCTCTACATGGACATTCTAATAATCGTATTAATCGTGTGTGCTATGAACACTCATGTCTAATGCAGCCAATAACATTTCATATATATTTAACATACATGCAAACATGTTAATATTCCACACATTCAAGTCAATACATCACATAAGCATGCACTACATCTTTTCTATCATTCAGTTCATTCATGTCAACACATCATTCAAGCATGTATTAACATAATTCCAACCATTACTTAGGCAAGTAATGCCATAATTCATATTCTCGGGCTAAGACATGTATGTCACTATACAACCTTAATGCATATAATTATTTCCATCTTTATCACATAATTTCACATATTCAGCATGTTATTCAATTTATGGAAATAACACACATTAGCCATTCCAGGCCATAAATCCGGCCATGCTTGGCCTTGGAAATAATCTGGACTTAGTTTAGAAAGTCCAGTTTTTTGTAAATATCACACAAAACATCCAACATGCGATTCCTCGCCAAAGCCACATGCGCATTTTCGCTATCTCAAGCATAAACCCAAGGTGTTTAAAACAAAAGTTCCTAAACTTAACCCGACTCATTCCTCAACTATCCGTGACTCCAAAACCAATGTTCAGCCTACATTTTGCTGTATACTTTTATCTTATTAAATTCTATACTCAACGAGCTCAGAGTTCAAGAACGCTACGACCTGGAAGTTCTGACGAAAGTTATGGCCGTCCAAAGTTGACGCGGCCGATTCACAAGGGTGTGCGGAAATTTGGGCACACCCCCGTTTGCCATTCTACTCGGGATTTTGCTGTCCCGAAACACAATGTTCTATTTCGGACAGTCCCAAACCCTATGAACCCAAGCTCTCGACATCACACAATCACAAACAAACCACACAACATACAATTCCGCCTAAACCGGGAACGAAACCCTGTAGACCATTACACGGCCCCTAGGGCGTAAAAATAACCGGAGTAGGAGGAAACCTACCTCTTGTAGAGCGCCCGGTTCTTTTGCCGCCCTGCCCAATTCTACCGCAAGAACACTCCTTCCCCATCTTTTCCTCTCTTCCTCCCTCTCTTCTTCTTTTCTTCTTTCCTTTTCTTTTTATTTTTCCTCCCTTTCTCCTTTCCTTTCCCTCCCTTCTCTTCTCTCCTTTCCTCCCTTTCTCTTCCTCCTCCTCCTTCTCCTTTTTGCCAAGCCCCCCACTTAACCGAAACTGAGCTTCCACAAACTCGAATTTGAACCCCCATTTATGTGGATTAAAAGGGTCATGCATGATGACACATGCAGATGCCATGTGCCACACACATGGCTTCGCTATGTGTCCTACATGCATAGGCCCGCTGATGCAATGTGACACAAGTGAGCCGCCATGTCGCCCATTACGGTCACCATGTGTTGCCCACATGGCTCGCCATGTGTCGCCCAACACCCGTTGCCTCGAAATACGTGAAATTTTGACTATCTCGGAATCCAATGAAATTCGACAAGGTAGCTAGATTTCGTGAGACGATTCCAACGGTGCAATTCATTTCTTCCTCCGAGATCTAGAAAAATCCCAACTTTTCTCCGGCCTATTCCGAAGTTAAATTACCGCTTTCGCCTTTCTTTTTTTTTCTTTTTTTTTTTTTTGAAAAATTTAAATTTAAAATTTTCACGGGTTTTACAAATCCTATGAGTTCACTATTGATACTTGTATCTAGTTTTTGATGAGTTATATGGGTTCATGTGAGAGTTTTATGAGATTCTCTACTTCTTGAATCACTATTGATACTTTTGGTTAGAGGGGTGAGTGTTCGAGTTGTTGGTTTTATGTGATAAAGCTCATATAAGTCTAAGAATTACAATTTATATTTATCATAGCCGGATTAGAACCTAAAGGGTCACACAATAAAAAGAATAATTCTCGGGGTTAAACAAAAATAATTAATTATAATATTTATGATAATTAATTACACTAATTTAATATAAATATTAGAAATAAATATTAAAATCAGTTATGAATTAATTTCTAATATTTATGGAAATTAATTATGAATTTATTCTCCATATATAACCTGCCTTCTCGCTTATATCAATTAATTTCTAATATTTATGATAATTAATTATGAATTAATTCTCCTATTTATGGAAATTAAATAATCCTATTTATGAGGATTATTTATAACTGTAAAATCGATCAATAAATAGATCGTAAAACTTGAAGTTTGGATCATGAGATGATTCGAGGAACTAGCATATTAAGCTTCTAGTTAAAATTCCCTGGTGGAGGATCCCGAGAGTTATTCAAGGTGGATACTCTTGGAGGCCTGACGCAAAGAGGCGGAAGTGACGGCCAGACCACCTGCCTAAGAGTTTCTTCAAGAACGGTATGTATATATAAATTTATTTAAATTACATTTCCGCTATAAGATAGGAATGTTTTGATTCTCATGCTGGTATCGTGAGCCACAAGTTATTCTCGTACATTACGTAGATATAACTTTATTCCTATACATATTGTATGTTAATTGTTTAAAAGTTATTCAATTTATCCTCAATAAAATATTAAATCATATGTTGTCTTCCATTATTATAGCTTAAATAAATTCCCTTATTAGAATAATTTGTTGAGTTAACTCAAGATTGCCTCTTACTAAAAATTTAATTTACCATGAGATTCGATCTCGAAATAATGTAGTTTGATTTACCAAAATATACGGCCATTGAGCTAACTCAAGGTCGGGGTGTTTTTGACAAGAGATTAGAGACATATGTGATATGTGTATCAAAAGTTGATAACCTAATATCTAGGAATTACAAAAGTTGTAATTAGCAATTGTTGTTTACTTATTGAGATTATTTTAATTTGTTGAGTTAACTCAAGATTAAAATAATTAAAATAAGATCCTAGCCCACTAAGAATTTTATAAAAATTTTAAATCAATTTAAGGGATATTGATTTGAATGAATTATAGCGGGAGAAAACAAAATATTTTGATTTTTGTATATTGCATAAATACTTGCTCTATCTTTACCCAAAGGGATGAGAATTCTAGATCTAAAAGATTATTTTGTTCCAAGACACCCAAAAATATTATATCTATTTCTCGCTTGATTTAGACTCGCTTTACGACATATTACCAAAGAATAAAAGTCGTTTTTTATATCATGCCTATGTTTTTTTTATGGTGCCGGGTCATTTAACTAATGGTTTATATATACTTGATCTAGAAAATCCTCGTTTTCAATATAAACACAAAAAAAAAAAACTAAAAAATAGATGATCTTAGAAATTCTTATCTCGTGGTATTGTAGACTGGGTCATATAAATGAGAAACATAAACAAATTATATAAAAATGGCTATTTAAACTATTGATTATGAATCATTTGATACATGCAAATCTTTGTTCATTAGGTAAGATGACCAAAACGCCTTTACCGGAAAGGGTGAAAGATCTACCGAAAGTTATTAAGTCTCATACATACCGATGCATGTGACCTATGTCGACTCCAAGAAGAAATGGTTTTTCATACTTCCACGCGACCGATGACCATTCAAGATATGGTCATGTATACTTATTGAAGTATAAATCGTGAGATTCTTTGAAAGTTCAAGGAATATAAAGTGCGGTGTTGAAAAACCAATCCTCGAAAAGTATTAAAGTCCTTCGACGATCGAAAGTGTGAATACTGAGCCAAGAATTTTAAGATTATCCGAAGAAAATGGAATTCTTTCACAATGGACTCCACCTTATACGCCACACCACGGAGTATCCGTTAAGAAACCGAACTCTATTAGATATGGTTCGTTTCTATGATGAGCCATGCAAATCTTCCTAAATCATTTTTGGGATATGCCCTAACACGCTCATATCTATTAAATCATGCTCCTTCTAAAGTCAGATTCTACTCCATATGAGATATGGTATAAGAGGAAAAACAAATCTTAAACATTTAAAGGCCTTGGGATGTCTGCTTTTGTAAAAGGGTCGAAGCCGACGTTTGATTCGAAATCTGATAAATGCTACAGGTATCCAAAAGAGAGTTTTTGATACTATTTTTATAATCCCAATGAACAAAAGTTCGTTTCACATACGCCACATTTCTGTAAAGAGAATTTATTCTAGAAATGGCTAGTGGGAGTCAAATAGAACTTGATGAAGTTCATGAACCACAAAGCAGAAAAGAAAAGGAGGTCGAGCAAGAGTTGATACCTCATGATGATGTAATTGAGTTAACAACTCAAGATACACAAGGTGATCATAGGTCTAGTAGGATACGTCCTCCTCCTCAGAGGTATGATGACGTGTTTATCATTAATAATGATGAACCTACTACCTATAATGAAGTCTTATTAGATAAGGATCAAAAATGGCTTCTGCCATGAACTCTAAATGGATTCCATATACGAAACGAGGTTTGGACCTTAGTTGATCCACTCCATGTGGACAAAACCTATGATGCAAATGTGTCTCTCAAAAAGAAAACAGTATACGGATGGTAAAGTGTCTACCTATAAAGCTACGATCGGTCATGAAGGTCACTCTACGTAAATATGGTATTGACTATGATGAAACCTTTCACCAAGTGGGCGATGTTGAAAATCCATTAGGATAATACTTGCTATAGCCGCATACTATGAATATGAAATCCGCAATCGATGTTAAGATTGCTTTTCTAACCCGACATTACAAGAAGAGGTGTATATGATACAACCCGAGGGTTTGTCTCGAAGACCCTAATAAAGTATGTCACAGGTCTATTTACGGGCTAAAGCAAGCATCCGTGGTTGGGAATCATTCGCTTTGATGAAATAATCAAAATGTTTGGTTTCATCAAAAACGGCACGAGCCTTTGTGTATACAAAAAGATCATGGGAGGTTGCGGGTTTTTCTCATTTTATATGTGGATGATTATATTATTATTAGAAAATGACATTCTCTTCAATCGGTTAAAGAGTGGTTATCGAAAAACTTCTCAATGAAAGATTTAGGAGAAGCAACTTATATTTTGGGAGTTAAGATCTATCATGATAGATTGAATAAGTTGCTAGGTCTGTCACAATCGACATATATTGATAAAATGCTAAAGAAGTTTAGCATGGATCAATCAAAGAAAGGTTATCAAGGTTCATACAGAGGAGAATATAGCTGATCCATTGACTAAACCTTTGTCTCAGAAAAAACATGATAGTCATGTATTTTCATATGGTTTGAAGAATAAACATAATTGGATGTAGTCATATGGATGAAAGCTATATATTTATTTTTAACTCATTTTTGTTTGATTTATGCAATAATAATATGACAGCTTTTATCATTTTATATAATGTATATTTGATGATAAAGTCCTTAGAATAATATATTTATTATTCTTAAATATTTCTAATCGTAGTATTAACAATAAAAGGACATCGTTAATACGATAGATTATGCTACATATGATGATACGTGAGTAATGTGTCGAGAACATATTTATCGGAATGACCCATGTAGATATTTTCATAAGGTTAGCTATTTTGAGTGTCAATGGTATACCCTATATGATAGTAGTATAATTGATCCTCGACTCAGATCATAAGAGTATCTTTAGTGTTGGAAATTATGCTTGACTCAATTAGTTCATACTTGTTACGCCATGTATGAATAATGAAAGTCAGTATAATGAAAAAACACGACTGATAGTTTATGATCAATATAGATTCATCACTCCTAATAGTGGGAGAGTATATCTCAAAGGTAAACTAATGCGTTGAAATGTCAACTCAGAATGTTTACAAACAAATACATACAAATTTAGAAAAGTTCTAAATTTATATATGAGTTGATTTTCTAAACAAAATGGTAAAATTAGTACAAATGGCTGACACTTACACCTTACTCGTGTACTAATAAGAGATATGGATGGTGAAAGGATAATAATTATACTAATCTAGTTCATGTACAGTGAAGTCGTATCACTTGACTTTTCCTAACATTTGGGTGGTCATGATGTCTCGGCTAGAGACCACCCGACCTATAAATATAAATTGATTAATTGTTGAATTAATGATAAAATTAAAGTTGTTTAATTCATCTAATCTAATTCCTCGTCTAATTAAATTGACTTTAGTTCAAGTGGGAGTTTGTTGGTTTTATGTGTATTAAAGCCACAATATAAGTCTAAGAATTACAATTTATATTTATTGCCGCTTGATTAGAACCTAAAGGGTCACACACAAAAAAAGAATAATTCGGGTTAAAACAAAATTAATTATTTGATAATTATAATATTTATGATAATTAATTGCGAATTAATTTATCATAAATATTAGAAATAAATGTTAAAATCGCTTATGAAATAATTTCTATCATTTATGGAAATTAATTATGAATTACTTCCATATATAATCGTTTTCGCTTATATCAATTAATTTCTCATATTTATGATAATTAATTATGAATTAATTCTCCTATTTATGGAAATTAAATGATCCTATTTATGAGGATTATTTATAACTGTAAAATCGATCTATAAATAGATCGTAAAACTTGAAGTTAGGATCATGAGATGATTCGAGGAACTAGCATATTAAGCTTCGAGTTAAAATTTCTGTGAGGATCCCGAGAGTTGGCCCGTGTGGATACTGGAGGCCGGACGTGTGTGCAGCTAGTGATCGGTATGTATGTACAGATTTATTTAAATTAGATTTCCGTTGCGTATAGGAATGTTTGATTCCTTACACGAGTGACCTTTCCCACTAGGATCTCTGGATCATTATCCAGGGATATTACTCCATCCTTAGTGATATGAGTTCCCTTTCACTGTACTGATATGAGTAAAGAATGACATTGTGGTTGTGTTGGATTGTTTGAGCTGAATGCATGATTTAAATGAACATTTTGACTGGTAAAGCAGCATGACAACAAAATCTAAAAACCAAGTAAAAATCTTATAGATGCATTGGGGTAAGATGAAATGAATGGAAATGGAAAGTAGTAAGGTTATGAATAAATGTGTTGAACTTCAAGATTAAGGAAAGCTTTAATAAATTAATGGAATAGATAAGACCTATGATTATGTTTGTGTAAACAGTTTGGCTACAAAATCCTGATAAACCTTACACATGGTCAACAATAACTCTGAAAGAAATTGTGCCAAGATCGAATATCTTCCCCGGATCCATCACAAGTAGTTCCTTTGATGTCCTAGAACGAAGTTGGATTATTAGTCAAGGCAAAAATCATAGGCAACACCACTAACAGAAATGATTTAGGCCATCCTTGTAGCTCAGAGCCTTCAAAGCTCTACTCTTTTATATGCAGATGCATATACACTAGTTCCTTATTTGAGCCTACAACCAATCTCATCATCAAACAACAAATAAGAAACCCAATTCCTTCCTTACACATGACCCTACAATAAAGAACTTTATTTGCCCAGATCATCAAACAAAGTACAATAAGGACAGAAGAGGACAAGATCGGGGGAATATTATTTCAAGTTGTAGAGAAGGATGAAAAGGGTTGAGAAAAACAATTCAAAGAAATAAGAAAATATGAAGAGGAATGTGAAAGAAGTTAGGAAAAGAAAAGATCAAGGAGGAATGAGTCATTCCTAGCCTTCCTCCCTGAGACAATTAAGTCCTTAGGGGGGTATTCAACACCTAATACCCTAATGCCAACCTGCGTGGGAGTTATCGAATCTAAAGTTCGCTAAGGGTGGTAGAAAGCTTAAAAAGACAAAACATTGCACCATTCCACCAAACTTGGAAAAAATGAAAAGTGAAAAAAGCTTCTTGAATAAGGAAGAGAAGTTATCTTCTGTGTGTGGGAAAGGACAAGAGAAAAAGGCACCATAATGAAAAAAATGCAGAAAGATGCAAAAACCTTATGGAAAGGGTGGAAACTTACAATCAAGAGAAATCAAGGATGGATCAATAAGGCAAGAGTATAAGTTGTCAGTGAAGTCTGGGTTAAATTGAGCCTAAAATGTTTAATTATCTACCTCATTACTCAAGCCACACATTACAAGCCTAAAAGACCTATTTGATTATGAAGGTGTTGTTATGCCTACATTAGTGGAGATTAATAGGATAAACAAGTATATGGGACTTTAAAAATGAAAGAGAGTATGCCAACTGAGTATTATCCTAGAAGATTAACTGATTTGCCAAAGAAAAAGAGTAAAGACCAACACACACACAAAAATCAGGATTTAGTGATTAAATTGTTACACACTATGAATTATTGGTTGGTTCAGTGAACTTAATTGAAAATCTTCCTGATCCTAGATTGGAACACGTTTAGAAGTACTCCTCGCCAATGACTTATGTTTCCCGCCCACTAAGCTTTTAAATGTAAAAATGTCCTTAAAAATAAAAAGCTAAATTTTTTGAGGACAAACAAAATTTCTTTTATTTGCTTGGAGACAAGCAAAACCTTAAGTTTGAGGAATTTGATGAGTCTTAAACTCATCTATTTTTAATCCATTTTTCTAGCATGTTTTTAACAATTTTAGATCTATTTGTATGCCCAATTATGGAATATTCACCAACTTTTTTGTTTTGCAGGTGTTAATTGAAAAATAAAATAAAATAAGCAGAAAAGAAGCAACAAGGTGGAAAATGCAGCAGTCTGTGTCGTGACATAATTTTGTATGTCGCAACACAAAATTCAAGTAGGCCAAAGCAACTATGTCGCAGCAAGCAACTAAATGTTGCAACAAAGCTCAGACATAACTCAAATGCTGAAGGAGAAATTGTGTCCCGACAAAGAATTTTTATGTCGCGACATTATTGAAGAAAATTATGGAGGAAACTGTCGCGACAATCCTTTACTCTGTCGCGACAAAGATTAAAACAAAGAACAAAGAAGCTGTGTCGCGACAATATAATTTCTGTCACAACATAAGAAGTCAAGGTGCACATGCACTACGTCAGTGGAGAAAATACAATTTTTCGTGGAGAAAATTGCTCGTGACATAACAACACAAGTCAACAAGACAGAGGCTTTTATGTTGCGACAAAGTTCTCACATCAAGCCAACTCAAGGAAGAACTGCTGTCGCAACAAAGAAAATCCTGTCGCTACATAGCAATCAGAATTCAAAACCAAAAGCAACACAATCTCTATTGCGACAAAGATTATTTCTGTCGCGACAAACAACACATGAAAGAGGTGAATTCCCTGTCGCGACAAGAAGCTGAAGAGCAACACAAGAATAATGGCGACAAAGAAATTCTTGTTGCGACATAATCAAGAGTTGAAGACAAAATCGGTGTCGCGACAAAGAAGTTTTCTGTCAAGACAATAAAAGCTAAGAAATGATCAAATTATGTCGCGACAGAGAAAAGTGGGTCGCCACAGAAATTGAAGAAGACTTGAGAATGGCCAAGGCAATAGGTCAAGGCATATACCCTATGTCGCGACAAATACCTCAAAGAAGCTTTACAAGAATCGAGAAGAAAAGTCTCGTCACTTACCAAAGAGTTTCCTCGCTGTCACTTACGTAAATTGCTAAGGACTTAAAGAAATCCTGTCGCAACAAAGAAAACTCTGTCGCAACAGAGTTTCCAGGTTGAAAAGAAATTATTTGTCGCGACAAGGAAAATTATGTCGCGACAAACTCCAGAAGAACAAGGACATGAGAAGCTGGGTGTGAACAAATTTGGCGTCGAGACACAAGGCATTCCTGTAGCGAAAAGACCAAGACTGCTGAATAAAATTTATGTCGCGACATAATCCAAGAGCAAGCCCAGAGAACAAGTCACAACAAAATACAAGAAGCTACGATAGAGGCAATGATTAAAGACCGGAAAGCCTTCCGCCGCGATTGCACCTTCTATGTCGTGACAAAGAGACCACCTGGGACTGCACTCCGGGAGTTCACAACGCAATTAATGAAGTGAGGCCCAACATTGGAAAACTTATAAATACACGCTTCTATGGCAATGTGCGCAGCTTTCGGCAGCTCCAGGATTTCTAGGTGGTTGAAGATTCTTGTACATTTTTATTTTCTTTTATTTTCCATTTTTGTAGATTTAGCTTAGTATAGTTTTATTTTGTTAGTTTTCCTTTAATTTTTTGGATTTTAGTATTGTACTGAAGTGCAGCTTCGAGCAGGTATTTCTTTATAAATCCTTCTTTTCATTTACTATTTGATTTAAATGGATGCTGGAAATTTTTGGAGTTCATTTATTTCAGTTCGTTTATGATTTCAATGAATTTTCCTGATCAGTTAGTCACTGATAGGAGTAAACCAATTTTGAAAAGTTGAGCTCACTGGAAATGGGTCATTGATGATAGTCGTTTTGCTGCATAAGGTGGAAGAAAGCTTTATAATTCTCGAATTTATTTAATTGGTATTGTTTATAAATTTACTTGTTCTCAATACTAGTACCGTGGACCCAATGCAAGGTATTGTATCTCACTCTGATTTCCAGAAGGCCCTCTGAATGTCATAGAGATGGAGAATCCTGAGAGTGTAGAGCAATTCCTTGTGGGTATAGTAAACTAATACTATGGAATTAATGAACTTTGAAGGATTACTCAGATAGATCACTAACTTACTTATAATTGGAGGAGGGTTGAATGAAGCATTCTAAGAGAATCACCTCGCAGGTCTCTTTCTTTGGCCGAATTGATTATGATCCAGTGTTAGCAAATATCTAATCAAGGAAATAGAAATTTTTATCAAAAGTGTAGGATGAGGTGTCAATTTAATTGGAGAAGGCTTGCAAGATCCTGTCTATGGGGCCAAGAATTCTTTAGTCCTAAGATCTACGATGAAGTAATCAAAAGAAAATACTTAAATCTTAGAAAGAGGGTTATATATTACAAGTAACTGATTAGAATCATGTCTCATAAATGAATATGAACCTTTAATCAGTGAAAAGTATGGTTGAGGGTCCAAACTATACTACCTTGCATCTTTGACAAACTCTATTTTCCAATTGATGGTTGAGCTATGAATCGAAATCATATAGAAATTGATTATTATTAATTGATCCATGTCCAGTTTTGCCTCACTCAGTGAATCCTCAACCCTAATTTTATTAAACTTTACTTTTATACATTTAAGATTTCAGTCTAAGACTACATTTTAGTCCTCTTATCATCATATCAGTGGAGTTCAAATGGCAATGATCTCAGTAATCGTAGTTAGTCTTTGATTTATCATCCTTCCTCGTGGGAACGATATCTGGACTTTAAATATCCACTTTTATTACTTATACGACCTGTGCACTTGCAGTGATCGAGACCACAAACACAAATTTTAAATGAGTCATTTTCAAAAGAAAGAACAATTCCATCTTTTCATACACATGAGAAATGGTCTTGACAGGTTTTGGCATTGTTAACATGGATTGAAAGGTTCTTGTGGTGGCAAGATCAAAAGATCGCATACCGACGTATCATATATTCGGGTTTTAACAAGTTTCGCGCCAAGCTCTGTGAATTAGGTAAAAGTCCTTTGGTAGCAGTGTCATAAATTTGTATATATCATTTGGTCTTAACAAGTTTTTTGCTCCATTTTCGAGGATAGAAATGATAAATTTAAAGATCAATATTCTAACCAAAAAGGGATTTACTAATTTGGACATTTTTCTTTTTGATATTATTTTTCAGAAAATCACAAAAATAGTTTTAATAGCAATAGCTAAAGAAGCTACTGACATTTTTCTAGGAGCTTAATGGATATAACTATATCCCATAGAATTCATTTGATCTTAGTGTGTTTCGCTTCAGAAGATTTAAATGCATAGAAACCATAAAATGATCTGCTACCAGACATTGAAATTGAGAGAACACGTGTAATTTCCGAGGAAGATCACAGCTAATCCGTACATGGTAAATCAAAGAGAAAGATTGCAGGTTATTCTAGAAGAAGAAGAAGAAGCAGAGAGAACTCAAAGGCCTAATACTATGGAGGACTTTTGGAGGCCTATTATTCAAGAGGAGTACTCGGGCAGAAGACAACCTCGTCATAGAAGCTAACAATTTCAGCTGAAGCCAAAGATTTAGCTACCATGGTATGCCGAAGAAGACTAATTCACCTGTCATCCTTTGAAGATCCCAATGAGCATAATGAGATTCATGAGGATGGAAAACACAAATAAACTAAATGAGGTAAGACCGTATAATCAAGACGCCAGCCTCTTCCCTTTTCACCGAGACGGGCAAAGAACATGGCTCGAGCCATCGCTGACCGTGAATTAGGAGGGAGTTGGTGGAGGCCTATATGAGCAGATTTTTTTTCTATCTAAATTTAACTCCGCGAGAATAAGAGAAATAATTGTCTTCTGCTGTGTGGGAAGAGGAGTAGTCTCTTCAACGCATGGAAAGAGGAGCACCCTTCAACGCATGGGAAAGATTTAAAAGACTATTAAAAAGATGTCCTATGCATGGAATAGATCTGACCACTAAGATGAATATATTCTATCATGCCATAAATTATGCCTCCAAGGGTATAATTGATGCATCCTACTATGGAGCTTTTAAAAGAAGAAGTGCAGAGGAGGCAAGGCAACTGATTGAAAACCTTGCCAAATGCAACTACAAGGCTCCATCCGAAGCTTCAAGGAGCAACAAAGCATCGAGGTGAGTGGTTTGATTGAGATTAATCAGAAGGATCGCTATAGAAGCAAAGCCGGATGCGTTGATGAACAAATTGGGAAGGCAAAGGAGAATGCATACCGCACATGAAGTAGGAGCAAGAATGAAGGAACTAGAAGTGGGCGAGGACCGCTTGAAGAATGCTCTACTAAGCGAGGAAACCAAATATATGAGTGAGCAAAGAAGTTCTCACTTCAAGCCTAACCCCAACTTGCCTACACACTATACACCAGCACTAAGGAACCATGAAAACCTTTCATATGGTGGAGGAGCACAATAGGGCCCCATACCTGGACATAATTACCATTAAGCTTATGCTCAACCCAGATTCCAAGAACAGCAGTAGCAGAAGGACAATAGAGAGGGTCAAAAAAGGACTCAATCATTTGAAGATCAGATGTTGCAATTCATGTCAGAAAACAAAAGAATTCCGAATATGAATGAGAAAAGATTTTTTGAACTTGAAAATTTCAAAGCAAACACAAGTGTGTTTCAGACAAATACTAATGCTTCCTTGACGAACTTGGAAACTCAAGTAGGGCAGCTAGCCCTTTCCTTGCAAAACCAATCAAGGAATGCATTTCCTAATAGTACGAGACAACCAAAAAGATTTACACCTACTTCATTGAGAGGAGACAATGGAAACAAAGTAAAGCCAAGAAGATGGCGGCGAAAGAGGCATTGGAAAAGATTGAGGAAGAATCGTTTCAAATTAGAGAAGATATGAGATGTCGAAAATGAATAAATTATCAGCAATGTCTAGCTAAAGATAGTAAACTAAGCAGCTTCTTGGGTGGTAACCCAAGAGAAATTATTAGTTTTAATTTAGAGTGTTGATTAGATTTTGTGAGTTTGAATTTTCCAGTTTTAGTTATGTCAGAAGTTTTATTTTTAGTGGTTGTTGATTTTTCAGGACAAGGAAGTTGTATTAAAGATGAGTTTTATTAGGAAGCACACTGTCTCAAACTAAAAAATATAGAAATTAGCTACAAGGGGGAGTATTTCTATTTCCCTCAAATTTTTTTTTAATATTAATGCATAATTGAAGTTTGGGAGAATGTGATTTTATTTTAAGGCAAACAATGAATAGTAGCGTCGTGACACCCCAACCTGGGTCCTTTTTTTTTCACAGGTAACCTTCAACAAGCTACACAGCCTCATTCACATATTCACGTGCTTACCCAATTATTAAGCAATGACACATAACAGTCCATCTCATTCAAGATTCTAGTAATTAGTGCACTTAGTGCAATGATCAATTTTTCAGAAACTATGTGAGAATCAAATGCCATCCACAGGAATATGGTTAGATTCTAGACTCAGATAGCTTTCCATAGAGTCCAAGAACATGCAAAACGGACTTCGGACGAGGAAGTTATGGTCCTCCGAAGTTGGTGTTGCCGAGCTCATTCCCTAGACGAGGTCAGCTCAGTCAAAGGAGGTCAGCTCGGACAGAAGAGGTCGGCTTGGCTATATTTGAGCACTAAATGCCATCCACAGGCATGTGGTCAGATTCTAGACTCAAGGATCTTTCCATAGAGTCTAAGAACACCTTAAACGGACTTCGGACGAGGAAGTTATGGTCATCCGAAGTTGGCGCTTCATATGAGCAACAACTCCACATGCAACCGATGTACTTCATCGCTTCGTATTTTTTGAATACAATATGAGCTCAGATTATATTGAGCCATATATGGATGGATTCTACACTCAAAGGACTTTCCATAGAGTCTACGAATATATGAAACGAACTTCGGATGAGAAAGTTATGGTCGTCCGAAGTTGGCACAACCGAGCTCATTCCCGCCGAGCTCACTTAAGAGCCCAACTAAGGAGGTCACAACCACACGCCTCATCCCGGGCGAGCTCCCGCCAAGAGCTCAGCCCCGCACAGAGGCCAGCTCATGCAAGAGAGCGCCCAGCTCGCCAAAGAGGTCGCCATGCAAGAGAGCTCAAGATCGTCAAAGAGGTCGCCATGCAAGAGAGCTCACATCGCCAAATGTGCCGGGCCCGCCGTAAGAGCCTCGCCACGCCATCCTCTCGCGACCCTTTCGAAAGTAAAAAAAGGCCATAACTTGGGTTGTGGAGGTCCGATTTGGGTGATTCGAAAGCCTACATCAAGCTTACTGATGGGGCTACAATATACCAGAAGAAAATAGGGCCAAATTCCCTTTACTTCCCAAATTCAGTCTTAAAGTTCAGCTAATACATAGGATCGAAATAAAGCGACTTCCTATGGTTCGCATTAATAACCAAATATCCTCAAGGCAAGATTACTAGCCTCTTACTAAATTGTATTAAACATATAATCTGAGTTTAATTACAATTTTATTTACATTAAGGGTACTAAATTTTAACAACAAATTAGCTTAAAACAAAACTGGTTTTCTACCCGTAAATTTTACAAAAGAACACGATAAAGATCTTAGATCTTCCTCTCAACTAAACCTCATGAAGTGCCTTCTCTCGATGTACCTCCAAGATTCGAAAAATATTTTTCCCACAACAGTGAGCTATGCCCAAGAGAGAGAAAATCTCCTACAAGGGCTACTCCCACCTAAGTGCATGCAATGGCCTAATCCACAAAATCATTCACACTCATTCATATAAAATATGCATATCCTCTATATGAATGTCTATGTCATGCCCACCCTCACCGACTCTCTCATACATGCACCGCATGAAAACTAGTTCAAACAAAAGCTTTTTGTTTTTTTATATCAAAATATTTTGCACACTCGACAATCCCTCCGAATAGTAAACCACTGGACAATCTCCGAGTATCGAACCACTGGACCATCTCCTGAGAACCCTTTATTAGACAACCCTCCGATAGAGTTCATTGGACAAACCTCCGATATAATTTATTAGACAACCCTCCGAAATAATTTATTGGACAACCCTCCGAATATCCATTTTATTCATGCACTCACACCCGATTCACGCGATGACCCCGTGCACATGCAATGATAATGTCACTGCATAATATTTCATGTTACATGCATGATGGGAACTACATGCAACACTCATAATACATGCTTCACACCAAGCATCACATTAATATATAACAAGCATGCATATATATTAACATTATTTTCTCACCCAATCTGCATGTTATTCAAACAATAACACACAAAAACCGGATTTCAATCTCCAATCTCATGTAACAAAGATGTACAAAATTTCACAACCAAAATCATCCTACTCGGGATCCCAAACCATTTCCGCATCACACCGCTCCAGAACCGGCAGCTCAAAACCTACTCACCTGCAAACCAGCCTCCCAACTAATAATAATTTCTATCGAAATTATTCTCCTTCTTAAACCAAATTTCACTACTCCTGGATAACTCGTTGTCATGGTCATTTCACGGCTCTTAAACAAAGATTAATCCGCAGTAGAGAGAACCCCCTACCTCTCGAAGTGCAGATCCGTTCACTGTTGCAACTCCTCTGTTTGTTAATCAAAGAACTCGCTGCCTCTCTTCCTTTCCGTCTTTTCTTCTTTCTTTCTTTCTTTTTCTTTTTCTCTCTTCTTTCCTTTTCTTTTTTCTCCTCTTTCCGAACAAATTGCATTCGTGGAGAATACTTATCTGTGTAACTTCTTTCTTTCTCTCATGACACATAGCATCCCACATGTCATTCATGCCCACTTTCCCACCACTATCTTCTCATGCAAGATAGAGTGTGACACTCGCTTCCGCCCAAGTGCCAAGTGTTTCTCAAAAAGTTACATGGCATGCATTTCATGCCACGGTCACCCTCTCATTTTTCCGCTTGTCTCCCCGAAATACGCGCACTCGACCTCTTGAATTCGACGAAATTCGACTATGTATTTAGATTTCGCGAGACGAACTCAACAGTGTGTCCCGCGTCGTCATCCGAGATCTAGAGAAATTCCCAGGTTTGCAACCCGTGTCTATCATTTTACTTTATCCGGGGTCTCACGGTAGCTTTGTTGGTCAAATTTTTTTAGATATTCTGAACATCATCTCTATGGGTATTTTAAGAATAAAGAAATGAAATTTTATTGTTCATACTTGCATTGAGGTTCTTGGTTGATTAAATGAGTTTGCACAAGTATGTTCAGATGGGTATGAGTGAATACCTTGCTTAAAATGTATCTTGAGTGAAAACTAGATAAGATACAATTCTGGGAAATTTTAGTTAAATGTCGCAACATACTTTCTCTGTGTTGCAACATAAATTCAAAAGAGCACTAAAAAGAATGTCGCAACATACTTTCTCTGTGTCACGACGGGATTAATTTTAGACTCAATTTGAAAAGGCAAGTTTATGTTGCGGACAAATTTTCATCAAGTGCAACACAAACTCGGGATGATGTAATCGAAAAGAATGTCGTGAACATTTCTCAATGTCGCGACATGTAACTGGCCCAGTTTCCAATTTATTGCAAAACTATGTCACAACAATTATTTCTATCTGTCGCAACATCGTATTAAAAATAGAACGAACCCTAGGAAATTGTTGTCGCGACATTTAATGAAAACACAAAAAAACGGTTGGCTTATAAATAGAAAATTTTTGAAAACTGAAGGGCCACCTTTCTCATAAACCATCAACCCTCTAAAAACCATACTCAAATCTCTCTCATCTTGCCTTCTAAAAACCCTAGAGCTCCAAAACCCTAACCGTTCTCTCACGATGTCTAAGCCCACCAACCTGGTTCCAAACCTCAACGAGATCATGGAAGAGTATGTCACGCCCGATTCCCGGTCCGACCCGAATGGCTGACCGAACCTGGTTCGCAGTGAGACTATATAATACCAAGACTCTTACCCGTTCTTTTTTTTCTCAAAAGTCAGATTTGTACCAGGTAAACAAACAATTTCTATGCATTAACAAAAAAATCATTTACATACACAAAAGAACTACTAACGGAGTGGTGTCCATCAAAATCTATACACAGTATACTAAATCCTACTTACTTATACAAATACTTATACATGTACATATCTAATACAAACATCGTGAGATCGCAGGTCAAAGGCCGGTGAGCACCTATATCTCCGAGATGGCCCGTACCGCCGCTGCGTGGAACGCTCTCGGTCCTTTATCTCCTCTTCGCACCTGGCTACTGCATTGAACACCCGTGTTAAGCTTTATGCTTAGTGGGAACATATAAACAGTAACGACCAATAACAATAATCGCCGTCACAATCTTTTTACATTTACTTTTCCTTATGCAGACTTCTGACTCATATCCTATTACACATGTAGGCTTTATCCTTCGTGTTCCATATCATTATCACTACGGCCATTAATCAAATCCCTTTTAAAGAATTACATTTCATGATCCAGTGGACGCCGTTTAATTCCTTTAGTTATCATTTTATTAAATTCTTTCGTTGTGCAGTCGCGACCCGAATCCTCGACTCGACCAACTTGATGATCCAAGCCGGGAGTTCCTACATCTCGATATTTTCAATTATCTTCTCAAAACATTTTGTTTGGTTTTATTAAATTTTAGTTTTCAAAAGTGTCGCGATTCGAATCCCCGACTGATCTCGTTGGTAACCTGCCTGAGTCCTATTATTCCGACATTTTCAATTATCTTCTCAAACATTTTGTTTGTGTTATTCCATTTTAGACTTTTTAATTACGCTGAAGATTTCATTGGGCAAGCCCATTAACATTTACATTTAACAAAAATGCATTTGCTAAAATAATGCCTTATTACAATGTCTCGTATAATGTATAAAATTATACAAATACATTTTTTATATTTCTATTTTTCGCTGTTTATGATTTCACATATGACTATAGAGTCAACATTCACGATACAGATTCGGGCCGTGAATCTCGTCCCGCTTTGTCATTCAGAGTACGTGATCTCACATTTTAATATTGCAATCTCACATATGACTATGTGTCAACATTCAGACGTATCTCGCCTGGTGAATCCTCGCCCCGTTTGTCATTCAAGAGCAATGTGATCTCACATTCAATATTGCAATCTCACATAGACTATAGAAGTCAACATTCATGAGTAGATTCGCTTGGTTAATCCCCGCCCCGTTGTTCATTCAATAGCAATGTGATCTCACATTCAATATTGCACCACATATGACTATAGAAGTCAACATTCATGATGCATTCACTGGTGAATCTTGCCCCTGCTTATTATTCAAGAAGAATGCGATTTCACATTCAATATTTATGATTACCTTCATGACTTAATTTAGTTGTGAATCCCATCATGTCGGGTTATTCAATATTACATTTCAAATCAATTTACTTTTTATGCAGCATTTTCACTTATAGTTCAAATACACGCACACATACATATATTTGACAAACATTTCGAATAACAATAATTCAAATCGATATATATATACATATATATATATATATATATATATATATATATATATAGCAGAGCATATATATATATATATATATATATATATATATATATTTCACAAATAGAACTCATAACCGATCATAATCACATTTTGTCTTCATATATTTATGTAGATCTGTGTCTTTATTTATTCATGTACTTTCCTTAATTGGCTATCACTTGTTCATTCATGTATTTCCCTATCATTTGTTATCTTTTTCTAGTTATGTGTGATAATCATATATAACTTAACCACATTATGTGTTCGCGATTATTGTCTTTCATGTTCATGTTCATGTTTCAGTTCGTTTTCATTTTTCATATCATATTCATGTTTCATGAACACATCTATACATATTGCATTTCTTGTTCATATCTACATCCTTTCTTACTATGTATTCCAATTAACTTTAACCAAGCGATTAGTACACTTGGTACAACAATTCATCTTTCGTGACAAGATGTGGGTACCAAATGCCATTAAATAGCATATGGTTAGATTCTAGACTCAATGAGATTTACAGAGTCCAAGAATACCCATAATGAGTCCCAACTAAGGAGTTATACAAGTTGCAAGTCATACAAAATCGAAGAATCTCATGAAGACTCGCAGCAGCAGCGCAGCACACCGTCTTTTTGTCATTTTCGGGATCTTTAACTTCACATTTGACATTGGTTCTTTGTACTCTTTTGAAGCTAAGGTGCTAAGGGTTCTTCTCCAACTGGAATCACCCAAATCGGAGCACCGAAACTCAAGTTATGTCCTAAACAACCCGGACTACTCTATGATCAAAACTGAACTAGAAATTGGCTTGAACATAGCCCCACTTTGAGTGAATTTCTAGGCCACTTAGAGTCGACCAAGGTACCTATTTCGTGTTTGATTCCTCCTTGAAGTCTAGTTTAATTATCAACTCAATCACTCAAACGGATCGTAAACGACTGTGCTTTTACGGCCAAAATACAAACACCGCCCAAAAATAGAAAGATTGGGTACAGGTACCAAGATCGGCATCAAATGATCGGGGAAACACACCTGCGACTGCATTCACTCCGCTTGGCACCGGTACCCTCCCCTTCAAAATCCCCCATAATGGTGACCCATTTTTCCATATTTTGCTACCCAAATCAACTCAATAATCAATATACACTTCAAAAACTACTCCATATCTCATCTTATAACCTCAATTATACTCAAATCATTCTCTTCAATACATATCTTTCTTCAAATACCTTCTCACTTAATTACTCCTCAAAGCAACTCTAATATGGGTAATAACACATACATGGTCCAAAACATAAAGATTAGTTAGCTCGTGAGTCGAACCCCCAACCTACTTGAACTTAAACCATGAATCCAACCTCAAAGGGAGGATTCCACATTCTTCTTGTACCATTTAGGGTTTTACCAACCTTACCTTCAATAATTTTAGGGTTAGGATGAAATCCTAACAAAACCCTAGGTTTGAAAACCATAGAAATCCCTACCATGGTCCAAATACACATAATCCCATACAAAATTTCATAATTTCCATACTTAATGTTAGAATCCATACAAGAATTCATTCTAGGGTTAGGTTTCTTACAACCCACAACCCACAAACATGTATCCATACAAAACTATACAAAGTTCCATACTCATAGTCATAGTTCCATACCTTGGAATCTTCCTTTCTTCTTCTCTTCTCTTCTTCTTCTCTTCCTCTTTTCTTCTTCTCTCTTTGCTCTTCACGCTATTCGCTCTAAAAATGAGACCAAATTTGGTCTTAAATCCAAGCTCTCTTTAGGCCATGTTTGGCTCCCAAAAACCCATTTTTGGGTTAAGTTGTCATTTATTTCACTTTAGTCCTTCAATTCCTCTCTTTTTACAAATCAAGTTAGGTATATTTCTATTTAAACCCCTAGTCTTTCCCTTTTATGACCACTAGGTCCTCAAGTGGTAAATTACATATTTACCCTTTGCTCTCATATTAATTTCCGGGTTTCTCGTTTTATTTCCTGAAAATTCATATTTAACTTTTATTAAACCCTAAACATGTCCGAAAACTGCTAGGTATCTCGGTGTTAAGGCAAAGTATGTTGGAGCGGGAGAATCGATCGCTCAAGCCACCAAGCAAAGATAGAGAAAGACGGCAAGATAGAGAAAGATGGCGAAAGGGACAGGTAAAACATAATGTTTGAACCGATAGAGGAAGAATCAAGAAAGAGGGAAGAGTAGAATTGAAGAACCGGAAACAGAAGAGAGCCGGTAAGCAAGAAACTTTGTCTCGCATAAAGCAATCGCGCTTAATGGAGAAAAGTCAAGGAAAGAGGTTTCATCATAAAAGGGTTCAAGAAGCTTGTCTCCCTTTCATTGAAATGCTCGAGAAGAGAACGGCAAGCATCAAGCGCAGCACAAGGAACCTAGGTGCGCCGCTTGCAAAGGAATTCTTTGCTAATATGGTAGAAGAGGAAGGAAAGAAAGTTTATGTCAGAGGACATTGGATAGATTTCAGCAAGGAAATGATAAATCTGTTGTTTAACTTGAAGGTGCAAAAGGATGGCTCAAAGTTCAAGAAATTACTAAAGGAGCTAGATTAGAAGATAGCACCTATCGACACCAAAAGGGAAGTGGAAGGGAACAAAGAAAACCCAATACAAATCCATTTCTAGAGGAGACTTAACCGAAGAGGCTAAGGTATGGTTCTATTTCATCGCTTGTCTTTTCACCATCAGCACCTAAGCACAGCTGAGTAGCGGATGAAGCAATCCTCCTTTATGCAACATGAAGGGGCATGCACAAATGTGGGGAAAATAATTGAAAAGTCCATTTTGAGCTACTCCAAAAGCAATTGCAGGGGATTGATTCCACACCCAGCCACTATAACCAGCCTATGCCTTCTGGGGGGAGTTGAGGCAGAATGGGAAAAAGAAGAAACATACCCCCAAGGCATCCTCCGAGACTGGATAGAGTGACGAATGGTCCAAAGAACAAAGGAAAAGGGAAAGAGAAAGAGATGGAAGAAGAAAGGGGGTCTGGAAGGTGCCACGAGCCAACACAATGGGAGAGTTCATCCCAAAGGCAGCAAGAGCTTCAAAGAAGCCCAAGCCCCATCTTGAATGCACCTTCAGATTTGAGACAAAACCATCAAGAACAAGTTGGAAGTTCAGGGCACCAGTGTAACAATGCAGAACTGATGGAGTTGCTTAAATCATTGAAACAAGAGATGAAAGAAAGGGACAACCAACTCAAGCTCCAACTACAACTAAGGGATGAGTACATGGAGGCAGAGCTCAGAAAAAAGGGACCAGAATCTGGAGGATGCTTTAAGAAAAAGAGATGAAGAATGGAGAGGTGAATTAGAAAAGAGGGACCGGTACTGGTTGGAAAGTATGGGACACATGAAGCAAAGTTTTCGACTAATGACTTATGAGCAAATCAACAATGGAGCATTCCTCGAGTCATTAGCTAAAAGGAAGAGAGAACTGACAGAGAGCAATGCAAAAATTTTGGACTGGGCTATGAAGACAGTCTCAAACAAAAAGAAAGTGTCATTGCCACAAATTAGGATCTCAGATTGTGTGCCATACATAATAGCCCCTCTAAGAGAAACAAATCCGGTACTACCTTTCTTAAACCCAAATCCAGCTAGAGAATGACCTTTTGAACCCTATAAAGAGCCAATTAAAAATAAAACCACTGGTGTAAAGAAGAAGAAAGAACTAACCCCAGTAGAGGAAGTAGAAGAATACTTAAGGATGGAAGCTGCCAAGGAAAAGGCTGCAATGAATAAAAAATGAAAATTGTCCAGCTCTTCCATCTCTTCTTCCTCTCTGTACCTAATATCCATACTTGAAACATTCAATAAAATAGAAAATTCTTTACCAAATTTGTGGACATTTTTGTTTGATCTTTCTTGTTTGTTTCCTTTCCTTCATGTTTAATAGTTAGAAATCTGTGACTTGTGATAAATAACTTAGTTGAAATACTGAGAAACCAAATACCTAGATCAAAATGTTAAATTGTCGTAAACACGCCTGCTGAATGGAACGAGTAAAGAATGACATCAGGTTGTGTTGGGATTGCCTGATTTAACACATCAAGAACAATGCTCACATCAAGGAAGACAACAAAATCTCAAAACCAAATAAAAATCTAATAGATGCACGTGGGTGATTAAACAGAATGGAAATGGAAAGTAGTAAGGTTATGAATAAATGTGTTGAACTTCAAGATTAAGGAAGGTTTTAATAATTAATGGAAATGTATAAGACCTTATGGGATTGCGGTTCGGGTAAACTTGGTTTACAAAATCCCGATAAACCTTTACATATGGTCAACAATAACTTGAAAGAAATTGGCAGCCAAGACTGGGAACATCTTCGGGGATCCATCACAATAAGATTCGATGTCCAGAACTTGGCTGACATAACTGGCAAATCATGGCAATACCACTAATGAAGAAATTATTTAGGCCATCCTTGGAAGTTTGAGCCTTTTAAAGCCTACCCTTTTATATGCAGATGCATATACACTAGTTCCTTATTTGAGACTACAACCAATCTCATCAAACAACAACAAGAAACCCACCTTCCTACACATGGTCTTTCATAGTAAAGAACTCATATTTGCCCAGATCATCAGAGAAAGTACAACAAGGACAGAAGAGGACAAGTTCGTGGGAATATTATTTCAAGTTGTAGAGAATGATGAAAAGGGTTGAGAAAAACAATTCAAAGAAATAAGAAAATATGAAGAGGATTGTGAAAGAAGTTGTGAAAAGAAAAAGATCAAGGAGGAATGAGTTTATTCTTGTAGCCTTCCTCGAACAATTTAAGTCCTAGGGGTATTCAAATACCTAATACCCTAATGCCAATCAGATGGAGTTATTGACCCAAAGTTCGCTAAGGGTGGTAGAAAGCTTAAAAAGACAAAACATTGCACCATTCCACCAAACTTGGAGAAAATGAAAAGTGAAAAAGCTTCTGGAATAAGGAAGAGAAGTTATCTTCTGTGTGTGGGAAAGGAAAAAAGAAAAAGGCACCACAATGAAAGATATGCAGAAAGATGCAAAAACCTTATGGAAAGGGTGGAAACTTACAATCAAGAGAAATCAAGGATGGATCAATAAGTCAAGAGTATAAGTTGTCAGTGAAGTCTGGGTTAAATTGAGCCTAAAATGTCTAATTATCTACCTCATTACCCAAGCCACACATTACAAGCCTAAAAGACATATTTGATTCTGAATTTGGTGTTATGCCATCATTAGTGGAGATTAATATGATAAACAAGCATATGGGACTTTAAAAATGAAAGAGAGTATGCCAACTGAGTATTATCCTAGAAGATTAAATGATCTGCCAAAGAAAAAGAGTAAAGACCAGCACACACACACAAATTAGAATTGAGTGATTAAATTGTTACACACTATGAATTATTGGTTGGTTCAGTGAACTTTATTGAAAATCTTCCTGATTCTAGATTGGAAACATGTTTAGAAGTAATTCTACCACTAACTTATGTTTCCTGCCCAATTAAGCTTTAAACAGAAAAATGTCCTTAAAAATAAAAAGTTGAATTGTTTGAAGACAAACAAAATTTCTTTTATTTGCTTAGGGACAAGCAAAACCTTAAGTTTTGGGGAATTTGATGAGTCTTAAGCTCATCTATTTTTAATCCATTTTTCTAGCATGTTTTTAACAATTTTAGATCTATTTGTATGCCCAATTATGGAATATTCATCAACTTTTTTTGTTTTGCAGGTGTTAATTGAAAACAAAAAACAAAAAAAAACAAGTAGAAAAGAATCAAAAAGGTGGAAAATGCAGCAGTTTGTGTCGTGACATAATTTTTGTATGTCGCGACACAAAATTCAAGCATGCCAAAGGAACTATGTCACAATCAACAACTAAATGTCGCAGCAAAGCTCAGACATAACTCAAATACTGAAGGAGAAATTGTGTCACGACAAAGAATTTTTCTGTCGCGACATTGTTGAAGAAAATTATGGAGGAAACTGTCACAACAATCCTTTACTCTGTCGCGACAAAGATTAAAACAGAGAGCAAAGAAGCTATGTCGCGACAATATAATTTTTATCGCAACATAAAAAGTCAAGGCTAACAGATGCACTCTATCGCGATTTAAAGACAATTCTATCACAATAGAAATTGCTCAAATTGAACACAAGTCAATTGAGATGAGTGTTTTTATATTGGGACAAAATTCTCAACATCAAGCCAAATCAAGGAAGAACTGCTGTCGCAACAAAGAAAATCCTGTCGCGACATAGTAATCAAAATTCATAACCAAGAGCAACACAATCTCTGTCTCGACAAAGATTATTTCTGTCGCGACAAAAAAAACATGAAGGAGGTGAATTCTCTGTTGCGACAAGAAGCTGAAGAGCAAAACAAGAAGAATGACAACAAAGAAATTCTTGTTGCGACATAATCAAGAGTTGAAGGCAAAACCGGTGTTGCGACAAAGAAGTTTTCTGTCCCAACAAAAAAAGATAAGAAATGATAAAATTTTGTCGCAACTGAGAAAAGTAGGTCGCGACAGAAATTGAAGAAGACTTGAGAATTGCCAAGGCAATTGTGTCGTAACATATAATTCTATGTCGCGACAAACAGCTCAGCAAGCGAGAAGAATCAGAGAAGAAAAGTCTGTCGTGACCAAAGAGTTTCTTGTCACGACAGAAATTGCTAAGGACTTAAAGAAATCCTATCGCGATAGAGTTGCTAGGGTCAGGTGCCAAATTGTTTATCACGACAAGGAAAAAATTATGTTACACAAACTTCTAAGAACAAGGACATGAGAAGTCGGGTGCAACCGACGGTGTCACGACACAAGGTATTCCAAATGTGACATAGAACAAGATTATGGAATACAATTTATGTCACAACATTATCAAAGCATGTCACACACAACCAAGATAAGCCTAGAGAATGTGTCGCGACAAAATACAAGAAGCTACGACAAAGGCAACCCATTAAAGATCGGGAAGTTTTGTCAGCGATGCATCTTTCTATGTCGCGACAAACCCACTCAGCGACTCGGAGTCCACAACGCAATTCAATGAAGCGAGGCCCACATTAGAAAGCCTATAAATACACGCTCTAGTGGCAATATGCATGCCTTTCGAAGCCCAGGATTTCTAGGTAGGTCAAGACTTATACATTTTTATTTTCTTTTATTTTCCATTTTAGTAGATTTAGCTTAGTATAGTTTTATTTTGTTAGTTTTCCTTTAATTTTCTGGATTTTAGTATTTTACTAAAGTTCAGCTTCAAGCAGGTATTTCTTTATAAATTCTTCTTTTCATTTACTGTTTGATTTAAATGGATGCTGGAAAGTTTCTAGAGTTCATTTATTTCAGTTTGTTTATGATTTTAGTGAATTTTCCTGATCAATTAGTCACTGATAAGAGTAAACCAGTTTTGAAAACTTGAGCTCACTGGAAATGGGTCATTGATGATAGTCATTTTGCTGCATAAGGTGGAATAAAGCTTTAATTAGAATTCTTGAATTTCATTTGATTGCATTGTTTATAAATCTCTATTTGTTCTCGCACAGCACGTGTACCCTAATGCAAGGTATTATATCTCACTCTTATTTCCCCAATGTGCCCTTTGAGCGACACACAGAGACGAGAACTCGAGAGCGTAGAGCAATCCTCAGGTATGGTAGACTAATACTATGGAACTAATGAACTTTGAATAATTACTCAAATAGATCACTAACTTACTTATAATTTGAGGGTTGAATGAAGTATCTATTTAATCACTCAAAGGTCTCTCCTCTTTTTGCTGAATTGATTATGATCCCATGTTAGCAAAGATCTAATCAAGGAGATGGAAATTTTCATCAGAAGTGTAGGATGAGGTGTAAATTTAATTGAAGAAGGCTTGCAAGATCCCGTCTATTAGGGCAAGAATTCTTTAGTACTAAGACTGCTGGGAGTGAAGTATCGAAAGGAAAAATACTAAATCTTATAAAGAGGGTTATATATTACAAGTAACTAATTAAGTAATCATGTCTCTAAATGAATATGAACCTTAATCAAAGTATGGTTGAGGGAGAAACTGCAAAACTATACTACCTTGACAAACTCGGCTTCCCAACATGGTCGAGCTATGAACGAAATGATGCGTAAATTGATTATTAATTGATCCATGTCCAGCTTTTTGCCTCACCATCGAATCCTCAACCCTAATTTTATTAAACTTTACTTTTGTACATTTAAGATTTCAGTCTAAGACTACATTTTAGTCCTCATATCATCATATCAGTGGAGTTCAAATAGTAATGATCTTGAGTAATTGGGATAGTTAGTCTTTAAATTTATCATCCTACCTCGTGGGAACGATATCTGGACTTTAAATATCCACTTTTATTACTTGTATGACCTGTGCACTTGCAATGATCGAGACCACAAACACAAATTTTAAATAAGTCATTTTCAAAAGAAAGAACAATTCCATCTTTTCATACACATGAGAAATGGTCTTGACTAGCTTTTGGCATTGTTACCATGGATTGAAAAGTTCTTGTGTGGTAGTACCAGAAGATTGGCATACTGATCACATCATATAGTTGGGTCTTAACAAGTTTTTGGCTTCGTTGTTGGGGATTAGGTAAAAGTCCTTTGGTAGCATTGTCATAAATTTGTATATATCATTTGGTCTTAACAGTTATCCAGGAGCATCCCTCATTCTTTAGAGTTTATCTTAGATCCTCGTTCAAAGAGTTGATTTTCTTTTTAGGACATCCTCCTATTAGTAGTCTTACTTTGGGTGTATAGTGCCACCAACTTCTATTAGTCTTACTTTGGGCGTACAGTGCCCCTATCTTTCAGTAGTCTTGCTTTAGGCGTTCATTGCTCCCATCTTCTAGTAGTCCTGCTTTAAGTGTACAATGCCCCCATATTTCGAAGTAGTCTCGTTTGGTCGGTGCCCCATCTTCGGTCACGATGAAGGCTAGAAACTCTTCTAGCTAGGCTGCTCGTGAGCCATCATCATTTCCAATCAAGCGTTCAAAGTCGTCCTTTCCATAGTTTAGGTGTTCAGAGCCATCCTTTCCATGTTTAGGCATTCAGAGCTATCCTTTCCAAATAAGCATTTAGACTTCAATTTCTTTCTGCTTTCATTTAGATCGTACGCTCAGACTTCACCCTTTGCTATCTTCGGGCCGATTTTAGGCGTTCGACTCGCCTTTTGCTTTTAGATCTCAAGCGCTCGTACTTTGCCTCTTATCTTCATTTCTACGTTGCATTCAAACTTCGCCTTCATATGGATCAGATGTTTAGACTTCATCTGCATCACATTTGCTAGCACCACAGTTCAAACATTCAAACTTCGTCTTCTGTAGATCAAGCTTTCAGACTTCACCTTCATATGGATCAGATGTTCAGACTTCATATGTATCACATTTGCTAGCATCGCAGTTCAGAATTTCAAACTTCATCTTCTACAGATCAAGTGTTCAGACTTCGCCTTCATATGGATCAAATGTTTAGACTTCATCTGTATCACATTTTCTAGCATTGCAGTTCAGACTTTCAAACTCCGTCTTCTGCAAATCGGGCGTTCAAACTTCGCCTTCATATGGATTAGATGTTCAAACTTCATTTGCATCACATTTTCTAGCAATCAAGTAGCTTTAGTCGCTCGTACTTCGCCTTCTTCAGTCGAGCGTCGCATTTCCGCCTTCATATGGATCGATGTTCATACTTCATCTCGCATCACATTTACCAAAGATCGCACCGCATATTCAAACTTCGCCTTTTCAAATCAAGCCGCTCAAACCTCGCCATATGGATCGAATGTTCAGACTTCATATGCATCACATTCATAGCATCACAGCTTAAACGCTCGTGACTTCGTTTTTGCATCACATTCGGGATTTCTCGCTTCATATAGATTAGATGTTTAGATTACGCCTTCATATATATCACATGTTTAGGCTTCGCCTCTACCTTCTACATCTTGAATAAAGGTGTTCAAGCATCGCTTTATGTTTCCACGTTTCAAACCAGACATTCAGAAGCCTTCACCATAGTTCAGACCCTTAGATTTCATCTTCATTAGAGATATCTCTACCATTATTCATGGTCGCTAGCATTGCCCACTTTGATCACATGGCTTCTTTCGGTTGTTATACTTTCCACTTGCTAGCTCATGAGTTCTTTGCGAGTCTGTGACCATTATGGGGTTTTCTTTAACATACCATCTGCCTTCAAAGCTTATTCCCTTATTGGTTTCACTATTTAGTTGAGCATTCATGTTTTAATGTCGCATGATCGTGTTGATCATCTACATGTAGTGCGCATGACCATTCTAGCACCTCGCAGCCGATTCGATTGTTTCGTATTTCAATACAAGCTCTACATTCGAGATAACCCCTCTTTGAATGGAGCTGGATCTATATCATCTGGGCAGGACTACAAAAAAGTTCTCTTGTTTGTATTGTTGTCCAATTCCTTAGGTGTTTAGGCCCTCTTGCCTTTGCTTTGCTGATAGGTTCTTTCATCTCAATTTCACCACTTTTCACACCTACATTTTACTTCATTGCTCTCGTCAGTTACACTTGTGAACTCTATCAAAGAGCATATTTGTGCACCCAAAATTTGCACACACATTATTATTATTATTATCATCATTAATATTTAATATTCAATTTTTTATTTTTTTATTTTTTATTTTTTTATTTTTTTATTATCTCTCCATTCCCCTACCGCTATCTTCTCTCTCTACCCATACCCTACTCCAACTAACCCCTCTCTCTCTCTCTTCCTTTTTTTGAAAGACCCAACCAGGTCCTCCTTCTTTTCCCCTCTTCTCCCCCCTTTTGGTTCTTCTCTTCTTCTCTCCTCCTTCTCCTTTTCCCTTCTTCTCCTTTCCTGCTCTTCTAGCTCTTCCTCTTCTCTTCTTCCATCTTGTTTTGCCTCAATTTTTTTTTTTTTTTTTGCTCATAATCAAAGAAACCAAAGACAAAGGCTACAAAGGTAAATACTCACTTCATTTTTTTTTCCTTATTTTCTCCATTTATCTCTTCATCTCTTGTTCACTCCATTTTCCTCTTTTCCTCACTATCTATTATTTTTCTCTCATTTTCTCACCACCCAAACACTTTTTTTTTCCTCACTTTCTTTAACATAAACTATATTTTAAGTCTTAAAAAATGTGTAAATTTCTTCCTAAAATCATTTCTACATTTTGACTTGTTAATGCTTTTTTTTGTTATGTTAGATTTTACTTATATGTTTAATTATTATGTTATTAAGAAATTTGGGCTTTGAATAATGTACGACCTATTGTGTTATTAATATATATTAGATAACTTGGTTTTTATGTATTTATGATTAATTTTGATATTTTGGTATAATTCTTACATATTTAGACTTGTTGGGACTTAGAATGTTAAATTAGTTTGTCAATTGGCATGAAATTAGTATTATTGGTAGATATTGAGCAAAGTGTAATCTGTGAATGTTTTAGCCATGAATTTGACATATTTAGGTTTATTACGTTTTTTAGGTTATATATATGAAATTGAAATATTATGACATGATATTTAATTTTAAATTAAACTGAGCTTAATAATTGATAAAAAAAATGTGTTTGTTTGAAATTTTAGTAAAGTATGTTTTATGTTAATTATTAATATGAAATTATGGGCTTAGTTTAGTGACATATTTGATATTTGTATGTGAATTTATTTAATAATTTGAGACCTATTAGCATAAACAAAATTAATTGGAGAAGTTTACATATTGCTTTTAGGCTTATTATTATTAAACTTGAATATTTATTTTGGCTTCATTAACTCATTCTTTTTCCTACTTTGATGTCATTTTATCTTTTGGGCTTATTTTGTTTTGCATGAGAAATTCATACTACTTTTGCTGATTGAGTATGGATTCACGAAGCGTGTAGGACCGGATTTCAAAAAAGACTTGGAAATACTATAAATTACAAGTAGGACGTTTTAGTACATTATCACTTTCCTCATTGATATTTAATTTCATTATTATGATTTTTTTTTTTTTATGTATGTTATTGTAAGTTCATTCTAATATACTTTAGTTGGTTGTATGTAAAATTGAACATATAATTTTATAATTTATGTGTTAATGAAAATAATAATTCAATAATTTAATTTAATAAAGCAAGTTCAAATATGTTTTTTTTTAATAATTATTTTCTAATAAAAGAAAGCAAAAAAGATGTTTTTTTCATAAAAAATCTAAAAATTGTTTTAATATAAATTCAAAATGTTACCTTTAATCAAGGTCATTCAAAGTTTCATTTGTTTTTTAATTAAGATTGTCTAATTTTTTTATAAATAAAATACTTCTAAACAATTTTTCAATAAAATATCTTCCCTAATAAGAATAATAATTTTTTTTAAAATAAAGTTATAAGTTCAATTTCCTTTCTAAATTAGTTCAATAAATCTTTTTGAGCAAGTTGATTTCTTTAATAAATATTTTTATAAAATAAATGCAAATAATTCTCTTTTAAAATAAAATCGGATATCTCTTTTATAAGTGGATAATTTTTTTTATGTATTGAGTCATGTGATTCTTTTTCTTGGTATCCATAATTAATTAATTAATTGGCACGGTTCCCTAAACTTATTTAATAGAGACCGTTTTCATACGGGCTTAGAGGGGTGATACAGCTCACTACCGTACCTTTCTAATATGTAACCTGACCTCTGGATTTGAACTTGGTTTTCACATAAATGTCTTTTCTTAAATAAGAAGTTACTCTAGGATTTTAATTTTTATTTTGTTTTCCCTTAAAAAAATAAACAAAAAAAAGTGGCAACTCTAATTTCTTTTTAAGAAAAAAAAAATTTCAATAAAGCAAGTCTCTCGCTCATTACGCGACACACACGAGAAAATGCGTATTTCGACACCCTAAATCCGGTCCCGTTGACAACCCGTCACCCGTGGAATCTTATGGATTTAATGACCTAATACTATCATCATGTGTCCCATTTATCGGGATCCATATTTTCACAAAAAATCGGGCAGAGTCTCCTTTGTTCGGGAAGCTCTACCCAACATATAACCCGTATCACAAGAATCCATAAGAGTTTATTACAACACTCTGATACAGAACATATATTAAAACTAGCTTGTTCTAATATAGTTTACCCGGCACCACCTCAATACGTCCCTTTATCGGGACCCGTTCATTCTCATTTAAATCTAAAATATGAAAATAAAACTCTTAATTATAGTCCATAAGAGTCTGATAACGATCCTCTTACCATATTTACATACCCAACTATTTATACAATAATCCAAAAGAATTTAATTACAATTCTTTTTACATAAAATACTTCTTATAAAAGTATTGTCAAGACCATGTGACGGCCCAATTTCCGGGGGTCCCGTTGACCACCATCAACCTGCGAAAACCTGTGTGTCTCATATCATGAAAGCCATACATGAGTAAAATGACCCAATAGGGCCCATCATCCATACTCGTCCATATAGTTACAAAGCCATACATTTCTATAGATTCAAGAGTTATTACATCACTCTTAATACAAAACATATATTAAAACTAGTCAGTTCTAATATATACACAAAACATGAACTCATGCCACAAACTCGCCTCAAGCTTCATAATCCCGCCTCTGGGCCGGTTTATTACATCTACCAATACTTGAAAGGGGATCCACGACAAGTGAGCAATGCCTAGTAGTTGAATTCTCCTACAAGAGCTACTCCCCACCTAAAATGTACATGCAATGGCACATCACAACATCCACATTCCATACAATTTACAATGCATACATGGAATGATTTATATCATGCATGAAATGTTTCCATGCCCATACCCCGAGTCACTCACCGACTCCCTCACACATGCCTATGCCAAGTGTGGCAATCGTCACTGGTAATGCCAATGACACTCAAATACCGAGCCTTTGTTGGCTCACCAACACCAAATGCAATTTGCCAATGGGTAACCCATCCCGAGTCAATCCCGACTCCTATCACTCAATTCTAGGTCTAAGTGATGAACATGACCGTGTGTTTTCTTTTGGGCAACAAAACTTTTCGGCTTACACCGCGATTCTCTTACGACACCCTACGTAACTTTTTCGAATAGCACCATGCGTCTCTCACTACACCCATACAAAACCTTTTCTGATAGTACCGCTGCTCCTATACCTATGCAGACGCCGATAATACCACGTCTCCCTTACACCCGAGTTCCAAGGACGCCCAACACACATTAATTACTTCTCATTTTATGATTTGAACTATGAGTCTTTATTGGACGTAGTCCCAAAGACAAACTCAACCCACATTCACCAAGAGCGGTGAACAACCATACCGTGCACCCACACCTGACTCGACGCGATGTCACCGTGCACATGAATGCAATGATGCCAATTCATACATCCAATTCCAATGGCTCACACACAATTATATTTCATATAATTCAAACAATCATGTTAACACATCAATTAGCATGCATTAACATATCATTTCCCATACATATTTTGTGACGCCCCAAATCCCAGGGGTCCGTTGATAACTCGTCAACCCGCGGAATACATGTGTCTCATATTATGAGACCCATACATGAGTAAAAATGGCCACTTGGGCCCATACATCAATACTCGCAAAAAATCTAACCAACTATATTACAATAGTTCAAGAGTTGATTATAACAGAGCCTTAATACATATATATTAAAATTTAGAATTCTAATACATGTTTTATAAAATAAATACCAAAGCCACATGTCGGCTTTCTTCTCAAAGCGGCCTCTAATGGGTGTCGCCTTCCTAACACTCCCGTACCAAATAATAAATTCGATTGCAGGAGCAATGCCCAAGAGTTGAATTATCCTATATGGGTTACTCCCCACCTAAGTGCACATGCAATGATTCAACATAAACACATTCCAGTTTTTATTACATGATCCTACTCTTGAATGTCTACACTTGATATGGATGAGAATGCGACCACCCTTCCTAATTCGAGCCTCACTTACTCCCTCACGCATGCCTAAGCCAATGTGAGAAAACATAAAACAAAAAGGTTTTTGTTCTCAAAACATACTACCCGAGTTTCTGTGAAAATCTATCGGGATTAACCTCCGGCGACTACGGGTAATCCGGCAATACCATAGGTCCGCCTCCAAGATGAACTGTTGGACAACTCTCCAAAGCAATTCTTCGAAAAATCTTCCTTTCACAACCATTTTCGTTTTTCATTTCTTTCATGTCATGCACTCACACCTACCAATCTAGGGTGCCCCGATGCACATGGAATGCATTATGCCATTTCCAAACAATTCATGTTAATATATCCCAATCATGCATATATTAACAAATACACATACTAATCACATGTCATGTATTCATATCAATAACATCAAAATTAGCTCATGGGCTAATCAACAATCCAATTTAATTCCAATGGCTCTCATACAATTATATTTTATATAATTCAAACACTCATGTTAACACACTAAATTTTCATGCATTAACAATTTCTTTCCACACAATTCAAGTCATTCACTTCAAGCAATTTCATGCAAATAACACATGACCATTTATGGTCCACCTATGCAAATCGGATCAAGCAACAGCCTGAATCAGCAGTTGGGTCGCCCATGCGACTTCTCACCTAGCATCGTTACACTGCGGAACCGAAATCCACGCGTCCATTTCCTACGCCAAAACAGACCCAAACCATAATTTAACACACAATTATAACAATAAGCGTACCATTTTAACCCGAGATCAATCCGGATGTCCAAAATCCTGGGTCCCAAAATTTGAACACCCGCCCAAGCCGGGACTCGCCTAAACACCATTCACACTCAACACTCCAAACCATTTAGCAAGTGCCTTTAAAATCGAAAAATAACCAAGTAGGAGAAGACCCCTACCTCCCGGAGTTGTCGAAACTTCCCAAACCGGCGGCCCACATCAGCCCTTACTGCCAGAACAACTCTTGTTACTTCTGGTCCAACGCAAACCCACCGCTCAAAAGTCGAAATCTAGAGAGAAGTCACCTTTCTCTCTCTGCAAATTTATTCTCCTCCTCTCCACCGCATGTTCCAACCTAAAAAAATGGAGAGAAGGCATGAAGTTGTCTTCTTTTCATTTATTCCTTTTGTCCTTATTGCCATACGTCAAGCCATCATCACCATCGGATTTCTTATCCACTTAATCCACTCACTTTGAATTTTCTACCCACTCAGTAGAGACGCCACACGCCCCACGCCGGGCCCCACACTTGAGCTCAAGTTGACCCATTCTCGCACCGAATTTTCATGCATTCATATGGCAAATCTTGATACAATTACTTATGCTAAGTAACATTTATGCTTATTCTGATCTCCCATGTGACCTTGCCATACTTGTACTTATATAGCAACTTTTATACTGTCTCGCATCTCCCGTAGAAGCTGGCAGAAATTATTCTTATTCGTAAATACTGTGAGACATGCATCGTAACAATACACATTTGTTTATTCTATTCATCATTCAAAGCTGAGCGCCATCATGCAATCGGCGAGTTTTATTCGGTATCACTTCCGGCGCAAACAGCAAAGATATTGCGCCGACGCACAGAACGTCCGGGCGATATTTATTCGGGAAGCGTCGGTTACGAAAGTTTCAGGCGAAACGCCCGCGCACGACTGCAGAATCCGTTCGCTCAACGGCGGCAACGGGAACAGCAAGAGAGTCGCGTTATCCATCGAATCGCACTCCGTTTCATTATTTGGCAACGTGAGCTGACATCACAGCAGTGAAGCGTCGCTAATCGATCGAACGCGCCCGCCAATGCGCAACGTAAGTGTCGCGGTCATTTAATACCCGGCCCAGCGCTCCTTGCCAATTATATGTATTCGTAAATTCATCTTATTATGCGGGTACGAAATTAGCTTCTCCACATAGAACTCGCTTCTGAGGCGCGTTTTTGCTCGCCGAGGCGCTGCGGGTACGCTACATTTTCACTTTAATTTCTTCTTATCTTAACCCCCTGCTAATCATTTATTACAGCCCTTAATACTCTGCAAGATGCCAATTATAGCTTAACTATGAAAAAATACCAAAAATCGGGGTTGTAGGAACTAGTGGTGCTAGTACCACTATGTCTGCGCCCCGCATTCAAACCCAAGCTTCTCGAGAGTGGTACCTATACCACCCCTCGGGTCGTACCTGGCATTCAAGTCAAGGACCCTGCCCGTAACATGTGCATCTCACCCGTTTTCATTCACCTTTCTTCCATAATTCTCTTCTATTCCATCCTTCATCAAAAACCAACATGGAATCCCTCCCAACAATTCCACAAACACTTTTTTATGGTGGTTAAGAATTTCTTAAGCCAAACCTTAGTCAAAGAATCCAAGGATTCATTCCAAAGTTCACCAAACCTTAAAAAACCATAGAAATAGGAAGGATTTCATATCTAATTAATATCAACTAGGGTTTTCCAATCCAACTTCCAATAAATCTAGAGTTATGATGTCTTCCTAGCAAAACCCTAGATAGTGAACAAAACTAATATCCAAAGAAAACCCTAGCAATCCATACCCAAGTAATTTTTATACAAAATCATACTAGAATCCATACCTCGTGGTTTCGACTCCTCCTTCTTCCTCTTCTTTTTTCTTCTTCCTCCTCTTCTTCTTCTCCTATTTTATCCCAACCCATATGAGCTCTCTTGTTTAGAGACCAAAAATGAGATATTTTTCTCTCCCTCCCTTTTATAGTTAAACTTTCTTTATTTGCCTTTAGTCCTCCTCATTCGCTTAATCAGTACTCAATTTATGTTATTCCACTTTTCGCTCTTAATCTTAATAAGAACTTATGACTTTTATGTCCCTTTTTTGACAATTTACATTTTGTCCTTATGTCTTGTACAATTTCCATGTTTCGCCTTTAAATTACGAAAAATTCAATTTATGCTTACAAAATACCCTAAACCTATTGAAAACAACTAGGGTATATTTCGGGGTGTTACAGAGCTACCTTAAAATGCGCTGCTTGTCCCGTTCATGCTCAAGTGCCTCAAAACATGCAAATCTCCGATCGTTCCCGACCCGACTTTAAATCCAACGTAGTAGCTAGATTTCTCGCAAGACGACCTAACTGGCAAGTCCGGCTTGGCCATCCGAGATCTAGAAAAATTTTGGATTTTTGATCGAAATTACCATTTTGCCATTTTTCGAAAAATTGCATTTTTCTGCTTGGGCTTACATATTTCCTGCCTATTCAATCTCTAAACAATACATGTACAAATACACATGGACAAATTTTCGCCCAACCATCAATCCTGACTTTTAACAGCCCCATACAGCACGTGGGTCGCCCTCACGGACAACCCCCTCATTAGCAGCACTCTGCTCCACTTCTTCGACCGAAACTACGGCCATTTCCCAGCTTCACAACACCCAAACCATTTTCATGGCCTTTTAAACAAAGAATATCCAAGCAGAAAGACCCTACCCCTGAGTTGCCTAAACTCCACAATACTAGTACCCACGCCAGAGCTCCTTTGTAGTGCGGATCACTTTGGCTCTCGGCTCTACTGATCTCAAATGCACCGACACGGAAATCTAGAAATAAGGTAAACTCTCTCTCTCTAAAATCCTCTTCCTTTCTCTCTCTTTCTCTCTCTTTCTCCCTTTTTCCCTCCCAAACCGGTTGGGAGAAGATAGGGGTCAAATGAGATGTCCTCTCACTTGCCACATGTCCAATTCTAATTGGCTCTTTAGATTACACCCTATCCACTTATCCATCTACCATGAATTTCCATCCACTCACAAGGTGCCATGTGTCTCCTATGGCCCCACACTTGAGCTCATGTTTGACTAGCTCTCCACTTGACATGTGTCTCATCTTGAGCCACTCAAAATGTGATAAGTGTCCCGCATCGCTCTCGATGCCTCGAAAAACGTGAAATTCCGACTATGCTCCGACCCGACCGAAATCTCGACGTGGTAGCCAGATTCTCGCGGAGATCTATCTCCAACTGAAGTCACTCGGCCATCCGAGATCTAAAAAAATTTCGAATTTTTGACCGAACCATCGCTTTTACTCCTTTCTTCGTGTACCAATTTTCTTAAGCTCCCATATCATGTCAGTCTCTTTCTTCACAATCACAAATCGCTTTGAAGGCATTGCCTCCCGCACACCTTTCAGACCCGAAAGGGTCCCAATAAGGGTGAGAGCAATGCCCAGTAGAAAATTTCTCCTACAAGGGTTACTCCTCACCTAAAATGCACATTCAATGGCATACATAACCATCAATCACATTTCATACAATTTATGCAACATTATATGAAATGTTCCGTGTTATGCATGACGACACTATGCTCATAACTCGAGTCCCAACCGACTCCCCACACCTCAGAATTGCCAAGTGTGGAAACCACCACATTGGTATTTAACTCAATGATTTTAAACCATCAGACAACCCTCCAATTTTACTCTATCACATCTCAGCTTGGCTCGGGGTTGTGAATTTTTTCTGTGGTCTCACGCAAGCTCACAACACTCTTTTTCGACACTTTCGCGAACTTTCATCGCTCGGATACATATGTTCGACTGCGAACAAAATTTGGGTCTTTCAAATTTAGAGATCTCCGTCATCTTGCTTCACCCAAACACACGTGATTTATTATTATTATTATTTTATACAACCGTGAGTTTCAATTTCGACGTTGTCCAATCTCTCAGCTCACCACTCATTCACCAAGAATGGTAATAAACAGCACTTTCATGCACCCACACCCGACTCCGACGCAATGTGACTGCATGTGAAATGCAAATATGTCATTTCATGCTATGTCATGTTACACTATGACAATAAGAGCTACATGAAACATTTATAACTTCGACACCATATTTTCTACATATAATTCCATTTATCACAATTTCCATGTTAATACATCACGCAGCTAACGATGAACATGATTTTTACACACAACATCATGTTATTTTAATATTTTATAACAATAACACACAAATGGCTCCAAATTCACCCACATAAAACAGTACCTCTTGCTACTTTCTACGCTTCACACCGAATTACTAACACACCATGTCCCGAAGACGGCCTCCTGATCAAACTAAACTCTGAACTCAAATTCGAGATCAGCTCGAAAAATGGGCCCCAAAATTTTAGTCGGATCAATTGAAATTCAACCAGATCGTACAAAATAATTTTGAATTAACCCGAATCGTCCGAAAAATAGTTCCAAAATTCCTAAAAAATTCACACTTAGTTCCTCAAAAATTTGGGACTAAATTTATGGCCACTCGCCTAAACCAATTCCAAACCATTAAATGACCTTGTGCTAAATAACACAAAGAAAAATTTTCCTATCTCATAGAGTTTGGATCGAAACCCAAGACTTGATACCCTACGTGTAACTCTCATGCGTGACCGACTTTGCCTTCTCGATCCGATAAAACCTACTGCCTCGATTTCCAAGCAGATCTTAAAAGAAGCTAAAAATAAAAATAAATAAATTTTCTCTCTAACGCCTCTCTCTCTCTCTGGCCCCCTTTGACTTTTCTTTTCTTTTTTATTTCGTTTTTATCTTTTCTTTTTTTTATTATTATTATATTATTATTTGAATACATGGCTTATATTACCTCATTCGGGTCCATTTCTTCCTCGAAACAATTTATTTCTTTTCAATTCAATTTATTTTAAATGAACTTAACCCAAGTCATTTCCTAACTTTCGAGATTTTCGTAAAAATCTCGTCCCTGGAGTCACTGGCAACTTATCACCTAGAAAATTGGAAAATTTTCGATTGTCCCCGTAATTCGACTCTAAATTTTTCTAGGTCACTAGATTTCGTGAGACAAATTTAACAGTAAAATCCGTTTCGTCATCCGAGATCTAGAAAATTTCAGGTTTTCAATAGAAATTACCGTTTTACCCCTTTTCTAAAATTCGGATTTCTGGGGTTTCACAATTTCATTTTTTAATGAGATGGAAAAATTTTATCAAGCCTGGAATTAGGGCTAGAAAAATTTGACACAACACGAACCCAACACGGTTTTTGCGGGTTTTGGTCAACTATAATCATGTTTGGGTCATATTCGTGTTAACCCACCTAACACGTTTAATAAATATGTCATATTCGTGTTGACCTGTCTAACACGAATTTTGTAACACCCCATCCCGAGAGAGTGCACAAGATACGACACACTTCGTAGGTGTATAAGAGCACTAAATGTCACATAGTAGTATTTTTGGAGATTAAAATAGGAAATGATAATTTATGGAAACCTGAGAGGGTGGTATGAGCATGCGGGTATAATGGTCATTACTGTAAGGATATGAAAAATTTGAAAATCAACTTGTAGATTACTAGAATTTCAAAAGTTAAATTTCAATATTAAAGAGTTGAGGGCTATTGGTAATTAAAGGAAATGTTAAAATATTAAAAATGGGAAAATAAGAGCCAAACTTGATTTGGTCTCCAAAGGGCTAGGCTCCACGGTTTTGGAAGAGGAGAGCCAAGAGGAAGAGAAGGAAGAAGAAGGAGGAGGAGAAGTCCAAAGATTAAGGTATGTTTGTCTTTGAATCAAATGTCTTTTGATGTCTAGGGCTTTTAGTGTGAATTTCCATGGAGATGCTCCTTGGTCTAGGGTTTTGGATGAGATCACCTAAACCCTAGATGTTTGTTAAGAGGAGAGTTTTTCCCCAATTGGTGTAAAGTATGATGGAATCATCAAAAGTATGTGGTTTTATAAAGAATTGGTGGACCTTAGGTAGGGTTCTTGAAGTTTCACTTAGGGTTTTGAGGTTTGAAGTTCCATAACACTCATTTCAATTGTTGTGGAGTTGTTTTTAGATGAATTCCATGTAAATTCTTGAGGTATATGAATTATAGAAGTTGTATGATGTTAATTGGTAGCAAAAGTGGCAAAAAAAGAAGCAAATCTGGAAAAAATTCAAGGGACTGCTCGGTACAGGAAATGCTCTGTTTTCCTGTTTCGACCAGTTTTTGTATTTTGATCATAACTTTCTCATTTCAGATCTGATTTGAGTGATTCAAAATTCTGGGTAAAATATACTTCTAGGGGAAAATTTTATCTGAAGGAAGTGCGTGCAAATTGTAACCCTAAAGTACCCAAAAATTTACTCAAAGTAGGGCCATGTGTAAGCCACTGTCTGGTTCTCGGTACAGGAAATGCTCTATTTTCCTGTTTCGACCATTTGTCGTATTTTGACCATAACTTGCTCATTTATGATCCGATTTGAGTGATTCAAGTTTCTGGTTAAAATAGACTCTAGGGGAAAAATTTATCTGAAGGAAGTCTGCCAAATTTTAATCCCAAAGTGCCCAGAAAAATGCTCAAAGTAGAGCTATGTGCAGATTCTGTTCTGCCAAACTGAGTCATCTGTTGTGCAGATTGTGTTATGTGGTTGAGGGCTTTAGAGAAGGAATTTTAAATTGAAAATTTAAAGAGATGTCATTGGATATCTAAAGGACTGATCTGGAGAGTTTCATAAATTTTGAAGACCATTTGAATAATTTTTGAGTCATAAAGTCTATAGAGTGTTGTTGGAAAAAGGTTGGCCAAAATGAATGTGGGTTTTTAGTGCTTAAGGGTAATTTGTTCATTTGGCTTTAAATGAAGGTGTATGGTGGATTAAAATGGAAGGTGATTAATGTATAGTTGTGGTTTTCTTGAAAAAGGTGAAAAGACTATCGGATTGAAACGGAATTCGACCGAAGCAAGCAGATTGAGTGTGAACTCGTGAGTGAAAATGATATTTTGAGAATTGAGTTTCTTAAAAGTGAATGGTTTTAATGTTAAAACTGAAAGTTTAATGTAAATTTTTATGTAAATGTGTTAAGGCATATGGAGCTGTTTCATCTTTGCATTGTTTTATCTTGCATCAATGCATATATTTATATGTGTATTAAATATGTATGCATATATGTTAAGGTATTATGAAAGTTTAAAAATGTTTAAAGAATGCATATGTGTTTTAATGATAAAGTAAAGGATTTAAATGTATTTATAAATGTATTTTGAAGAAATGTTTTACTGATGGTTACTCCTAAACCCCTATGACTGTTATGACTGATATCGGCCAAGCATTTTTGCTGCAAGGATTTATAAGAAAGCGATAAAGCTACTAACCGGCGAGGAACAGTGTCTGTGAAAGAATATCCTTACACGGAGCAAAGCGCTATGATCTAACCCTATGCAAAGCCGTGAGTTTCTCCCGCAGCGAGTGGTTATGACTGAATGTGACTGCCCCTCACCGTCGCATCTCTAAACTGCTCGTGTGTTTATTCCCCCCGGTTCCATCGTGAAAAGAAGAAAGAAAGAAAGAAAGAAAGAAAGTTTGAGGCATAAATGTTTCTGAGGTGCTAAATGTTTAAGGCATAAATGGATTTTAATGTATAAGTATTTATTATCATAAAGAAAGAAAGTTTAAGGCATAAATTGATTTTAATTGTATAAGTATGTATTATTTTGATATATACTGGAAATGTTATCTTAATGAAAATGTACACTCACTGGGCTCTTTTAGCTCATTCTTTTCCATATGTTTCCAAAAACATTTTCAAGACCCGAGACAGCGCCAGAGAGTACCCTCCTCGTAAGGCAGGCCGAGACCTTGAGGAGACAATGGCCTGCGGATTTCATCAGATATATAATTTTCCATAATCGTATATGTCAATATTTTGTTATGGATATATGTATATGTATAAAGTTAGTAAGGAACTACGCGGCTTTGATCCTCGCGGACGAGGTACGTAGGGCGGTCGCTTAAGTCCCAGCCAAGCCCAATCTTTGGATAAAACAAATGCATGGATTTGAAGAAGTTTCAAATGTTTTGATGATTGAAATGAATAAATGTATATATGTATATATTGTGTTTGATTGCTAGGATTTAGAGTCCTAAAACTAAGTTGAGAAGTTGAGGATCGAAGATGAAGTGTTTTTAAATGTTTTCGCAGGTTTTGTAAATTTGGGAAAGTCCAAAATGTAGGAAACTTCGCCAATTTTTTCCTGAAAAATCTAAGTGTTTGAAAAAGAAAGAAAAAATTTTATCACTTCGCTTCCGCATTATTTACTAAAGATATGTTAAGGATTGTAAAGGGGTTCGCTCCATGGATTTTATTTGACTGTTTTTAAGGAAGTTTCTATATCCACTGAGTGCCGAGGTCCCTGCCTCATGAGGTTAATCCGGTCGATCCTTCAACGTGGTATCGAGCCACTGGCTTTGGAAAATGTTATAAAGATTTGAAACTTTTATGTTCATATGATTGTTTTAATGTTTTATTTTTAAATTGCATAAATTATTTATGTGATTTAAAATCATATATGCATTACATAACATATTAAATTTTAATTACGTAGCAGGTCACGAGGCCGACCCGCCACCAGAGAGCTCTGAGGCATTGGGTATTCACCACCCGAAATACCGAGGTTTCACTTATAGGAAATAATACTAGATCTTTGAGTTGGAAGGTCTAGGCAAAAAGGAGTCTGACTTTAATTTCCAAAGATTACATTTGGAGGATAGGAGAATAGTGTGAGTGAAAAGATCATAAAAGTTGGAAAAGAAATTGTAGGCATGTGTAGAAGAGTCCCACTCATCATCAACACCTTAGGAGGAATATTAATGTAATGTAAATCAGACTTGTCCAAATGGGAGTCTATTAGCTCGAATGAAAATCACATTACTTCAACATGGAAATGATAATGTTCTACGGTTCAAACAGGATGAGCAATTGTGAGGACATGGGAGATCGATATTTCGAGGAATCTGTCAAGATGATTGCTGAAAAAAAAAAAAGTTGAAGAAGACGATTCTAATGATATTTAACATATAAAATGCATGATCTATAAGCATAATCTTTGCACAATCAATTGTAGGATATGAGGTCCTTATTCCAAGAAATGCCACAAGTCATGTATCAAGAGAAGTTAGTCATGTATCATCGCTTGAAAAGTTGAATCCAAATGATAAAAAGATAAATGGAAAAAAAAAAAAAAAAAAAAACCAAAAAGGTCCATATATCATGGCTCAAGAGGTTTGGCTGTGAGGTTTTAGTCCGTGAGACTGGGACTACGTAGCGCCGACAACCACACGCACGCGTGCAAGAGGAGGCCGCAGCTAGGGACGAGGAGCATGGGTTTGAAATCCTGTGCTACGCACAATCAAGCGACGTAAACGGAGCGGTCAACGTGGGTACAGGAGTGTTCCAATAAGCAATTAGGGTTTTATGGATTATTTATCTAAAACTCAATTGAGTTATATTAAGGTTTTAGCTTATTAAATTGACATGATTCTAGGTTGATTTTAAGTAAGAAATGTGAAAAGAAAGAATGATATTATAAGGATTGTCAATTTAGGTCAACCTTGAATGTTAATGGAAGTGATGTTGTTTGATTGGTTTTAATTGATTTAATGACATTACTTGAAATGTTTGAAGGAATTAATGGAATTAATGGAATTAAAAGTTGAATAGAAATAGATGAGGTGCTAGGCCAAGAAAGGGTTTACCTGGTAATGCATTGTCTGATTTAGTTTAAGTAAATCAATGACATTGGATGAATTATCAAATATAATTTGTTGAAAGAAAATGGAAGAAATTGAAGAAATAATTATGAATGTGTGACATGTAGGATTTGACCACCTTAGGAGAAGTATGGAAGTTTATTTCCATTTATTTTAATCAATTGGAAGTGATTACATGCCTAATGGAATGTGTTAGAATTAATGTTTTAAGAAGAAGAATCGATTAAGATATAAATGTAATTTTTGCTAAGGTGTGAAGGGCATTATGGGTTTTTTCACTTTAAGGATGCTAATGGCTTAATTTAAGGCTTACAAAGATGTTGTCATGAGCCTTGATTTAATTGGAAGTGAATTGGATAAGTTGAGACTTCATGATGAGGATGTTCCTAAGATAAAGATTTTAACACTCAGACGCATTTTGAGTTTCTAATCATGCCATTTGACTTACGAATGCAAAATTTATGGATCTCATGAATGATTTTAGCCTTACTTGCATCGCCTAGATCGTGTTTATCGACGATAGACTGGTCTATTCTGGGCAAAGGGAGAAGAACATGCAGAGCACTTGAGGATAATTCTCCGCAAACATTAAGTGAACATTCCTGCTATATGCTAAACTTAGTAAGTGTCGCTTTGGCTCGACAAAGGTCGCTGTGGGACACATAGCTTCTCGCAAAGGGGTCTCCAAGGATCCAAGCAGAAGTCGGGGTTATACCGAATTGGAAACCTCCTACGAGTGTTACGTAGGATAAGGAGTTTTCTCGGGTTTGGCAGGTATTACCGTGAGGTTCGCGAGGGATTTTCAAGATAACCGCACCTTTGACTAGGGATCGACACGAGGAAAGAGGAACCGCTTTTATGGTCGAGGCTCGTCAAGAGAGTTTCGATGAACTCGAAAAAGGAGATCGACCGCCAAGAGATTACACTTCCATCATGTGATGGTTACAGTTGTATCGCGGATACCTCAAAGTGGTCCGGGCTTTGTATTAATGCACGACAAGGTGATTGCATGCTTCTATGCACTGGTTACATGAACAGCACTATCCTACACACGACTGAGCTAGCGTACCGTGAGTATTTGCCTTTATGATACGGAGGCATTACTTACATGGAGTGCCCTATAGGATTTTTTACATCATAAGAGCTTGCAAAGATTCGGTTACAAAAGGAAAATCGAACATGAGACAGAGGAGATGGCTTCAATCGTATCAAGGATTGCTGAATGCCATCAATATCATCCCGGAAAGGCGAACGGGTAGCATGCCTAAGAGGAAGACCCATGAGTTCCCTATCGCACGTGAGGGCCGTGCATCTTCCTCGACTACAGAATTGAGGTCCCGGGTGTGAGACTCGGAACCCGGTTTATTCGTGGAGCATTGTTAGACACATTTCGTATGTCCTGTAGTTGATGTGCATGTGATTAGAGAACTTCTCGCATTCGTGATCCACAGATAGTGAAATTTAGTATAAGGCATTAAATGGGAGTAATTAGAGGAAGAAAATGGAAGAATAAAATAGAATATGGTTTCAGGTGATAATTCCTACTTAAAATGGAAATGAGAGTGTAATAAGGGTAGTTTTAGTAATTTCCATTGTTTCGTATAGAATCCTAGGGTTTACCTTTGCCGCTGGTCCGCTTTACACGCTCCTTGGATTAAATCAACTTCAAGCATGCTTTTCATCCATGGACTGGATGGCCCATCCGAGGACTATACTCGACTTTAGGAGGATATGCTTAGTAAGATGTTATGGAGCTTGCATAAGCCGACACCCATCTACCCCCGAGGAGTTTTACTAATACTATACGCTTATCGTGCCAAGATTGGTATGGCCCTCTATGAGGCTCTTATGGACTAAATGTCGAACTCCAAGATAGTTGGGATGAGGTAGGTGAAAGGAAATTAGTAGGTCCTAAATTGTTCAAGTGACTCAGTGATAAGATCAAAGTTATAAGGATAGATTGAAAATCGCACAAACCGGTTAAAAGCTTACGCTGACAACCGTCGTAGACTTATAGTCTCGAGATAGGTGACCAAGTCTTTGGAAGATTTCACCTTGGAAAGGTGTGTTGAGATTTCGGGAAACGAGTGCTTAGTCCGAGTATATTGGACCTTGCGATATTATGAGCAAAAGTAGGACCTAGAGATTATAAGTCGGGGTTACCCCGTAATTATCAAGGATTCATGATACATTCCATGTGTCGATGTCGAGGAAATATATCCCATCCTTCTCACATACATTGAGAGAGCAACCAAAGGTACTAAAGGAGAATTTGACTTATGAGGAGACGCCTGTGCAGATTGTAGATTGCAAGGAACATGTGTCGGGAGGACTCAAGGTGATTCCATTAGTTAAAGTCTTATGGAAGAATCATGAGAGGGAGGCGCCTACTGGGAGCCGTAGGCCCGTATGCAATCGCACTCCTCTCTCACTTATTTTCCTATGAGTATTTTCCTTTCCCCATTGAGTTAGTTATTCATTTCGAGGCCTAAATGTTCCTTGATTTTGTAACATTCCCATCCCGGGAGAGAGTGTACAAGATATGACACCGTAGGGGTGTATAAGAGCACTAAATGTCACATAGTAGTATTTTGGAGATTAAAATAGGAAATGATAATTTATGGAAACCGGAGAGGGTGGTATGAGCATAAGGGTATAATGGTCATTAAGCAAAAAGGATATGAAAAATTTGAAAATCAACTTAGAGATGGGCCATACTAGAATTTCAAAAGTTAAATTTCAATATTAAAGAGTTGAGGGCTATTGGTAATTAAAGGAAATGTTAAAATATTAAAAATGGGAAAATAAGAGCCAAACTTGATTTGGTCTCCAAAGGGCTAGGCTCCAATCGTTTTGGAAGAGGAGAGCCAAGAGGAAGAGTAAGGAAGAAGAAGGAGGAGGAGTAGTCCAAAGATTAAGGTATGTTTGTTCAATCAATGCCTTTTGATGTCTAGTGGCTTTTAGTGTGAATTTCCATGGAGAATTGATGTTTCCTCGTCTAGGTTTTGGATGATCACCCTAAACCTAGATTTTGTTGGGATTATGAGAGTTTTCCTAATTGGTGTAAAGTAAGGATGAATCATCGCGCTACGTGGTTTTATAAAGAATCGCGACCTAGGTGGTCTTTGAAGTTTCACTTTTAGGTTTCGAGGTTTGAAGTTCCATAACACTCATTTCAATTGTCAAGGAGTTGTTTTTGCATTTAATTCCATGTAAATTTGAGGTATATGAATTATGTGTTTCAGATGACGTTAATTTCCAGAATGAAAAGGCAAAAAGGAAGAAATCGAAAAATTTCAAGGATCGCTTCTACACGTAGAAACGCCTGGCTCGTTTTAATCTCGCTTGTATTTTGACTACACCCTCTCTTCATTTCAGATCTGATTTGAGTGATTCAAAATTCTGCAAAATAGACTTAGGGAAAATTTTATCTGAAGGAAGTGCTTGCAAATTGTAACCCTTAAAGTACTCCAAAAATTACTCAAAGTAGGCCATGTGTAAGCCACTGTCCGGTTCTCAGACAGGAAATGCTCTGTTTTCCTGTTTTGACCATTTGTCATTTGACCATAACTTGCTCATTTTATGATCCGATTTATGATTCAAGTTTTTGGTTAAAATATACTCTAGGGAAAATTTATCTGAAGGAAGTTCAAGCAAATTTTAATCCCAAAGTGCCCAGAAATGTTTCAAAGTAGAGCTAAGGTGCAGATTCTGTTCTTACAAATCGAGTCATCTACAGCAGATTGTGTTATGTGGTTGAGGGCTTTAGAGAAGGAATTTTAATGAAAATTTAAAGAGATGTCATTGATATCTAAAGGACTGATCTGGAGAGTTTCATAAATTTTGAAGACCGTTTGAATAATTTTTGAGTCATAAAGTCTATAGAGTGTTGTTGGAAAAAGGTTGGCCAAAATGAATGGGTTTTTAGTGCCTAAGGGTAATTTGTTCATTTGGCTTTAAATGAAGGTGTATGGTGGATTAAAATGGAAGTTATGATTAATGTATAGTTGTGGTTTTCTTGAAAAAGGTGAAAAGTGACTATCGGACGGGAAACGGAATTTAATGAAGCAAGCGAGATTGTGACTGTGAGTGAAAATGATATTTTGAAATTGAGTTTTTAAAGTGAATGGTTTAATGTTAAACTGAAAGTTTAATGTAAATTTTATGTAAATGTTAAGGCATATGGAAATGTTTTATCTTGCATTGTTTTATCTTGCGTGATCGCGTATATTTATATGTGTATTAAATATGTATCACGTATGTTAACATTATGAAAGTTTAAAAATGTTTAAAGAATGCATATGTGTTTAATGATAAAGTAAAGGATTTAAATGTATTTTAGTAGGAATGTATTTTGAAGAATGTTTCTTGATGGTTACCTAAACCCCTATGATGTTATGGCGATATCGGCGAAGTACTTTAAGCGTGTAAGGATTTGGGGGTAAGATTATAGGTTACTAGCGAGGGAGGGAAATAGGTGTGCAGAGTAATATCACTACGCGTGATAAAGTCTTATGGTGGAACCCTATGCAAAGCGTGAGTTTCTCCGCGGCGTAGTGGTTATAGTGATGTGGTGACCCCTCACCGTCGGTGCAGGAAGCGTCGGTGTGTTTATTCCTGGGTTCCATCAGAAAGAAAGAAAGAAAGAAAGAAAGAAAGAAAGTTTGAGGCATAAATGTTTGAGGCATAAATGTTTAAGGCATAAATGGATTTTAATGTATAAGTATTTATTATCAGAAAGAAAGAAAGTTTAAGGCATAAATTGATTTTAATTGTATAAGTATGTATTATTTTGATATATACTGGAAATGTTATCTTAATGAAAATGTACACTCAGGCTCTTTACAGCTCATTCTTTTTCCATATGTTTCCAAAACATTTTAGGACCGAGGCAGTGCTTGGCCGTGGGAGCACCCTCTGTGCGGTGGTCGAGACCTTGAGGGAGACAACGCACCTGATTTCATTGTATATATAATTTTCCATCTACGTATATGTTGAATATTTTTGTTATGGATATATGTATATGTATAAAGTTGAAAAGGAACTACGTGGGCTTTGATCCTCAGTGGACGAGGTACGTAGGCGGTCGGCTTAAGTCCGGCTCAAGCCCAATCTTTTGATAAAAACAAATGCATGGATTTGAAGAAGTTTCAAATGTTTTGATGATTTGAAATGAATAAATGTATATATGTATATATTGTGTTTGATTGGGTTGTGGATGAGGAGTCACAGCGGAAGTTGAAAGTTGAGGATTGAAAGATTAGAAGTGTTTTAAAATGATCTTTGCGGGTTTGTAAATTTAGGAAAGTCAAGAAAAAGCAGAGAAACTACGACAATTTTCACGAAAAATCTAAATGTTTGAAAAAGAAAGAAAAAAAAATTTTATCAGCCGCTTCAGCATTATTTACTAAAGATATGTTAAGGATTGTAAAGGGTTCATTTCCCAGTGGATTTGTGGCGTTTTTAAGGAAAGTTCATATCCATTGGAGTCTTAGGAGGTCCCCTCGGGTTCATGAGGTTAATCCGGGTCGGGATCCTTCAAATTTGACTCGAATTGACATGTTTAATTATATATTAATTAATTAACCTATGTAATAAGTTATTTGTGTTAAATATGGATTATTAATTATAATTCATATTAATTTAAATAATAAAATTAATAAACATGTTAAATTGTATGTTATTTGTGTTAAATATGCATGGATGATTAGTATAATTCTTATTATTTTAAATAATCCAAAATTAAATGGGTCATTTCGTGTTGACTACCCTAACACGAATAATAAATGGGTTGGGTTTAAGTTAGCGAATGTTGACACGTTTATTATTCGTGTCAGGTTTGGGTTGACGAATGTTGACACGATCCATACATTGACACGATACGAACATGACTCATTGTTGAAGCATGATATTCATATTAAACCCAAATCCTATAAGCTTGAGCTTTTAGGAGAGTTGGTCATTTAACATGGTATCAGAGCTTGGTTTAGCAGGAGGTCTTGGGTTCGAACCCTCTCCTTGCGAATTTCCCATTTATTGATTTAAAGTTCATAATGGACTCGACCTCACGTGCAGGTATGGGGCCGTATGCGCGTGAGGGAGGAAATGTTGAAGCATGATATTCATATTAAACTAAATCCATAAGCTTGAGAGGCTTTTAGGAGGACAGTCATTTAACACTCATCGTGCCACCCCTACCTGGAATATAATTATCTAGTCTTTATAAAAATAAAATACTACAACGTTGTAATGCCAAGTTCATAAATGTTAAAACAAAGTTAAATATTATAATAAAATAAATAATAAAGTTAAAATCCTATTGATGAAAATTTTGTCTAATAAATAAAAGATACTTTGATGGTATTTTCATTAATAATATTTGCCAGGGAAAATCTCAGGATAAAAAGGTTTAAGAACGAGAAATATTGTTTTTATTACCATTATTTCATCTTTTTAACATTCTCAATGAGTAAAAAAATATATAATTTCTATATAATCGAACTATGAAAATGACATCGTTTTAAGAATTTTGATTGTTTGGTTTTCTATCTTAAAATTACTTTCTTTGGATACTTAATATTGCTTTTATTACCATTTTAACAATCTATTAAATTTATTATCATCCCATTTTCTAGGCCTCAAGGGAAATCCTATTAGAATATTAAATCACTCATCATTAAATACTTTTATTCCTGATCCTTAATTCATCAAAATTTAGTTTCATTTCCTCGATAGGAGTATCATCAAATTTATAATTCTATAGCGACTTGAAGAGTTTTTTTTTTTTTTTTTATTCATTTTTTATATTACTTTGTAATATTTTATTTTTATAAAGATTTGAGTATGAAATATCTAGTAATCCATCTTACTCCTTTTTGTCACTTGAGTGAGACCCACTTAACGTGTTTATGCTCTTCAGTTTATAACTTTCCATTAAGAAAAAGTAGCATAATATGATTCTTCTCATCTCATTTAAACTTTATACCCTATCCATTGGGGATGGGGTTTGGGGACTTTTTCTCAAAACATGGTCAAATATTTTTAATGCGTTGATGATATAAATGACATGTAAGTGTGATTTCAATTTTTAATTTTTTTTTTTAAGAAAAATAATTTTATTGATTCAACTAGTAATATATCGATAAAAACGTAGCATCAAAGTCACTAAAAACCATAAATGATGAAACAACATTTAGGTTAATAGCTTAATGAATTGGTGGTTCAAAGTCTATACATTTAATAATTAAGCTTACATAATTGATATTTTGATTAGAATACTTATGATTTCAATTCTACATCATATTAATGACCATTGATTTGATTTCCTGTCGTTAATCAAATATCTTTCAACGTCTGGGTGCTTCTACATAAGAGAAATAGCGTTGCACCTAGCGTACAGCACAAACAAACACCGTGTCAGTCAGCGACAATCTGCGCCATATCGAGACGGTAATAATAGCGTCATAACGAGAGCGATACTTAAGACTACGAAAAGCAAATAAAAGCTGAATCTTTGTGAAATAACCATTTTATTGAGGAATAAAATAATAGAAAGATGTGTAGATGAGTGATTTCAGATCAAGAATGACTAAAAAATCACTCATTCTTGCTTAGAGAAAAAAAGACTAGCACAGAAAAAGTTTTGAGAAAATGATGCTATGGTTTTCAATAAGATTTCCGTATTATCAATATTTTAAATTTTTAGATACTAGGAAGTAATGGTAAACTTATTTGAAAATTTTTTATTTCGGTATAAAATTTAACTTTCAAATCCAATATTGATTAAGAGGTAAATTACCATCTTAGGAGAATCACCTGGAAATTATAATAAAAATAGGAGATTCTTTGTTGAAAGCTCTCGGAATAAATATAACATATTTTGGAATGGGGGAATTATGCTTTGAGGCTAAATGAGCATCTTATTTAACAAAAACCCTATGAAAGCATCAAAATAAGGCCAATAACCCATAACAAGATATAAAATTAACATCAAGGCACCACCAAACATGTAGGTGAGATGGTTAAGGTTATCTAGCAACCATAGGTCTGATTGGCTGTGGAATGTGGTTGTGTTATGTGATAGAGCTTTATCGTCCTTGTAGTCCATCCCGGCTCGAATGGGGATTAGTCTGGGTGTGGTATGGCTTAAAGGTGTTTTCCGTGTGTGCACGGGCCCACTAAGGACACCTCATGGCTTGACCAAAAAAATTTAACATCCAAGCAATTTTTAAAATGTCATAACTACCCTTCTAACTAGGGATGGGCATGGTTCCAATTAGCAAACCATGACTGAGGCAAAAATGAGATTTTGGTTTGTTATTTATATAAACTAAAAACCTAACCATTAATATGATTAACCAAATCTTCGGTTAACCATTTGTTTGGCTAACCATATATCGGTTTTTCGGTTAACTATAATTAAAAAATAAATTTGCAATTCCATAATAATATATTAAAGTTCAAATTATAATAATTATTATAAAAAATATATATAATACACATTTATGATATATCCATAAATAATATATGAAACACATGATATTAAATAATTTAATCACGGTTTTTTAATCAACCAAATATTTTAACAACTTTAGTAGAAAAATATTCTAATCCAAATAAATCACAACTTATATGCTTTGATTTGAAGGAAAATGGTAAAAACTTGATGTGGACACCACATTTTGGCTATGATACTTTTCCCATGAAAAAGGCGAGACTCGTTTTTTGTATTTTTGAAAAACCATTTTTTTGAAAATGGTTTTGGAATCGCTACTTTTTTTTTTTAAGGGAAAATAAAATAGGAAAAAAAAAACTCTAAATGTGTTCTAATAGGAAAAGCGAGTCTGTGAAAACCAAGTCTAGGTCCGGGGGTCACGTTACCTATTGGGAATGTACGGTTAAGATCCATAGCACCCCTCTAAGCCCCCTAAAGGTTGGGTCTCTAATAATCAAGTTAAAGCAAGTATGGTAATTGACTAATCAAGCAATGGATACCAAGAAAAAACAATAATAATACCATAAGAGCATATCAAACATATAATAAATAACAAAAATCAAATGGGAGAAATATGTACCTTGGTGGCGAATTGAAAGTACTATTAATAGAAAACAAGGTTAGTGCAATAACATACATAAAAACATTCATACTTAAATTAAAAAATGAGCGTCAAATTATTTGTTGAAGAGATATATGGAATGTTGGGCCCCCCACCAAAGCCCGTTTATTTAGCACATAGTCAACTCCATGTGGTTACATTTTATTGGAATTATAGAGTAAAGTGTGATTTTAGAATTTTGAAATCATGTTGAAAATTGGCATGTTGAAAAATGAAATTTTGATTTGGGATTCGGAAAATAAGAATGTCACTTTGAAAAAAAATGGATTTGACATTTGGATATTTGATTTGGGAAATAAAAAGAAAGTGATTTTTTTTTTATAAATTTCGAAGAATTTTTTTTTTAGAAATTAAAGAAAATAAATTTTAAAACTTTTAAAATTAAAGAAAATGATTTTTGAGTTTAAAAAACAATTAATTTTGAAGTTGAACAAAATTAATTATTTTTCTTTTGAAAATTAAGAAAATTGTTTATTTAGAAATTAAAAAGAAATAAATTTTGAATTTTAAAGTTAAAGAAAAAAAAAAAAATATATATATATATATATATATATATATATATATATATATATATATATATATATATATATATATATATATATATATATATATATATTTAGAAATTAAAGAAAGGTAGTTTTTTTAAATTTATATAACAAAAGTAATAGGGTGAAAGTTAAAATAATAATATTTGTTTGAAAGTTAGTATTAAAAAAAGTTAAAATTGATGAAAATAGAGGATGTTAGAAATATTATTTAAAACCGGCAAAAGTTTAAAACAAAAGAAGATGTAGACTAGTAGTTTAAAAAGTTTACTTACAACACAAATGACATGGGTTCAATTCCTCATATTGCATTTGAGAGATTTCATTTTTGAAGGTGTGTGCCCTAAGTGACGTGATAGTACGCCCTAAATGAGGGGGAGATTTCACCATTGGATTCGTCTCGCGAAATCTAATTACTCAAAAAACTTTTGTCAAATTTCGAGACAGTCGGATTTTTTTCATGATTTTTTGGGAAACGGCGTCTAGTGACTCCCAGAGACGAGATTTTTATGAGAATCTCAGGAGTTAGGAAATAACTCAAGTTAAGTTCATTTAAAATAAATTGAACTTGCACCGAGACGAAAATAAATTGTTTCGGGACAAAAATGGAGTCGGGCCAGTCGCGGACACGTGGCACGATGTGGGCCAAGTCTTTAAGACTTAAGTTAAAGTAGAAAATCATATTTGGAGGGGGGAAATGAGCAAATTTTCTACTGAAAAGAGAGAGAGTGAGAGAGGAGAAGAGAGAGTAGAGAGAGAAACTCCAACTTCTCTCTATGATCTACAGAGCTCGGTTGCTCGGTTTTCGTCGGGCCAAGAACTAAAGTCCATCTATGCGATGAGAGCTAGCGTGGGGTACCAGAAACAAAGGATTTCGTCGAAGATTCAAGCGAAGAGTTCAGGAAATCGAAGGTCTCTAGGACTTCTGAAAGCTTCGTCTTCGCTCCAAGAGGTATGAATTCTTCCTACTTTGGTTTATTTTCCATTCTAGTGGTTGTTTGGAAAAATAATGGGTTATGAGAATAATGTCATGTTTTGACCCTATATGATGTCTACTTTTTGAGGCTGATTTTCAATTGAAAAAAAGAGGGAATTTGGACTAGCGTCCTTCATGACAATAGTAGTTGAAGTTGTGAACTTGAGGTTAGGTTTTTGAATCACCCAAATGGGACCTTTATAGCTCAAGTTATGGTCAATTTAATTTCCGGAATTGTCACAGCTTAGGTTGTTAACTGTTTGTGTCCAGGTTTTGGAACTGATTTTCGGTTGAGAAAAAAAGGTAATTTGGACTAGTGTCCTGCATGACAATTTTAGCTGAAGTTGTGAAATTCATGTTAGGATTTTGAATCACTTAAATTGGACCTCTATAGCTCAAGTTATGTTCCATTTAATTTCTAGAATTATCACAGCTTAGGTTGTTAACTGTTTGTGTCTAGGTCTTGGGACTAATTTTCGATTGGGAAAAAAAAGGAACTTGGACTAGTATCCTTCATAGCTTAATTAGCTGAGTTATGAAATTGATGTTAAATTTTTGAATCCTCAAATTGGACCTCTATAGCTCAAGTTATGGTCCATTTTAATTTAGATTATCCTGACTTAGGCTATTAGCATTTGTGTGCGAGTTTTGGGATTGATTTTCGGTTGGGAAAAAGAGGGAACTTAGACTAGTTTCCTCCATATAAATTGTATCTGCAATTTTGAAATTAGGGTTAGGATTTTGAATCACTCAAATTAGACCTCTATAGCTCAAGTTATAGTCCATTTAATTTTCGAAATTGTCATAGCTTAGGTTGTTTTCTGTTTGTGTCCAGGTTTTAGGACTAATTTTCAGTTGGGAAAAAGAGGGAACTTGGACTAGTGTCCTTCATGTAAATTGTAGCTTCAATTTTTAAATTGAGGTTAGGCTTTTGAATCACCCAAATTGGACCTCTATAACTTGAGTTATAATTACATTTTCAGGTTGCCATAGGTTACTTACCATTTTTAGCATAAACCTACTATTCATATTTTTGGGACTGATTTTCGGTTGGGAAAAAGTGAGAATTTGGACTAGTATCCTTCAAATAAATTGTAGCTCTATCTGAGAACTTGAAGTTAGGCTTTTGAATCACCCAAATTTGTGACGCCCCAAACCCGGGGTGTCCGTTGACTACCCGACAACCCGCGGAACATCTATTTGTCTCGTATCACGAGACCCATACCTAAGTATAAATGCCTCTTGGCTCATAAACCAATACTCATAAAAACCAATATTTTATACAAAATGATTTATTTACAATTGTCTTTGATTACAATTGCTGGCGGGTCTTGTGCCCAGAATTTCTAAAATACAAGAGACCTCTTGGCGGATTTCTTCGCCTCTAAAACACGGATGTGTCCCATCCCAATCGTCTTGGTGCACGAGAAAAAGGGGTCCCACGACGGGGTGAGCAAAGCCCAGTAGTGGAATTTCCCTACTTGGGTTACTCCCCACCTAAGTGCAATGCAATGGCACACCAAACATACAACACATGCTAATATATCACTCATGCATATATTAACAAATTTAAATCCCATGCATCATGTTATTCAGTTTATAATAATAACATAAACTTAGCTCACATGGGCTAAGGCACAATCTGGCGGTTCGTCTTAGAACAACCCACAATTTCACAATCAACATGTTATTCACCCATGGCAACAACACATCCACAAATCACATAAGCAGTCAGGTGAATTTGTCAATTCACGAGTTTATTGACAGTCGAATCTTTGGGCAGAGTCGGCAATCCAATGCTCGACAAATCCCCATCCGTTTACATAACCGCTTAGCGAAATAAAGCAGTAGGAAAAAGCCTACATTTCCGGAGTTTGTCGAAACTCCCCAAGATTGGTATCCACGCGTAGCCCTCGCGTGTAGACGACTTGCCTCTTCTTGTTGAAGCAGGCAAACTGGTCAGATCATCGTAGATCTTAGAGAGAGTCGGACTTTCTCTCTCAAGCTCACTCTCCAGCCGCTACTTGGTCAAAAACCGGGCAAAGAAGAAAATGAAGATGGAGAAGATGATGTCTTTCTCCTCAAAATTACAAGTTTGCCCTCATTTCTTTGACTTTCTCAGCCAGCGCTACGTGAAAACGATGTGAGCCATGTATCTCATTTGGTGCCATGTGTCCTCATGAGAACATGCAATTGTTGATATTTGGTCCCTATACATGGCAGCCCTCTATTCCTGCCTCTTGGCATCCCCTTAGCTTGCCATGTGTCATGGGCACTTGCGCCTCTCAGCGTGAAATCCGACCACCTGGAATCAACGAAATTCGTGGTAGCTAGATTTGTGAGCGTTCAACGGTGCCGTCCATTTAAATCATCCGAGATCTAGAAAATTTCGGATTTTGATGAAGTACTATTTTATCCGCTCGCCGAAATGCAGTTTACTAGGTCTCACATTCTCCCCCTCTACAACTCAAGTTATTGTCTTTTTCCGTGACTGCTACAACTTAGGCTATTTAATGGTTTGTGTGTCAGTTTTAGAATTTGTTAGGGGCTAGTTTTCTAAGCAGAGATTCGGAGACCATCTTGTGATGCGGTATGGTACCTTGTGTGGAATGTTTTATAGGCATCTCTATGCCATAATTGGTCTTGAGGATGAGGTTGTCATTGCTTGAGTTTGAATGACATGCTTGGTGGTAATTGATTGAATGTCAATATGTGTATCCTAATGTATTGACATGTGGAGGACTATGTGTGTGTGTGACGCCCCAAATCCCGGGGGTCCGTTGACTACCCGTCAACCCGTGGAATACTTGTGAATGTCAGATTTGACCGACATTCTTCACGAATCGAGCGAGAGTCTCCTTTATGCAGGGGAGCTCTACCCAAATCTGAAGTTTGCATAAGCTGTCCCAAACGGTCCAGCCCTGCAGTTATGATTTAAAACGGCCACTTGGGCCCATAAGCAATACTCAATATACATGACTATGAATCGACTATATACCAATAGTTACAGAGTTAATATGTTTTACTCTTATACAATACATACATTAAACTTAAAAAGTTCTAATAGATGTATACATCAAAGCCACAACCCGGTTTTCTTCTAATCCTCGGTCTCTAGAACGAGCCGTCCCCTCGCACGCTCCTGACCACGTAAAATAATAACCCTCGTGGGGTGAGCTAATGCTGATAGTGGAATCGCCTAAGTGGGCTACTCACCACCTAAGTGCTGAGTGCAATGTTCCAATGAAAACACACATTCAAGCAAATGCATGATCCTGCGAATGTCCTACATGATAACTTCGGATCTCAGGTCCTCACCAGAGCTCCATCACACTCATCCTAAGCCTCGTATGAAAATTATTATTTTGTTTGTTTGTGGACAACCCTCCTATGTGCATATATCAATTGGGCCGCTCCGACGATTGATATATTATTTGTTTGTGGACAACCCTCCGATGTGCATATATCAATTGGGCCGCTCTGACGATTGATATTTTTAATTTGGACTACCCTCCGATAATTAATATTTTTTAAAACTGACCCTCGAAACCCCGTTTTTCTCTAGAACTCATCTCATACACTCACTCCTATAGTCTAGGGTGTTCAGTGCATATGGAATGCATGTATACCAATTCGATCTGATCTAATTCACATGTAAATATATAAACATGCATATATTTACAAAACAATCAATTCACACAATCATGTCATGTAAATTCTCATTTCATACATCAAAATTAGCTCACTTGGGCTAATGATCAAACATGAGCAATTTAATTTAAATCACTCGACCAAACACATATTTTCACAAAAATATATTTTGAGAACACTGTTTTGGGAATAGTGAAACCCTCGGTTACTATTCCCGAAAAGTCACAAATCATCGGTTCACCTAGTGAACCCGCGATTCACGGCCATTTCCGGCCTCATTCCAATCAATACATGATTAAAACCAAATTTCTATATAGCCATCACTAACAGTCCGTGGTACTGCGAAATTTGTACATTTGAGTTTCAAAATTTATATCAATTCGGTCCTGAGTTTGGGAACTATCAAGCGACTCATTAGGCTCCAACATTTGTAAAGTACTTAAAAGCGGAATAAAAGCGCTAGTAAGGAAACCCCTTCTACGGGTTGAAACTCTAAATCCGGTACTTATGAAGCATACCGTGAAGCCGGCTTTCTTCTTGTCGAAGGCTATGACGGTCGGATCGCGTATTTTAGAGAGAAGTGAGGACCTTCTCTGCAAAGTCGCCATTTCCTTTCTTCTCCAGCTACTGCATCCTCCCACGTTTTGGCTCATTTGAATTTGTAAGGGAGAAGATACTATTCCATTTTTTTGTCCTTTAGTGACTTAAACAATTCCTATAATGCCAATTTTGTCCATCTTTTCCCAGTTTTGACATTCGGCACTATCTCGGCAGTCCATTTTCATTATTTCTCTACTTGTACCACTTATGGCACATGAGTACATGTTATATGTGACTTAGTCGCGCCGAAAATTGTTTTCTGGCACCCGAAAGCGTGCCTCCAAAAAAGCGTGTAAATTGATGGCTCGAATTGAAGCCAATTTACGTGAGACGATTCCAACGGTGAAATTCATTTCGTCACAGAATAAATTACGGTTTTTTAGCGAAATTAACAATTTTGTAATGACCGAAGTACGATTTTGCCTTTTTCAGAGAAATTGGAATTTCTGAATTAAGCCGGTGTGTATGAATATGTTGACGCCAGTTTGTGTGATTTATTTGGAAATTGTATGTTGATTGTCTCGTGTCCAAATGATGCATGAGTGTAATGCATGAATAAGTGTCTATATAACATCTATATATATATATATATATATATATATATATATATATATATATATATATATATATATATATGTGTGTGTGTGTGTGTGTGTGTGTGTGTGACATGGCATAAGCATGAATTGACATAATTGCATTTCATATGCGGAGGACATCGTGTAAATGGTGTGTGCATGGTTGTTGTCATTCACCATTCTTGGTGAATGGGTGGTTGACTCGGTACCTTAGACGACGTCCAATAGAGTTCCATGATTTACATGGTTGTAGTGCTCTTGCATTTGGTGATTGTGCGAGCTCGGAAGAGACAAGCATCCCGAGTGGGTTACAGTTTGAAAATGGAAAATTAAATTATGTGTCGAGTGAAAGCTTCATTATCTTTTTGGTTACACATATGGATCCATCAGTGAAAACCCGTAAAAGTGTGGGAAGGTTTGCGAAGCCTAAGGTGGGACCCCGGAAAATTCGCCACCCATAAAAGACACATGGATTTTTGAAAACAAATGATCATTGAGGTGAACATCCAAAAAGCTTTTGGTTTGAAAACAAATGAAATTTATTTTGTAAAATGATCATTGAATGTAATCCAAGAATGATGGATTTTATCACGCATGGGTTTCGGCATTGTGTGATAGGAGTCGGTTGGGACTCAGGTTTGATAGAGTCGGTGAGGGCTCGGTACATGGGACATGGTGAGTCGCATCTCATTCATGGCGTGTACAATTCCATTCTAGGTTTGCATAATCTTGATCGAATGTGTTTTTTCTTTTTCTTTTTTTGTGACATGACCATTGCGTGTGCACTTAGGTAGGAAGTAGCCTCTGTAGAAGTTTACTCTACTGGGCAATGCTTACTATGTCGTGGGACCCCCTTTCAGGTATAGGGAGTGTGCAAGGAGATGACGCTCACTCAAGGCCGCCATTGTGAAGAAAGTCGGGTTGTGGCTTTGGTCTTACTTTTGTAAAATATATTAGAACAAACTGTTTTGATATATGTTTGTGTAAAGTATTGTAATTAAGCTCTTAAGGACTGTGGTATTATAGCCTCGTGCATTATGTTTGAGTATGGATAAATGGACCACTATGTGGTCATTTTACTAAATGAATGGACGGTCATGATATTATATTTGGCCCCGAATGGACCATGCTAATATCTGTTGTACAGGTTGTATTTTTTTATAGAGCTCCCTATACAAAGAAGACTTGTCGATTTTTGTTAAATTAGGGGTCCGTCAAGGGACAATAGTATGATGTCGGGTTACCGACAATCATAAGTTTTAAGCGGGTTGACGGTTGGTGTGATGCACGGATTTTAGGATGTCACACACCTAGGTCGGTAAGTTTGATCTAAGAAAAGGGGTAGGCTGGTCCTAATGGGTTGGACCTTAAGACAGATGGGCTAGACCTAATATAATGATTATGCTAGACCTAGGTGAGTTGGACCTAATAGGTTGGACTTAAGGTAAATGGGTTGTGCTGGTGCCTAAGAAGTTGGTTTTAGGTTCAAGTCCAACATGGGTTGGTATATTTGTTTTTATATTTTATCAATAATTTTAGGAAAAAAAAAACCAATATGGGTGTGCCATGTGTGATAATTGGGAAATCAAAGAAAGAAAATTTATATGCATTGAATATTATGTTTTGGAAAAAATATATACATGGAATGTAAATATATACATGTGATAAAGGAATTGACAATAAAAGAAGGAAAGTAAATATATCGTGATAAAGAGAGAGTGATGAAGTGAGGGCCATGCGCGTGAGATACAATAAATTAAATAAATAAAACAATGATGAATATTAAGAGCAAATAATGATGAATGTTAAGAGTAAAAAACGAATATATAAAATAATAAAAAATAAAACTTTGGAACTAGACTGTGTTGAGAATGAGCAAGCAAACATGAGAGAATGAAATAATGATTAGACCTGAAGTACTCAAACTGAGAATGAAAGTTGACAAAATCTATTTAAGAATTTAATAACAGAGAACCCAAAAATCTGGGCAACAATCTCATGAAATGCAACTAAAGTATAAGTAGAAAAACATGTTGCAAGAACAATATTTTACCAACCTAGTCAAAGCATCATCCAATATGCGAGTGTCACAAAAATTCATTTCATGCGGGTCAATCCGTAGTTTACTGACGGCGGCCTCTTTCAGCTCTGCTGTGGTTGTCTCCTCTCTCTTTCTATTTCTCTCCCCTCTTACACGTAATATCTATCAACCCCCTTTTTCTTCTCTTCTTGCTCTTATTTCTAATATATAGGGACTCCCAAAAAAATTAACCCTAAAACTCCCCCAAAGGAAAAGATCCCTCACCTTCCCAAAAGAAAAAGGATAAAATAAAATTCTATAAAGAAATAAATAAATCAAATAAAATCATAATCTAATAAAATCAAAATAAAGTAAAATAAAATAAATGAAAAAAAAGAATTAAAATAATTTGGGATCTATAAATATGCCCTTCTTGATAAAGTTCACAGAATTAATCATGAAAGCAAAGAACAATGAAGTGAAGCGAATGTAAAAAGTGAGTAAAACGAAGTGAACTCTATCGAAGAACAAATGAGACTCCAAAAGTGTCCACAAAGGACACGACCTCACTCGAACCGAGACGACTTAAGAGGCTCTAAAAACTTTAAAATCAAATAACAAAATAAAAAGTCTAAGAAGCCACTAAAGTCACAAAACAAGTCCAAACCTCCCCTAAATGGCCTCCCAAGGTGGTAAGAGAATCGGTGTAAAAGCCAAATGATAGTTGGACCACCAAGGATAAGAAAATGAATATGCGTAAAAGGATAATGACACTCACCACACGAAGACACTAACGACTAAAACAAGACAATTGCACAAAATTTAGGTAAGCACACCCCAAGGCGGAACTGATAAGGTGTCTGTCTATAGAGGGTGGTCCTAATGACACTACTAACATGGATGAAGAGGGCAAACGCAATCAAGGCTCATCATGGCTCAAAGACTAAGAGAGAGAAAAAAATAAAAATAAGGTAAGCTCCGGGCTCGGAAAGGAAAGAAAACAGCTCAAGGCACGACAAGGCTCAAGGCCTAAAAAAAAAAAAGAAAATGCAAGCTCTAGGCTCGAAAATGAAATAAAACAACTCAAGGCTGAGAGCTCAGGGCTCGACTGTTAGAAGAAAATTGTCTCCTTGTTGTAGAAACCTGGGAATGCATAAACCAATTGCTTGGACATTCCAAGCAACATACACATAATGCTTCAAAATAATGGTTATTCAAGAAAAACCAAAATAAATTAAATCAATAAGAACGAAGGAGAATATAACCAAGTTGGGCTCTTAGAGGTCTTGTGAAATTCACAATTTCCTTAAGACAGTGTCTTCCTCCGGTGCTTTGGGGAATTCTCAGCAGCGTTTGTCTCCCAGGATAAAACGAGTGTCGAATGGTAGACAAAAGCACTTTGCTGCCACTCCAGCGAACTGATGATGTGTTTGCTCTATCACCAACAAAAGGACAAAAGGAAGGAAAATTCGAGACTCGATGACCTTTTTGAGACACCCTCACTTTTTGAAATACCCCGACAACCTTTATATAAAGGAGAGACTTGACCTTTTGGAATGCCAAACCTCTTGGCTTCCCAAACCCTTAGAATTTCGAAATTAATTGTTCAATGAATGTCATTAATTTCATTCGTAGATATCATTAATTTCTTCATTGAATAAACAATCATTTCCTTATAACTGAAATTCATAAATTTTGACGATAGATTATTCAATGAATGTCATTCATTTCATTCACTATATCCAACAATTCCCCACATGAATGAAATTGATGACTAAAGGCGAGACAGACTTGGTGATAGAAGCAACGGTTGAAACTTGCATAGGAGAGGTAGGTGTTACCCTTTGAACCTTCCCTTGTGAAAATATGTTTACTCTACTAGCTAAACAGTAGACACGATGTCCTTGAACTATTCTGCCATTTGTGTAGACAATGACATATCTCACACAGGAATCTTCCAAACACATTTCAGTTCTCACTTTTATGTCCATTTTGGCCATGGACATGCGCCTAGTTCTATAAGAGTTTAATAGGAATTGTGCCCTATTCAATTCCCTTTGAAGCGGCCCCACTTCACTCTTACATAGGTGATCTCTTAAATTAAGAGTAGCTCGTGTTACTCTTTCCAGTATAAAGATCATTAAAGCGCAAGCAACCTACTTCGTATGAGCTTCATTGTTTCATCATAGGAATGGACAAGGGAAGATCCCCATAGTGATATAACCAAGTCTTTACAGTTTAGTTGTCCTTTTTGAACCTAGATCTTGGGATCTCCAGTCAACTAGGTTAGGTATCCACCATATCGACTTATTCTTTTGTGGGCTTTAGTCTCATTCCCCTCGATTTCTTTTCAACTAACTCTCTATTTAACCCTTTGGTTAGTGGATCCGCAATGTTATCCTTAGATTTTACAAAATCTATAGAGATAACTTCAGTTAAGAGTAGTTGTCTAATGGTATTATGTCTACGACGAATATGTCTAGACTTACCATTGTCCATACTGCTTTGTGCGTTACCAATATCAGATTGATTATCACAATGAATGGGCATTGGAGCCATAGGCTTTGACCAGCTGGAAATGTCATTTAAGAATTGGTGTAATTGTGCAGCCTTTTCCCCACAGTTTTCTAAGGTTATAAAATCAAATTCCAATGTGAATTTAGCAATAACCATTTGTTTTAAGAATTTCTATGAGACTGTTGCAATTCCCAATGTAAACACATAACTACTTAGGTAAATTCAGTCATAATACCGTTATTAGATTCAAAGATCATTTTCGTAATATTCAAGAAAATGTCAATTCCAATAATTCAACACAATCCTTAATTATAGCCTAAAGGTTTAGGTTCTCAATAGGCAATTAGGATCTTTTAGGAGTCTCAAGTTCGATACTTGTCAGCATCTTTGTTACCAATAAGGATTTTCCAAATCAGCAAACTCCTTGTACTTTCAACAAAGATTTTCCAAATCAGCTGACTCCTTGTATGTACCAACAAGGATTTTCCAAACCAACAAACCACTAGTTTGTTTGGTTGTAAAAATGTTTAGTTTTCAATCAAATGAGTTTTTTTTCCCCTTAAAAAAACCCTGCTTACAATCTTTTCTAAATCCTTGTTCCCTTTTATATTTTTGAAAAAAGGTTATGGTTTTCCAGACACTTTTCCTTTCAAATAACCTTCCTCCAATTGGTTCCTTCCCTTTATCAATCACTTTTCCTTTATATCCAATCTTTTTCTTTTTTTTTGTTTCCTTGTCCACAACCAAACCAATCAACAACTTCTTGTGGAGTCAAAGTTTGTCTTAAGATTGTTAGAACAAATTGTCTCCTTGTTGTAAACACAGGAGCATATAAACCAAGTATTTGGACATTCGAGCAACATACACATAATCTTTGCAAAATAATGGTTTATTCAAAGCCCAAAATAAATTAAATCAATAAGAATAGAATATGGCAAGTTGAGCTTGACCAAGTCTTGTGAGATTACAATTTCCTTAAAACCAATTAAGCCTTCTCATTGATACTTTGAGTTCCCAGGCATCTGTCCCGGGATAAAGCGGGTGTAAGACAGTCAAACCAAAAGCACTTTGTACTGAATAAGCGATAATGTGTTTGCTCACATCGGAGCAAAGGATGAGAAAGTAAGGAAAACTCAAGACTCGATGACCTTTTTGAGACACCCTCACTATCTGAAATTCCCCAACAACCTTTATATAAAGGAGAGACTTAACTTTTTGGAATGTCAAACCTCTTGGCTTCTTAAACCCTTAGAATTCGAAATTAATTGTTCAATAGATATCATTAATTTCATTCATTTAGATATCATTAATTTCTTCGTTTAATGTCAATCATTTTATAATGAAATTCTTAAATTAGAACAATGAATGTATTGATGAATGTCATTCATTTTCATTCAATGTATCCAAACATAGTAGGCTGGGACCTATAAAAAAAAAACCAGCTCTAGGCTCCAAAAAGAAATAATACGAGTCATGGTGAGAAGCTTAGGAACAAGCCAGAGGCTCATGGCCTAAAGAAAAGTGAGCCACCCCGAGCTCACAAAAGGAAATAAAGCTTGGCTCACGACTAAGAGCTTAGGGGTGACAGGCTCAAGGCCTAAAGAAAAGAAAAAAAAAAAAAAGTGAGTTCAGTTTGGAAAATAAAAAGGTAAGGGTTGAGAGCTCAGGGCTCAACAAGGTTCAGGGCCTAAAAAAATGAAAAAGCGAGCTCCAAGCTTGAAAAAGAAATAAAACAGCTCAGGGTTGAAAGCTTAGGGCTCAACAAGGCTCAGGGACTAAAAAGAAAAAGTGAGTTCCGGGCCCAAAAATGAAATTGTTGCTCAAGGCTTAGAGCTCAGAGCTCGACAAGGCTTAGGGCTTAAAAAGAAAAAAAGGAGCTCTGGGCTCGAAAAGGAAATTAAACAGCTCATGGCTCGACAAGGCTCAAGGCCTAAAAAGAAAAAAGCGAGCTCTGGACTCTAAAATGAAATGAAACAGCTCAGGGCTTGACAAGGCTCAGGGCCTAAATAAGGAAAAGGCGAGCTTCGGGCTCAAAAAATAAATAAAACAACTTAGGGCTCAACAAGGCTCAAGGCCTAAAAAGGAAAAAGCGAGCTCCGGGCTCAAGGCTCGTGGCTGGGACTTCAAAAAAAAAGAAAAAGCGAGAGCTCGGGGCTCAAAAGGAAATAAAGCGACTCAAGGCTAAGAGCTCAAGGCTAGACAAGGCTCGGGGCTTAAAAGAAAAGCGAGCTCTAGCTGAAGGAAATAAAGCAGCTCATGGATGAGGGTTGGGACTCAATGAGCTCGAGCACAAAAAAAAGGTGAGCTCAGAGTTCGAAATATCTTGCAGGGCTGACAAGGCTTGGGACTAAAATGAAAAACGAGTTTCGAGGCTCGAAGGAAATAAACGACTTATGGCTAAAACGAGACTCGTGAGCCTGAGCTAAAAGAAAAAAGAGAGAAAAGCGAAAAGAGACTCATATGGGATATGCTGATATGCGACTTAAAAGGTCGATAGCAATGTATGATGGTAGTGAAACCTCAGATGATCGACAACATCAGTGGATGGGGTATGCTTCTAGTATGCGAAGGTGACTAAAGGAATAAGTTAAATGTCTCCCAAAACTACTGACATTCTAGAGTATGCTCATCGATCATGTAGTGCAAACCTAACCTCAAGAATGCCAGATAGAACCATGCATCGAGTCATGCTAACAGGATAAAACTAACCTGCAATCAAATCATAGTAACTAACAGTCAATATGCTAACTGCCCAAAATGGAAACATCGTCACAAATGAGTCAATAATATGTTAGGCTTTGCTATCATGGAAGGTGTTGAATCTAAAGACCCAACATAAGGGTGAAGGTTCGACTGTAAAACTCAAAGACTAAACTGCATCCTTCCTTGATCAAATGAGCAAATCATAAATCATGGTGAAATGGGTAGGTCAAAGAAGATGAAGGATATGGTCTAGTATAATATGTATAAATATGAGGATATCCAAAAGGAAATGTCAAGGTATGAGATGAAAGATAGGTAGGTATCTAAGATCGACCAAGTATGTCGAAAAGACTAAATCTCATGTGACATCAGATCCTGATACCAAAGAATGATCACTCACTTGCATCGATGAATCAAACCGATGGGGTGCTGTACTTGATAACAAATAAAACAATTGCATCTTTGATAAGTGCGCTCTCAGAAGTGACTATACTCCAATATAGGAATGTCTCAAGATCCATCATCCAAAGAAAATAGGGTTATGCTCTAGTATAGATCATCTCAAGGATCTGCCAACAATAGGGTAGGTATGCCCCAGTATCGAGTACGTACATATATGATAAAAATGACCTCCAAAGTAGTCATGTCCTTATGTAAGAATGTATCATAACCCATTGATCACAATAGGGACAACCCCCAAATATATGATGATCATCAAAGCTCCTCATCTATCATGCTCCGAAATATCTCCAACCAACCTTGAATATCTCCCATGTGTAAGCTATCAAACATAATGTGTGGCATCATGGCCTCAGGGTGGTCTTACGACTCAGACCGTAATATAGGCTCGGGTAATAGGGCAAAAGAAATGAAGGTAAACTAGGCTCAATAATCCCAATGAGTAGAATATCAACAAACCCCTCGTGCATGTAACACAATGTATAGAAACCTCATGAATTAAGAACCTGGACAGGTCATGTGAGAACACTAAATAGTGGGTAGTGAAGTATCACATGTCAATAGGATGAGAAGAAACGATATGTGAACGGTAATGATATGCTCGAGTGCGAAGTGAGGTAGGAAGGGGAAAGAACTCGTATATGGTCAAATCGATAAAGGTAATGAAATGGAGGTCAACAAGAAAAAGCACAAAAATGGGAGTGGGTGATAGTCATCTCACATCATAGCATGAAGATAAATCACAACTGAAATGGATGATGTGATGGATGGACAATGATCCAAATATCCTAAAATGAGGTCACAAATCTCTCTCAAATGTCGTGCAACCTAACTTGGAAAGGAGCTCACATACTAACTCTCACCATCATATATACACATACTTGAAGAATGATACGATGGACCATATAAACGATTTTTTCTTTTTTTTCCTTTTTTTCTTTTTTTCTTTTTTTTTTTTTGTTTCTTTAAAATTTTTTTTCTTTTTTTGTCTCGAATCAACAATGGCGGTAATATACAACCACATGAATGAAATCACCTCGTACACCCTAACGTGGCCACGAATCCTCAACGATACGATAATCTCTCTGACGAAGATATGTGGATCACCGTCAAGGGTGAAATGGAAGGAAGGATGTGCATGTCCTCCATACAAGACATATGAAGACTACCACTTTTTCGAGCAAGCAATGTAGTGAGTGTGAAATGACATGGGAAAGAAATGGGGTAGGAGACTAATGGTGACATGTGATATGAGGGAGTAATGATGATGTCAAAATGGGAAAACCATGGTAGTGAAGAATGAAAAGGATCACAATATGTCTGTCAAGTCCAAAGCTCATGAGATCTCTAATTAAAGCATCCATACATCATAGAGCCCCAAACCCACTGTAAAGATAAATGACGTGATGTAAGAAAAGGTTATAACATCCATGTGAGGCTCAATAGGCTAGCAACGAATAACTCTATATGTGTATGGGATAAGGTAAAAGGCTCATGAAATGATGGCCACCCATCTTTTGACCACAACATCATACATCATGCTCTCGAGATTACACATGGTCAACAACAAAGATCAGCACTCACCCAATGTAGCAATGTCAAATCCTCTAAAATCATTTGAAAGCTCATGCTATATGCTCTATAAAACCTCCCATACCATGCTAATCATGAGTATGGTAACCTTATCAATATTACGTCGGATAAATGTTCTCTCAATACAAGCTTCTCATCGTCAACCCATGTAAACCAACCCCCATAGCCAAATCAAACTCATGAGGTCATATGTAAGTGTTTAAACTGAATATGGTGTAACAACTCATCTCCTCATCTCAGCCACAGATGATCGATGATCCCATCAAGTAATCAAACTACCCTCTGATCATAAGCCACATCTCATAAGATGCAGTACTCTCCTCGAATCTAGTCATCTCAAACTCTACCTGGTCAAATCAAGGAAGTGATATAAAAGGCTAGGGTATATATGGGAGAAAAAATATAGTGATGCTTAAGATGACAATATAAAGCTTATGATGATAGGTCATTAGGTCAGAAAAGAGGCTAAGATAAGAATGCAAGTGTGAAAGAGATGCTACCTCAAGTCGGGTAGAATGAGTCTCAATCCCCAACTCCTCGAGTCAAGTCTCCAATCTAAGGCCAACAAGCTCAAAACCCTCCATGATGGGTCAAGCCCAAGTGATCATGATATGTAAGAAAAAGTATCTCAGGGAAAAAAAAATGCTATGAACCAGCATGACCAACACAAAGCAATATCCATAGGAAAGAGACCATATGCTCGTAAGGATAAGATCACACGATGTATATAATATAACTAAGTGGAGCTGCAAATACATCATGTATGAGAACAAACGACTCAATAACCACTCGACCCTCAAAACGAGACTCTCAAACAAGCCATATATAAAAAAACAGAGTATCAAACTAGAAAGGGAAACAATACTCTAAATGAAAAGGCTCAATGCAAGACCAATGAAAAACTAAAGTAAAACAACACTGGGATAATGAAGCAAAATCGTGTTCAATGTAGGCCATGACTAAACCCAAGAAAACTCTTTGCTAGCTCTACAAACCAATGTAACCCAGATCGGATGAAAAGAAACCTCAACTCATAAAGCCTTAAAGTGTGCATCGATGCATTAAATCTTTGTCATCGCCAATCAACTGCTCTACCTGAAAAAACTAGGTGAAGGGGGAATTGCATGGGTAGAATAAGTCGGCAGAGGGTTGGTAGTCACACTCGGACCAAATAAGTTGACTACCCTAAAATCAATCAAGTCCTAAATGGTATGGAGAAGTGATATATAGAGCTCAATGTGATGCCCCAAAACCAGGGGGTCCGTTGACTACCCGTCAACCCGCGGAAACACTCGTGAATGTCGGGTGACCCGACATTTCTCGCGAAAATCGGGTAGAGTCTCCCTTGTGCGAAGGAGCTCTGCAGGAATCTATAACACAGTATATAACTTATGTCCCAACAATCCAATATAACAATCCATGAGTAAAATGGCCACTTGGGCCCATAATACAATACTCATCAATATACCAACTATCTACCATAGTTACAAGAGTTAATAAATTACTCTTATACAACATATATTAAACTTATAGAGTTCTAATACATGTTTTAAATCGTAACCTGACGACTTTCTTCACAAACTCGGCCTCTAGGATGAGTGCCGTCTCTCGTGCGCTCCTGTACTGAAAATATGTTCCTAAACGAGTGGGCTAATGCTCGATAGTGGAATCACCTAAGAGTAGACTCTTGTCCACCCTAGTGCATATACAATGCTCCAAAGTAAACACACATTCAAGCGAATGCATGATCTGCCAGATATACAACTTATCAGCTCATACCCGAGTCCTCCATCCCTCACACTTACCTAAGCACGTGAGAAAATATTTTCAACAAAGGTATTTGTTTTGTAATTGTGGACAACCCTCCGATATAAATATTGGACCGTCTCCGATGTTATATTTAGTGGACTACCCTGGAGATATATCTGATTGGTAGACTACGGCTGATTGATGGCTTTATGCTGGACTACCCTCGATAATTTATTATTATTTAGTCGACCCTCCGAAACTATTCTCTCATGAATCACCTCATTTTCGCTCTATTGTTCTAGGGGTGCTTGGTGCATATAAGGATACATGTCATCAATTCCATTACAATTCTATAACACATACAAATATATAATATTACATATATTCACATAATTTAAATCACACAAGCATGTTATGTAATTACACATTCCATTACACCAAAAATTAGCTCACTTGGGCTAATGATCAAACACGAGCAATTCCACTTGAATTGCTCGGCCAAACACATTTTCACACAAAAATTTATTTTCGTGTCACTATTCATATGAACAGTAAAACCCTCGGGTTTACTATTCCCATTCACTCATCAATTCATCGGTTCATTTTGGGAACCCAAATTTCATGGCCACTCCCGGCCTTATACACATCAAAGCATGCATTAACATATAAATGCACAAACTAGCAACCCAAAACAGCCCGTGGACAGTCACGGACTGTCCATATGGGTTTCTAAAATTTCCCACCTCGGTTCAAAGGCTTTGAAGCCGTCGAAGCGGCCTGTGGCTCGTTCAACTCAAACATTGTAAATACCCTTAAACAAAGTGTAAGCCCAAGTAGGAAGAAACCCCTATCTCACCCGAGTTTGTAAAACTCCTTCGTCATTGCCCACAACGTAGGCCTAAATCGTAGAGCAACCTTCCTTCTTTGTCCCAGAAGGCAATTGACCCGGTCGGATCTCGTAAATCTAGAGAAGCTTGATAATCGCTCCCAAAACTCCATTTCAAACTCTACGCATCCTCCTTTAATTCAACGTTTTGGTCTTTTTAATTTGGAGAAGACAAGCACTATACACTCTTTTGTCTTTTTCCACTTAAAACAACCCCAAAATGACATTTATGTCCTTCTTTTCCCAGTTTTGACACTCGGCCCTATCTCGGTCGTCCATTTTCATCATTTCTCTACTCATGCCACTTATGGCACATGAGTACTTGTTATATGTGATTTTCGTCGCATCAAATATCGTTTTATGGCACCGAAATGCGATGTCTCGAAAAACATGTCAACTCCGACTGTCACGGAATTCGACGAAATTCGACATGCTAATTAGATTTTGCGAGATGATTCCAATGGTGAAATCTGTTTCATCATCCTAGATCTAGAGAATAAATTTCGGATTTTTGACCAAAATTATGATTTTGCCCTTTTCCAGAAATTGGAATTTCTCGGGTCTTACACTCAATATCATGCCCACATTTAGTGATATACCTGAAAACTCATGTGGTATTGTGAGAGGCCTGAGAGCTGCGATAGGGGGCGTGGTGACAATAGAGTAATCAAGTCAGCATCCTTAAGCTTTTCAAAATCCTGAACAATGGCCATACTTGATAGGGTGGAACTATCTAGAAGTAGTCCTTTAAGCTGTGGTCTATGCTATTTAATGGAGTAAAAACTCCTACGATGTAGTGGTGAGTGTATACTAGTCTGAGCTACATATGGCTACTAAACATAGGTTGGCTGAAGCTAATAATGAGGAGTGGGTGATTGAGCTCTAAAAGCAAGAGGCCTATAAGGTAACTAGTGGAAGGGCCTCTGATGATAATTGTCTTATTAACCTATAGATCTCCCACTAAACGGTCCAATTCTCCTTCTTAGCATCATGGGAAAGTATCATCTGCTTTCATAATCCCTAAATGGCATCTGACAGATACGACCTCGAAATAAGCTCTTAAGATCTTGAAAAGGACACCAACAAAACGTCTAGCAAATTTGGGTTGAAGGTTCCAAAGAACCATATCTATCTGCTCTCCTACTCCTTGGAGTCGATCTATCGTATGACCACCTTAACCCTCCAACGACTAACAAACAAAGAAACTATCTCATTAGGCCTCTGTCTAGTGGCCTCTAACTCTTGTCTAGATACATGTATACCAGCACTGGAAGCAAATTGTGTCAGAGTCTAGAAGGCTCAATTGTTGCAAACCACCTGCAGTAGCTGCCTAGGTGGCGACATAGGAGACAAAGCTTGGCCGTATTATCATCGATCTATGTGCCCTCATGATACGACTATAGAGTCTCAAGTGACCTTTAAGGTCACCTACTCCGCTATAACGCTCAATGTCTGGCATGCAAAACTTTGGTGGCAAGCTAGCCGTCAGTATACCATCTATGTCATCCCAAGTAAGTCCCCCCTCATAAGTCATAACCTGTCTCATCCTAGCCTCAAGCCTCTCCGTCTGGTGTGAACCCATAAATTACAATTTTACGAAAAATGACAAAATCGTAATTTTGGTAAAAATCGGAATTTTCTAGATCTCGGGTGATAAAGCGGACTGTCGTTGGAATCGTACCATGGAAATCTAGCTACCCGTCAATTTCTTGATTAAAGAGACCGGTGTTCGAATTTACCGTTCCAGGTATAGAGTATCGGGTGCTTGAGTGAAACAAGGATTGAAATATCGGATATATGGTAGATATATCGGCGATATATCGGATATCGGGGTTAACGGCGATTTTGATCACGAGAAAATCTTTTGCTGGAAAAATCGAAAAATTTGGAAAATATCGCCCGATATTTCGTATCCGGGCTGTAGAAATATCGGTCGAAATGTCGACGGTTGGGAGACACGCGCGCGTGGAAATTTTTTTTGGTTTTTCTGGGAGATATATCGCCGATATATCGAAAATATCGGCGATATATCGGCGATATTTTCGATATATCGGCTCGATACCTGTCGGTCGAAAATGTCGCCCAGCCTTGTGTGGGTGAGATTTCTTGTCTGAAAATCAGAGCCGGTAGATCAGCCCTCCTTTTCAAGCGGCTGGTTTGGTGATCGATGGCTAGATTTGAATCGGTTTTGATCAGCGTGAGATTCCACACGGATTTAAAATGTGATCCAACGGTCCAAATTTTGATCAACGACCCGAAATTAAATCTAAAGCTTGATCCAACGGCTAAGAGTTGATCCAAGCGGCTAGAAGAAGATCAACGATTGATTTCACAAAAACTCAATCCAACGGTTAGAATTAAATCTTAGTGTATTTTGACCATTCTAGCCTTTTTGACCCAAAAATCCACAAATACCACTCCAAAATCCTCTATTTTCTCACAAACTCTCTCTATCATCAAATTTTCATTTCATCTCAAATTATTTTCTTTGTTATATATCTCCAAATTTTGAAATTTTGGTGTTTAAGGGTTGAAGCCCAAATTTCAACAAGATTAATTAAGGTATAAATTTATTGTATTTATGTTTTGTGTATTTAATAGTTTTACATTTATTTTTGTATTTATGTTAATTATATATTAGTTTGTTTTTTATAATTTCATATTACATTATAAATTTAATAAAATACAAATATATATTAGTCTAAGATAAATATCATATACTAATACTACTATAGTTTTATATTAGTTTTTTTTTTATAATTTCACATTAGATTATAAATTGCATAAAATATAAATATATATTATTTTAAGCTTTAAGCAAATATCATATAATAATATGGTTTTATATACTATAATAAATGTAATAGTGGTGTATTCTCAAAATAAATATACATTAGTTTTTTTATAATTTCACATTAGATTATAAATTGTATAAAATATAAATATATATTACTTAAGCTTTAAGGTAAATATTATATAATAATATGGTTTTATATACTATAATAAATATACTATAATATATATATATATATATTTAACTTCACATTAGATTATAAATTGCATAAAATAGAAACATATATTAGTTTAAGCTTCAAGGTAAATATCATATAATAATATGAGCCTTGGCACTCAATACAGTGATTCATCCAATGACGGTAACATTTTTCCTCCTCACACAATGACTTATGGTCAGCCTTCTTCAAATCCTTCGGCTTCCATTAATGAAGAATATGGAATGATCAATTATCCTCATGCTGAACAAATGCCATTCAACATTCCATATCAAATGCAACAAGGATTTCAAACGAACATGTGGGTGAACCCCCAATTTCCCATCCATGGAGAGGTTGTGGGTACAAGTGAAGACATTTATACATGGCATGTTCGATCTTATAATCAATATTATCGGAACACCATGTCTTGGTATGACTATTGTCTTCACCAAGATGGGATCCCTTCATCAAATGTTGCAATGGAGCCACATCGATCTTCATTTTGGTGGTGAAAGACCATAACAATGTAATATCAATGTCTACATTTCATTATTAATGTCATTTTCACACTTTTATAAAGTGTTTCCATCAATTTCAAAGTATTTTTATTAATTTATGATATCGATATTCATAAAATATCCACCTACATTCCCGATATATCCGATATATCCGTAAAATCCAATCACCGATATATCCGTCGAAACCGATATTTTCATCCTTGCGTGAAACGACATGTGATGTGACAAAAGTCACCTATAACATGTACTCTTATGACACATGTTGCATGAGTAGATAAATGATGGAAACGGACGGCCGAGATTATGCCACGTGTCAAAATCCAAGCAAAGGGGACATAAGGCAAAGTATGAATAGTTGTTCATAATAGACAAAATTATGAATAGTTATCATCTTCTTTCTTTAAAAGCAAAGAGGAAACATGCAGGGGAAGGAGAAACTTAAAGTGAGCTTTGGTTTTTGATTTTAGTGAGAGAGTGAGTGACTTCTCTCTAAAATCTCGGGCGATCGGACCGTTAGATTCCTTCGGGCCAAAAAGGAAAGTTGTTCTACGCGGCGAGGGCAACGCTAAGTACTCCGCTTCTTGAGTTTCGACAAACTCCATGAGGTAGGGTAGTTTTAGTCCTACTTTGAGTTACACTTTGTTTAAGTGTTTTGTTGATGATTGGAGTTGATTGAGGTCGTGAGGTCAAGTTGATCGGGTCCCAAAACTTGGGACGGAATCGTTGGAATTTTTTGAGCCCATTCGAGCGCTTTAGTGACAAATTCACGTAACTATTTTGGGCAATTGTGGTATAATTTTATACAATAAATTGTGTTTTGGTGAATAGGAGGCCAGAAATGGCCATGAAAATCAAAGTTTCAAAAAAGTGGAACAACGTTGATGAGTGGGTCGCCCACCGATACCCCACTTACTGCTTTCACCGTTAAAAACAGCCTCGAAGCCAGGTGAATTGGACCGAAACCCATATGTCGTGTGTATGAAATTGTTTGAAGTGAATGGTTTGAGTTGGTTGATCAAAGAAATTAATAGGGTAATGCTTTGGGAGGTGTTAATATGATGTCACAAATTTATATGAAATATAATTGTGTGTAGGCCATTGGAAGCATGATTTGCGGATTTGCTCAAAATGAGCTAATTTGGGTGATGGTTGAAATTGTTGAATTACATGTGGTGTGATTGTAAAATTGAGAATATATGCATATTATATATATTGGTATAAAATGGTTGAAATGGCATAATGCATTTCATATGCACCGGGTAACCTAGAAATTAGTGCAGGCATAACATGAATTTTCGAAAACGAACATGGTTGCGAAGAATTTCACAGATGATTTTTCGGAATGGGGCTGGGAGACGGTCCAACATATCATTTCTCGGATGAGGACCATGACTGTTCTCTGGGAAGTTCTCCTCCAACACATTCGCCCCTGAGGGTAGTCTCATATTTCTTACCGACATTCGTAGTGTATTTTCAAGAACAACAAGTTTTGTTTTGAAATTGTATTTTTCTTACTACATGGCTTAGTGGAGGTGCCGAAAGGACTCGAGACATGGGGATGGTATGTAGACATTCAAGTAGGATCATGTATTTACTTGAGTGTGTGTTTATATTGGATCATCAGATATGCACTTAAAGGAGTAACCATTTAGGGTGATTCCATTATCATATAGCTCACCCTGTCGAGGGAATATCTTTTCAGGTACAGGGAGCATTTGAGAAGACGGCTCATTTTAGAGGCCGATTTTGAAGAAAGCCGGGTTGTGGCTTTGATGTATGTATTAGAATTGTAGATTTTAATATGTATTTGTATTAAGAGTAATAAAATAACTCTTGGACTATTGGAATATAGTTGGGTATATGTTTGATAAGTATTGGTGTATGGGCCCAAGAGGCCATTTTCGCTCAGGTATGTGTCTCGTGATATGAGACGTATAGATTTTCCGCAGGTTGACGAGTAGTCAACGGACACCCCGATTTTAGAGCGTCACACCTGGCCTCCTGTTCGGTTAATCTAACATCGTCAATCTTAAGGACCGGTAGCGTATGGTGTGCGGTGGGAATCGTAGCATGTGGTGGAGTCAAGCTCTAAATCGGCCGCGAGAGAACCCGAAATGGAGCCCCATAGAACACACTAAGCGGAGGAACAGCAAGCATTCAAGGAGCAGGAGGAACCGTCTCACGGCTTCTCCGCTGCAACTACAGACACCCATGGGAACTTCCTACTGGTCCAAGCGCCTAGTCATCCCAACCATGAGATCTTATATGGAAGTGAGTGTAGAAGCAACCTGTGATCTAACTCAAACTCGAACAACTCCTATAAGGTGACACCTACAATGAAAATTCAACCGATAAAGGACATAAAAGAGACCAGTAAAGCTACAAATGTGATACAAATGCATTGTCCTGATATGGCATCGCAAAATCTAGATTTATGAGGTGAAATTTCATAGTCACAAAAATATCCACTATGAACCAACTACAAATGTGACTAGGAGACTCACATCAAATATCCAAGGTAAAGAAAGTGCGAAAAATTACAGGTTTTAGCTTGTCCCATTCCGATAAATTACCATTTTGCCCTTCCAAGCTACATTTAAAATTTTAGCTTTTTCCCGAGTCTTACATTCATCCCTCCTTAAAAGAATTTCATCCCGAAATTCCAACTCACAACCATACGCAATCACATGTATATGCAATGGGCCATTGAATGCTACCAAATGACTGGGGTAAAAACATACCTTCATCCCCAAATAAGCAGTCGAGATAGGCGGACGCATCGTGTCCTCACGCTCCCATGCGTTGCCTCCTCCACTCTCTAAGTGACATCATAAGACTCCCATTAGCCTGCCAGCCCTGCGCCGCAAAACCTGGTTCGCCATCCATGATAATGCACTGTTCCTCTTCGAAGGTTCCATTCAGACAACAACAATCTCGCCCCAATCCACTATATGAGTCGGATCTTGAGTGTATTTCCGGAGCATGGAGACATAGAATACATCGTGAACACTCGATAAACTTGGCGGTAGTGTGAACCGGTAAGCAACCATACCCACCCTCTCGAGTACCTCAAAGGGCCTAATATATCTCTGCCGATAGTTTCCAACAAACCCGATTACCTCTAGGCATAACCTTCAAGAAGACATGATCTCCACCTCAAACTCTAAAGGTTACCGGCCGTGTGTCGACATAACCCGCGGCGTCGGCTCGAACCGTGAGGCGACGCCATGGCGATTTCATTCCACCTTTACCGAGGTGTCACTTAATCAATCCCGACCCGTGGTGGATCTTCTCCTACTCGATCAACAAACTCGAGAGATCGGCATGGCCTCCCATATAATGCCTCATAGGGCTCCATATGTATACTCGCCTGATAACTATTATTATAGGCGAACTTAACTAAGGGTAAATGTTTCTCCCAGCTACCCTTGAGATCCAGGACGCATGCTCTTAGAATGCCCTCTAACACTTGTATACCCTCTCCGACCGACCGCCATCAGGATGAAAAGATTCTATCCCTTCAACTCGTGGTCCCTAGCTCGAAACTCTTCCGTAATCCAAGTCAGAACCTAGGATCCCGATTTGATATTATGGAGACCGTACCATGTAACTGCATAATCTCTCATGTACAACTTACGTGAATTCTCCAGCGGTGAAGGTCATCCGCACAACTAGAAAATGTGCCAACTTCGTAAGCCGGTCCACTATCACCCACACCGCATCATGCTTCCGCGATGTCCGTGGCAAGTGAGTTAGTAATTCCATCGTGATATGCTCCCACTTCTACTCCGTTATCTCTAATGGCTGGAGTAACCCTGCTGGCCTCTAATGCTCAGCATTAATCTATTGACACGTGAGAAATCGTAAAACAAAATCCCAACGTGTCTCTTCATCCCGCTCCAGCAATACTGGTGATGAAGATCATGATACATCTTCGTGCCACCTAGATGCATCACAAAACGAGAACAATGGAATTCCCAAAGGATCTTCTCTCTCAGCTTTGCCAACTAGGGAACCACAATCCGTCCCCTATACCGAAGACTACCATCGCAGAATGGCCTACCATCACCCGTACTCAACCAGACTTATCCGATAGACACTATCTCAACGTCCTGCCCTAAAGACTCAATCACTCTACTCGTAAGGAAGGCGTAGCCACTAAACTCCCCAAAACACCCAGAGTCTGTTCATTGTACTATAAGTCGAACTGCCCCATAGTCTCGAGCATCAACCATTCCCCGAAATATTCAGCCAATAAATACTCCCGTGACTTCTTCGACCGAGCGCATCAACCAATTAAGACGGCTTCCTTACAAGGATGGTGTGTGTACCGCAGCGAAGCCACATTCTCCGATATTCCATCCATCCGTGCCGCCTCATTGAGATCCCGCTGAGTAAAGATATACTTCATACTTCGTGGTCCAAAATACTTAAATTGCTCACCATATAAATAGTGGCGCCATATCTTCAAAGCGAAGACTATAGATGCCAACTCCTTGTCATGCATAGGGTTTCCACTCGTGGTTCTTCAACTGTTAGGAACCATAAGCTACCACTCTCCTGGACTACATCAGAACACATCTCAGTCCGTCCTTCGAGACATCACAATATACCATGTGCCTCTGTCCCCTTTCCGACACTATCAGAATAGGAGTTGATGTAAGCCTCCTTTTTAACTCTTAGAATGCCCTCTCACATGGGTCATTCCACTCATACTTGACCTCCTTCCGGTCAATCTAGTCATAGGCGCAGCTAATCGAGAGAAGTCCTCAATAAACCTCTTGTGATATCCAGCTAGTCCCAAGAAACTACGTATCTCGAAAACTGACTTCGTTCTCTCCCAACTCATAACTGCCTTGACTTTCTCAGGGTCCACTGACACACCCGAAGTTGACACTAGGTGTCCCAAAAACCACACCTCAATAAGCCAATACTCGCACTTACTGAACTTGGCATACAACTGATGTTCTCTTAAAACCTGGAGAATAATCCTCAAATGATCCCTCGCGCTCCTCCTCGCACCGGGAGTACATCAAGACGCCATCAACAAAGACTACAACAACCGGGATCTAGATAGGGCTGGAACACCCTATGTGAGCGGATCCATGAATGCCGTTAGCGCATTCGCCAATCCGAAAGGCATCATCAGAACTAAAATGTCCTCATACCGCGCCCTGCAAACGCTGTCTTGTGTGATGACGCCCGCCTCCCTAATCCTCAACCGATGATAACCGGTACGGAGATCTATCTTGGAATAGACCCGCGCCCCTCTCAGCTGATCAAATAAATCATCAGTCCTCGGTAATGGATACCGATTCTTAATCGTAACCCTGTTCAACTGTCGATAGTCTATACGCAAGCGAAGGGTCTTACCCTTCTTTTTCGCAAACAGAACGGGAGCGCCCCAAAGTGAAGTACTCAATCTAATGAAACCCTTGTCCAATAAATCCTGTATCTGGACCTTGAGTTCCTGCAACTCAACTGGCGCCATCCTATGTGGAGTCATAGAAATGGGCGACGTACTAGGGTGTAACTCAATAACAAAGTCTGGGCATCTCAGGCGGAGGTAATCCCGTGGCTCATCCCGAAAAACATCCTCGTACTCAAGAACCAATTTCGCAGATAGACTCAAATCTGCCTCACCTCGCCCTCTAAGGTAAGGCTCGCTTAGCCAACCCATCAACCGTCTCATTGCGGCCACCCGGGAGTCGTAATCGTCTAGGCATCATGCTTATCCCCCTGGAACATAACACAACTACCATCCTGTGTGTAAGGAGGATCACAATCAATGACGACCCGATGTGCCGTCAACCAATCCATGCCAATAATGACATCAAACTCCGACATGTCCATAACCCGAAGGTCCACCGTGAGTAGAATCCTTGAGATCTCTAGTTCACAATCTCTCGATAATTTTATCAACCTCAGAATCACCAAAAATACTCCTTAAAATTTTTATAATAATTTTTATTATATATTCGTATAACAGCTAAACTCGCTTTTTCCGAAAATTGATAAATTGTTAAATTGTGAAAAGTGAATGCAGTGAGCATATGATTAAATATTATATGCTAAAATGAGAAATTGATTGAACCCGGAAATAAACCCAAGTGAAAAATGGCAAATTTGGAAATTTGTAAAATGAGGACCTAAGGGTCAAATGATAAGCTTAAATGCTAAAATGAATTAAATGATAAATGAAAGTGAAATGAAGAACAAAAAAAAAAAATGAGAAATGGAATTTGTGTGTAAGCCAAACATGGCCTTATACTTGAATAGGTAAATAAGACCAAATGTGGTCTTAGAATGCTCATTTTGAGCACAAACCGTATTTAAGAAAAGAGTGAGAGGATAAGCTAGGGTTTTGGAAAGAAGTGAGATTTGGTGCAAGAATCACCCATGTTTGTTCGAATCTTGCGAAAGGAAGAAGGAAAAAGGCTAGGGCTTCAAGTGCAAAGGGATTTAAGGTAGAACTAAACCTGAGGAGTTTTATTTGATATTTGGATTAGAAAAACCACACAATCATTCATGTTTTAACTCTCGTAGTGGTTTAGGATGTATTTGAGATGTTACCAAGGTGATTCCATGTTTTGTTTTGATATTTTGAGTGATTTTGGAGAAAATGTAAGAGGGAAGAGTGGAAAAATGGGCGGTTCGGGTTCCCACTGCCGCGGCGTGGGAACCCTCACGCGGCGTGGCCACTGCGTGGGGTGCCCTCGGCTGCGACATGGCTGAGGTGCCGCCAAAATGGCACCTGGGTGCGCTACGGCGTGCTTTGCTCTGTGGCGGAGTCTTATCTCCTGGCGTGCTTGATCTTTCTGCTCCATAGGTGTAGCTCTTTATTCACCAGAGGAGACAAGTGGGATTTTGTTTTGGCACCTCATATTCATACACCAAGATGTTTAAGGACTAATAATGGTAATAAAGTTCAAATAAGGATAAAGCTAAATGAAAACAATAGTACCTCACTTGCATGGTAGCAAACGAAACTTAGTGTCTTAACTAGAAATGATTAAAGAGATAAATTTGTCATTCACTAAAAAAATGTATAATAATTGCTTATCCGCTGGAAATTGTTGGTATTGACTAGGGGCGGTGAGATCACTAACCTAGGAGCTCTGTCGAAGGAAGGAAGCAAGAGCCAACAACTTGGTTTTGTTCACTAACCCTCTATCCTTATTTAGTGTTTTAGTGAAAGTTTAAATATATGAAGCCAGTATACCTGGAGATAATTATATCTTTGATGATAATACGAGAAGTGCATATGGATTTGAAAATGTGATAATGAAATGTTTAGAATTAATTGCATGTAGTGATTAATCGAATTGTAAAGCGAGGTGGTCAATTCTTGACATCTTGAATTGAATCGATATGCAGAATGACCAACGGGACGGGATTCACCAGCTGAATGTCATGAAGGCGACTTGGTGTCGATGTCCCGGCCCGGGATCTGTGTCGGCATTTGTCTTGATGGCATATGGCGTTTATAAGTGGAAGGAATACACATGGTGGGGTGCACGTCGGCATCCATCATGATGGGAGACGAAATTGTTAAGTGTGTAAGCACATTCTGGGAATGATAAAAATAGCGGGATTCACCCGAAGACGAAATCATGATATGAATTGTATATACAAAAATTGAAATAACAAACAGATAAGTGAAATGAGATTTGTGTATACTAAATAAGTCATGGAAGTACATAGATTGAATCTCATGATTTGAGTTAAATGATTTGTTGCACGTGGAAATGCATATTTTGATGTGATCGATGATTTGTAAAGTGGCTTGTATGTAAATAATGAATAAGCATGAAGAGTATAATTTGATATAAAAGGCATGGTTTTATACATGATAAGTAAGTCGTATTAGCTGAATTGGAATATAGCGGCCTTAGAACTACTAACATGAATGCAGCGTATAATTTTATCACATCACGCAAGGTTTCAAATGCTTGAGGAAAGAAGACAAGATCAAGAAGGCGTGAGAATCACATGAGAAAGTTACGTATAAGTATATACCCATGCATATGCATATGTTTCTTTTGAACAAGTGACATTTTGTGAACGAGTTAATCTCTTAAATAGTGTTTGTATATCATTTTGTAAAGGCATGATACGCCATTTTGTAAACGAATTGTATAAGAGTAAATATTTTTGGGCCTACCATTTGAAAATGCTTCCGCGTAATTGAAAACCTAAATGAAATGGCATAAATAAAATGTTTTGATAAGATAATGAAAGCTGGAACAGGAGGCGGATCGGGTTCGGATCCACATTCGAGTCGGCGAAGTCGGAAGTGCTACACTTTTGAAAAAGAAAACAAATAAATAAAAAGTAAATAAAAAGAATTAAACGAGCATCCCGGAACCGATTCGAATCCGTCAATCGGGTCGAACCGGAAATGGGTGCTACACCCTCACCCTAGTCCCTAGGGGAGAACTCACATGCAATGGCTTTTCCAAGGTCTCAACCTCTAAGCCCAGTTCTTTCACACACAATGCAGCTTAATGAATGATGAGATACCCAAATCAAATAAAACTCTCGCCCATAAATGAAAAAGAATGAAACTACCTTGTATCCTGGCGGTTTGCTATCTCGATGCAGTGGGGTAATAAGTGAACACGCCCACGAGTCCCGAATTCCGGCTGTGGGCCACGTCCTTTGACAACTTGACCCATAACCAGCCTCTTTGGTGAGTGCGTGGCTTAGAAGGTGCTTGTACAACACCCGGAGCCTAACCCTTAGTAGGAACAAATGTGTCCATCTTTGGGTCCCATGATGTTGGGATGTAGCGTCAAAATGGGATCTTACCCTCTTTGGGCAATCCCTCCTCATATGTCCAGGCTGTTGGCAGAAGAAACAAAGCATCTGCCCTGTTTGGCTCATGCTCCTACCTTGGCCTTGGCCCTAATAGCCACGACCCTGACCTTGGCTCTGATAGCCTCTACCCTGTCCCTGTGATCCTCGGGAAACAGAAGTCCTCTACCGCTTTCCCGAACTCTAAGAAGGATGACCCTCCTTCCTCTTACCAGTATCCGTATCTCGAATACTCTTAGCATCAACTATCTCACCCTCTATGGCCATAGTTATCCTAACCATAGAGTCCATATCTGCGGGGAGAGTCCCGATCTGCCCTTTTTGATGGACCGGTCTTGAACCCGTCCTCAAATCTCACTCACCTTATGCAAGATCTGTGGCCACGCAATTCATGCGCAAAGCGGGCTAACTCTGATGGCAAACCCTATTACGTGCTCGATGCTATCATGTCTCCCTACCGCAAGTCTTCGAACTCTCGGTCCTTAACATGGCAGCATGCGTCACGAAATCTACCAGTCATCACTGCATTGCGGAGGTCTTCGCTCCGATCCGCGCCATATCGAGGATTCACGCTAGGCCCGAAGAATCATGGCACGATCGGGTGTGTGCGGGTGATCCGTAACTACGATACCTCTGAATCTTGAACCAATAATCGACTACCAATGGGTCCCCTCACTCCCTTGAATGTCGGAGGGGATGATGTTGCGCAAACCTGCAGGGGTTAGTCATTCCTCCACGACCCTATTTCTGATAGTGGCGTAGCGCCGTGGTCCTCAATAAAAGCTTGTGGGTCAAAAGCTTGGGGCGGCGATGGGCAGGTGCCCATGGGCGAGCCCTCTAGACCACTCAATCCGCCACTTAATGCTCACACTGTCAAGCACCAAATCTTGATTTCTTGTGCCATGTGTCGTTACAAATGATTAGCTGAATTGCCCAAGCCATACAATAAATAGTGGTTCCACGACACATGAACATACTCTGCTTCTAGTAATTGCTTTGTTTTCCATATATATCCACAATCATGCATAAATGAACACAGCTGCCACACACATCTGTATACACCAGCACACTTAAAAACGTGCATGCGATGTTCTAATCCTATCATTATTTGCTAGGTAATCATCTATTGCATGAGTTGTGATGCTCATATCAGACACACATGTGAAGCCTTTGTTTGGCTTAAAACATCAAGCCTTAGAGCCATGTTTCGATACCAAGCTATGACACCCCTATCTCGGGTCCTCGTTGACAATATCAACCTATGAAAACCCCGATGGAGTGTCGAGGTAACTTGACATACCATCATGTCCCATTTATTGGGATCATAAATTTAACAATGAACATGTCTCTCTGCTGGAAGCTCTACCCATAATCTGACCTGTTGTAACAAGCCCATCACGGCCCCATCTGAGGTTCAATATGCCACCTGATTAGAGCTGTGATCATAAGCGACATAAGACCCATTCTGACCTTGCCTTAAATATACATGTAACTATGTATTGTTATGTTTCTGAGTTAATTGCCCTCTTATCAATGATATGTCCCAAAGTGGATTGTTAATATGTATAAATATAGTCCCAAAGCAGTATCAAGAACTCTACATATCATGCGGTCCAATGCGGGTCAACCGCTGCCATGAGCTTTGCCACTGAAAGGGAGGTCCACGATGAGTGAGCAAAAACCTAGCGTAGTGACTATTCTCTGAGGGTTACTCCACTACCTAAGTGCTCATACAATGATCAAACCAACCCGCATACATCCAGTAGAAAATGCTTCACATGTATGAATATGGTATGTCGTAAGCAGGATAATCTTAAGCCACCACATAATAAAGTCACTCATAGACTCTCACACATCTGTGCAGTCTTGACCGAGTCATTAGTAATACCAGAAGTGACACGCCTCTTAGAGCCGCACCGGCTCACCGGTACCCGATACAAGTGCCGTATGAACGCTTCAATCACAGTCAGTCGACTCTATCACACAGCTGAGTCTGTGATAAACCTGTGCCGTGTGTCACATGCTGGGCAACAAAACTTTTCGAATCACACCTTGGGTCTCTTACACCCATGTTCTAGTGATAAACATGACCGTGTGTCTTCTTTGGGCAACAGAACTTTTCAGATCACACGGTAGGTCTCTTACACCCATGTTCCAGGCTTTTCACTTGAAGGGGTTAACGATCCCCTTCTTTCTCCGCCCAACATACATTATTTATATTTCTTTTTTTTTTTCTTTTTTTGCTTTTGCTTTGAACGGTGAGTCATTTATTGGGCGTGGTCAACGCGATCTCATACCCGTTCATCGACGATGACGTGGATGACCCATACCATGCACACACGCGATATGTTGATGTCTCTGTGCATATGCAATGCTAATGTCACTAAAATTTCTCATGTTACATGCATGAATACACTACATGAACCATTCTCATCAATTATTGCGCCAATATCGATTACCATGCAAACATATCCTGCAAAACATATAAGTTATATATTTCATGTAATATATATATATATATATATATATATATATATATATATAGAGAGAGAGAGAGAGAGAGAGAGATATCGTATCAAGCATATTAGCATCCATCAATCCATGACTAAAATAATCATACAGCCTTCCTTGGTAGCTTCATTTACAATTCCATAGAGTCGAGAACAGAAGCGAGGTTTGAATGAAAAGAAGTTATGAGACGGATTCGAAGTTAGAGGGCCAACAATCATAAAAAATGACAATTGTGTCCCACGGGAGAATTTTCTTACACACCATATGTGTGTTTGCATCCACTTTGAATGAATTTTTGAGTCCAAATGGGTTGGAATTTGGATATACCTATTTCAAGGAGATTATCTAAAAATTTGAATCACTGAATTCGGATGGGTGATGGCTAAGTTATGGTCAAAACACAGTCATGGAGTCGAAGGGGAAAACTAGACAAACGCCTCACTTGGGTGGCATACCTTGTACTGTGCCCTTAGACGAGAAATTAAGCCCAGAGTGAAGAAAAACCACACCTAGAAATAGAGTGATTTCAGGGGCCTTTGCTTTTACTGGTTATTGAAAACGAACCTTGGACCTTGGCGAAATCTTATGATTCTGATACCCACGCGTAGCTCTCGTAGCGTAAAGCAGCTTTAACTCTCAGCCTGCTAAATTCCGACCAGCAAAACCTCGTAAAATCGTCGAAGAAGCTTGCTTTTCTTTCTCCTCTCTCTCTATATAACATTACGTTACAGAGCAAGTGGCGAGATATTTTATTTTAAATATTTTCTTGATATTTGCCACACTTGAGACACGTGGCTCTCATCGCACCATGTGTCATGCTTCCCGATCCGTTTATTGAAACAATTTATTTAGTCTCGATTTAAATTCTATCTATTTTAAATTGACATTCTTAAATATTTGATATTTTTTTTTATTTTTCTAAAAATCTCGTTTTTTGGGTCCACTCAGTCATTAGCCTCGAAGTCGAAAAAATCCGACGGTTTCGAATTCGAAAGCGAAATTGTATGGATGACTAGATTTCCTGAGCGATTTCAGCGGTGAAGTCCTTATCGTTATCAGATCACAGAAAAATTACAGTTTTAGCCTATCCCATTACGGCGAGTATCATATTGCCCTTCTAAGCTAAATTTAATTTTTTTAGTTTTTCTTGGATCTTACAATACCGCACGTTTATGCCATAACATTTCACGATTAAAAAATATATGAAAAATATTATTGATGTTGTTTTTTCCTTATTTCCTTCACCGAGAAGGCCAGCAATACTTTATAACTGCTAATAATGAAAACATAAGGGTTTGTTATATGTGAAAACGTGTTCCCGATGCTTATACGAAGACAATATCAATGCCATTACAATGAGTGTGGCTTTTCAGGCTCTCATAGGATTTTGTGTTTTTTTATCCAAAATCTCTTTCATTTGTTATATGTTAATACACAAACCTTGAATATTCTTACATGAATTTTTTATGAGAATTTGGGGTCATCCCTTAATATTCATAACATTATTTTATCAAAAGGAATTAGTTCTAAGATATTGGACTGACAAAAGATTTTCAATTGATATTTTAAATTTTAAAATAACAAGTCAACACATTTGTATTATAGTTTGAAATTAAAAACTAAAATGACTATTATTAATTTTTGTTAAATAGTTAATATTTTTATATTACTTTTTATTTTTATTTAAAAAATGGTTTTAGCGTGGATAGTACTTTTATAAAAAAGTGGGTTTATTAAAATTGTTAAAATATAAAATTTTAAAAATAAGATTATAATATGAAAATTATAAATGTATAAATAAAAGTATTATGGTCGAATATATAAATAAATAAAATAAATAAATAAATATATATATATACATATATATATATATATATATATATATATATATATATATATATATATATATATATATATATATATATATATATATATATATATATATATATATATATATATATATATATATTATTTAAATATTAGAATTTATTTGTATATTTATTAAACTATTTATTGCTATAGAGTGAATATATTTGTATATTAAGAAGTTAATTTACTTTAATATATTTATTAGACAACAAAAATCTAATAAATAAAAATGCGAATAAATAATTTTTAAAAATAAACTTTTAATGAAGTAGATTTTCGAAATAGTGAAAATAAGATTGGCAAAAAACCAAGGAAAAATTCAATTTTCTGAAAAATTACACAAAGCGGTAATTACACATGGCCAGTATAGGTTGAAAACCTTGAATTTTCTAGATCTCTAATAATGAAAGCAGGACTTCATCGTTGGAATCGTCTTCTTGATCTAGGATTCTGTGATGGCGAGATTTTGGTAAAGTCAAAGGCGGTCGAATTTGGCGTTGAGTCAAGGTATCGGATTGTCGGTGACCGGTGGTATCACATAGCATGACCATGTAGCTGCCACATGGAAGCTTGTGAGGGGTGCACATGGTATGAGAGCCATGTGGTGTGGCACTTACCATCTAATGCATGTGTCCATGTGACATATGGCGCATGAATAGTAAAAATAAAAAGATCAGTAGGCTGGCATTGAGGCGCGTATGTTGTATGGAGAGATAAGTCGAAACAAAGAAGTCTAAGGGTGACCCAGTGGAGGCCATGTCATACCCTTAGAGAGAAATCAGAGATACTAGATAAGATAAAGAAAGAAAGGGGAATGAATAAGGAACATGTGGCAGGAGAAATGTGGGAGAAATTTCCCACTTGAATCAAATGGATCAAATTCGATGTGATGAAAGAGAAGAAGGAAAAATGAGGGAAAGAAAAGAAAGAAAGAATTGGAGTAAGAGGCTACACCTTTTCTCTAAGATTCTGAGGAATCGAGCGGAAGTCGGTTTTCGTCGAAGCAAGAGGCAAAGTTCATCTACGTGACGAGAGCTTCGCATAGGTACAAGAATTTGGGGTTTTCGCCAAACTCCAAGAGGTAGGGGTTTCTCTCCTACTTTGGTTAATCTTGGTTTAAGAGTCATTTAATGGCATGGGGCTTTTGGAGCTGTGAGTGGTCGTACAGTTCAGTCCCAAAATTTTGGGATTGAACGTTGAGCCCAGGATTGTTTTGACGATGCAGAGCTGTGTGGGCTGTTTATGTGTTATTGCTAAAAATGAATAACATGTTGATTGTGTGAAAATCATGTTAACATATGCTTATATGATGTATTTGACGTGAGATACTTGATGAATGGTCTCTTTTAAAATATAATTATCCATGATTTAACAATGTTTGCATGTAGTACTCATCATGCATGTAACATGAATTGGCATGAAATGGAATTTCGCATTTCATATGTAAGGGGACATCGCATGAAACGATTGTGAGTGCATGACATGGTTTTTGAATAAATCTTATTGGAGGATGTCCAATAAATTATATCGAAGGGTTGTCCAACAAATTTTATTGGAGGATGTCCAATAATTATATCGTAGGGTTGTCCAATAAATTATATTGGAGATTGTCCAATGAATTTTCAAAAACAAAAATCTTTTGTCTTGAAAACAGTTTTTTTTTCATACATGGAAAATGCGTTTGTGATGGAATTGGTGAGGACTCGAGACATAGGGCATGGCATGTAGACATTCAAGTAGGAATGTGCATATTTATACTTGAATGTGTGTGTATTGTCATTGCATGTGCACTTACGTGGGGAGTAGCCCTCGTAGGAGAATTCCTCTACTGGGCATTGCTCACCCCGTCATAGGAAAACATTTTCAGGTACAGGAGGTACACTAGGAGATGAAACACATCCAAATTATGGCTTTTTATGTATTTTGTAAAATTCTGGACAATTATCCAGTTTTTGTTTAACTCTAGATGGTTTATCAAGTTTTGTATATGTAAATGAGAAGTTTTGTAATAAAAACTTATTTAGACTTGTTCAATAATGTGTTGGAAAGTTTTCCCATATTTATACTGCCTGTATAACATGTATAGAGGAGGTAGTATTAGTGGCACAATTAGGTGCAGAGAGTTGGAGGTGCGAGGAGCCCCGAAAAGGCTCTTGCATGCTGAAGCGATTTAATTCGTGAAGGGCCCACCACGGGTCCACGAGCCGAGCCAGTTTTATTAATAACGACGCTGGTTCTGCGTGTCACGACATGGTTCTCGGGTTGCGGGCTGTGCGGGGTCGTGACCGGGGACTCTTGGTCGCGGCGAGGTTGTTTTCTCCTATTTTTGTCGCGACCAATTTCACGAGTTGTGTCCGCGACGGGGTTTTCTATGTCGCGTGACGGGGAATGTGGCCGAACAAAGGGGCATGTGTTTGCCACATTTGTGTCGGTAACGAGGGTAGTCAAGGCCAAGAGTTTCTATGTGCCTTGGTATTTACGTGTCGCGACGAGTTTTGGTAGCAGGTAGGGACACAGCAATAAGCAGCGAGAATATTTTATGGCGACAAAGTAGCAGCTGAGGAGTTTTATTAATTTGCTGACGGGAAATTTTTAGGTTGCAACATAGTTGATCTTTGGGAAGGTTTTTTGTCGTGACCCAGTATTTTTATGTCGCGACAGAGTTTGATCAAGGCCAGGAGTTTCTACGTCGTGACAGAGTTTGGCCTTGAATGGGGGTTTTATGTCGCGACAGAGTACTATTACTGTGGTGACAGAAAGTTCCAAGACATGGGGTTTCCATGTCGCGACATAGCGTTCTATGTCGCGACGGAGTGCCTGTGCTTGTCGAACAAAGGTAGGAAGCGTGCGCATGGCGAGAGATGCTGTCGCGCATAACGGGCAGGTACAGCGAACGGTCAATGGCGTCGTGCGTCCGCGACATGGGGGCCTTGCGCGCATGACAAATCGGACTAGGCGCGCGCATGACGGCCCTGGGCGCGCACGACGAGGGCGCGCGCGACGGACTTGTCCTAATAGCCAAAAAATGACAGTTTGGGGTGTTACAAAGATATTATCTCATAAAATTAATTAAAAATAACATGTGGAATCAGCACATTTTGATTTATTTAAAGGTAAAAAAAATGGAGAAAAGTGGAGAGCATTTTCTATGAAAAGGGTGAAAAAAAGAAAAAAACCTGGAATGATCAGGAAGATCCAGATGGTGAGAGATTGGGTAGAGAAATTTGGGGGTGTGGGGAAGAGAGAGGGATTGGTGTTTTGGGTATTTTTATCTGCTTAAAATATAAAGCCTTGTATTCAATTTTGATGCTTTCATAGGGTTTTTTCAAATAAGAGGCCCATCTAACCATAAAGCAAAATTGTTGTTACCTGGATCGTCTGAACCCCTAGGCATCAACAGCGCAGCGTAAAACTGCAAAGGCGGTCAGAGCAGCGATGGTTCGCCTCTCCGATGGTAATTAGCAAAAATATGGAGAGGAAGAAGAAGAAAGTAAAAATAACAGTTTGATTGGGCATACACATGTGCTCGTGAGGGGTCTTCTGATTTATACCACGGAACCTCTCCTTAATTTTAAGAAGGAAAACTTCGTAATTTTAGTGATAAAATCTCTTCCTTATCAAGGAATAATGCTTTCAAGAAGTAAGAGACGTAAACTAGAAATTCGAAGATAAACATCTTTTGCGCATTCCCACCTTTATCCATTTATCCGCCGTAATCTTAACTGCTAAGTATAAGGAAGGAAGGACGGCTAGTCGGGGACTTAAACTCTGTGACGGGCCACCCCGAAGTTGGCCTCTAGGAAGACACCCCGGCCTCATGCATTCCAAGCCGATTCTCCCATCTAGGTAGTGCCCTTCGGTTTTAATATGGTAGGTGGGCTTGGGCCACTTCACATCGCGAGCTAGGCAAGCCTTGGGCTCATTGAGTAGTGAGTCTAAAGACCATGGTACTCACAATGCCTCCTTTTCCCCGGTTGGAATTTTGTGCTTTTTTAGTTGAGGAAAATATTGTGTTTTAAACCTCAAGTGTGGAAAGTTAAAAGGGCTGTAAAACTAATGCGTACATCGAACGCGCTGGAAGGTGAAGAGCTTTTGGTCACAAAGCGTGTGGGTAGCGCACATTTCCCAATATGTTTGTGGCGCTTGATGTTCAAACAGCACATTTAATGCTCCTGTTGAAGTTTCACCCCTATATATGGGGGTTAGGCTCTGAATGCTACCTTTTTTAATATTTGACAAAGCCTTTCACCTACTGCAATATTTTTTTTCCTTTGCTTTTGTGAATCGTTCCTTTAAAGCCATCATCGGAGCCCCCTCAACATCTTTCAATTTTGCTATGAGTTTTTACTAACTTCGTTTGCATTGCCTCTATTGTGTTTTTCGTGCTCTGTTTATGGGGTTTCTTTGTGTTTAGAAAGTTTTTGCCTCTTTTGAAGGTGCGCCTTACTGGGTTCTCGTAACGGTTATAGGCGCCTCATATTCTGTGTTTTGGGTCATCCACAGTTTGGTTATTTGTGGGTTGTCAAACCTCTAAAGGGGGATTTTTATAATCTCTCTAGGGTTTTGACACCTTCACTGCTTCAAGGTCCACAAGCTGATATTTTTTTCTTCTTTTTTTTTTTGCCTGTAGTATGGCGAGAGGTCGAAGGAGACTTCACGGCCAAGTCAGCAAGAGGGGACCCCCGAATCGCCCCATCGTGCAACCTCGTCAGTTGCTATGTCTGTAGAGGAGTCGGTGATCCTTTATCAAGTCCCCTCGTTGGACATTAGCCCAGAGTCGTCGCACGGCTACTATCTCAACCGTAGGAGGGGCGCATAATGTTGTCTACTTCACCCGGAGTAGCTTTGGTCGCAACTCGCCCCATCTCACACAGAAGCAATTCTCACCACCCGAGCACCTCCTGAGCTCATACATCCGAACGTCTTTTAGATCTTAATGGGTTGCTGTGAAGCCCCAAAACCTGAGGGTCCATTGACAACCCGTCAACCCACGGAATAATCTATACGTCTCGTATTGCGAGACTCATACTTGAGTAAAAATAGCCACTTGGGCCCATACAACAATACTCATCAATATACACTAACTATATACCATAGCCAAGAGTTAATAATTTACTTATTTCAAACATGTATTAAAATTTAGAATTTAATACATATCATACATCATAAAGCCATCAAAGCCACAACTCCGGCTTTCTTCAAAATCGGCCTCTAAGATGAGCCGCCTCTCGTACGCCTCCCGCACTGGGCCATTCCTCGATAAGGTGAGCTAATGCCCAAGAGTGGAATCACCCTAACGGGTTACTTCCCACCTATGCATATGCAATGATCCTATGTAAACACACATTAAAGCAAATTGATCCTACTTTGAATGTCTAATTGACCATCCCATGTCCCGAGCCCTCACCCCACTCTCACACTTACCCAGCCTACATATGATAAAGGCAGACTTCGTTCGTCCCAAACACCTCAAAACGAATGATCAGCATGCCCAGTGAAAATATGGACTACCCTCCGAGTCGAATGTGCTCTGAGAACCTTCCAAACAATACATGGGCTCCTCCTCCGACGGCAATTGTAAGATCCATCTCCCAACACCATTCTCCTGAAATCAACCGCAAATCCTTCAACTTCATGTTCGCTTTTCTTTAATTATGTTCATGCTCATGCACAAACATCCCACTTCTAAAGCTGTCCTATATACATGGAAACAACCAATAAGATCTCAACGTAAAATTTATAATGAAACACATATGACATATAAACACATATATATGTCATATGCACAAACACATAAAAACATGTTACTGAGATATTCACCATCAATTTCACTCAAAACTTAGCTCACATGGCTAATTAACAACTACTTAGCAATTTTATTTGAATTACTCAACCGAACACATTTTTCTCACAAAAATATTCGTGAACACTATTCAAATAAACAAGAAAACCCTCGGTGCCATCGCTCACTACTAAACACCCAACATCGGCTCCACTTTGTGAACCCGAAAACTATGGCCATTTCAGCCTCAAACACAAACATGATTTTGGCTGCATAAATCAACACCTAAGATGTTCTAAACAAATCTGCGGCACCGGCCACTACTATCCAAAAGGCTCCAACACCTTACATTTCTGGCTCAAGCTTTGGAACCGATCAAACGGTCGTTCAAGGCCCCAAACCAACCGAAACATTAACAAAACACTTAAACAAAGTGTAACTCAAGTAGGATAAAACCCCTACCTCACGGAGTTTGTCGAAACTCCTTAAAACCGGTGCCCACGCGTTGTCCTCGCCTTAAACTGCGACTTTCCTTCGCCCGAAGGAACTGACGGTCGATTAGGCTGTGATCTTAGAGAGAAGGTACTCTCTCTAAAAAATCACAAATCTAAGCTACTGCATCTCCCTTTCTCCCTTCACGTTTTGGCTTTGGCTCCTTAAGGTAGGAGATGACACTATTCCCTATTTCGTCTTATTATCATTTAAATATTCACATAATGTCTTCCATGTCCATAAAATCTTGGATTTTCGACATTTGACACTATCTCGGCCGTCCATTTTCATCATCTCTCTACTCATGCAACATGTGTCACAAGAGTACATGTTATAGGTGACTTTTGTCACATCAGATTTCGCTTACTTCAAGACCCGATACTCGATGCTCGTAAACATGTGCAAATTCGACTGCCTCTAATTCAATAATTCAACGTGTGTTAGATTTCATGAGACGACTTCACTGGGTGAAACTGCTTGGCCATCCAAGATCTAGAAAATTTTGGGTTTTGATCGGAATTATTATTTTGCCCTTTTTTAAAAATTGAATTTTCTGGTCTTACATTTGCAATGTGCTAAACTTCCTTTACCAGTTAGATATTTCAACGGGGTAGAGGTTTTGCTGGGAGCATACTTGAGCTGACAAAGCTCATAGCTTGCGCTTCCAGGCCCTTGGCCGCAATTTGTAACTAAAGCTCACCTAATTTCTAAGACCGAGGCGAAAGGGGTCGCTTTTATGAAAAGGGTCATAGCATGAGACGCCGTGCTCTCTGGCTCCCATTTGACTTGAACCACCCTCTACTTGCCCAAGTTCACCTCTACCATGGTGCTCGCTCTTTTCGTGACGTCACACTCCGACATGCCCCTTTCTTCGACTCAGAGGTAAGCGCAGGCGTGGCCCGCTAGTTAGCTGGGTCGAGAAGGTCAGTCTGGAGTGTATTAGACTGTTGCTAGAGATTACGAAAGCGGAGCGCAATCACGAGCTCCTCTTGTCGGTGAAGAACTTGCGGGAGTTAGGCACTAGCCCCTTTCGTTACATAGTCCCAATCATCTCCGCTAAGGCTTAAGAGCTCGTCAGGTGAAGATTATTCCTCGCTAACCTTCCAAGTCGATCCTGGGCAACTCTACACAAGGGGGGGTCCGCTTAAGAGCTTCAAGCTGAGACTGTTCAAGAAACCTCGGCTACCTTTGCTCGGCCCGGCCAATCACCTTTGGACGAACAAGATTCACCGCCTGCCCTCCAAGTGGCGAAGAAGAAGAAGAAGAAGGGCAAGATCATAGCTTCCGGTGCGGTGTTAGAGGGCTTTGTGGATTGGTTGGATCCAAAAGCTAGTGACCCAGTTGAGAAGAGGGAAGACGATATGTCTAACCTCACTGCTGGATTTGCCGTGCGGATGCACAAGCGGGCGGTGAGTGTCCAGGGAGAGACTACTCCTGGCTCTGGAGTGTCCGTCGAAAGCGCAAAGACTCATTCGGCCCAAATGAAGAGGCTCAAGAGCCCGACGCAATTACCGTGACTCCCAACGAGCCTTCTGCGATCAAGGCTTTGGAGGGTGCCTCCCGGGATGCTTCCAAAGAGGCTTATGCATCACTGGAGGATAGGGTCCAAACCAAGGGGCTTCCCGAAGGCCATTCGGAGTTGAGGGGGAGGCTCAAGAGATGGGCCGATGGTCATTCCTACGCTATAAATGTTCGCTTCTAGCGTGCCAAGGCTACATGACCTACGATGGTAGGCCTGCATGTTCCCATACAAGAGGGACCGCCCTTCTCGGGGATGCAAAGGCTCCCATTCAAAGGTCGCTCGAGAAATCATTTACCGTTGGAACCCCTTTAACAAGAGGGAGTCTTTAGTTGCACACATACGCAACCTCTACCTTACTCTTCTCCAAGCACTGGTGGCAACTCGTGCTAAGGAGTACTCCATCCTTTTCCTCGGCTATTTGGATAGGAAGTCCTTTCAGCACGTGGCCGATGACAGGATGCTCATCTGTAACCACGACTTAACGAGTTGGCTGAACTGGTATGTTTTAACTTTTAGTACCTAAACATGAGTTTTATGTAGTGATTTTCTTCTAACATCTCCTCTTTTACAGGTTGTCACCGCTATTCAGAACATGGCTAGCCAACATAGGGAATTCCATGCCTAATTGGACGATGCCGAGAAGCTAGGACTTTATGCCTAGTCAGCCGTTACCAAGCACCAGGCCTTGGACGCCTCCCTGGCCAAGGTCAAATCTAGGTCTAAGCACTAGGAGCGGGAAGCAAAGGCTGGTGTAGAGAAGATTGCAGGGGCGGAGAAAGAGAGGGACAAGGCTAAAGAGAAAGCCCAGGTTGCCCGGCTGGCTATCGTTGCAGTGGGTGACGCCAAGGTAAGGGCAGAGGATGACGTGGCTAGGGTCCAAGAAGCTCCGCGGCCAAGTGGGAGGAGGCCAGCGCAAGACGTAAATGAGACTTCCCGCCTCGGAGGTCGAGCTGACGTCACTCCCCGCCAGAGCCTCGAGGCGCAAGGCTGAGGTCTTCCCCACTGTGACGTGGAAAGGATAAAGAAGCCATGGAGGAAGACTACCAAAAGGCCCTGGAGTTGATTTTTGCTTATGTCTACGGATGTTGTGTTCAAACACAACATTTGTGGAGACTAACCAGAGGTTCCGTACGGGTATGCTCGACTTCCAACCCATCCCAGAGTTCTTTCACAACCCCGCAACCACACTTAGGTCACTAAGAAGAGGTAGATCAAAGCCAAGCAAAGGAGTTTGAGAAGAGTGTTTCCCGCTGGGGAACCAGGAGCCGATTTTATCTTTTTTTCCTCTCTCCCTTTTAATCGTCTGCTCGGGGTCGCTTACAACATTTATGTAACTATCAATGCTACTAGCGAATTTATGAAATACGATTTTATTTTACTCAATTGATTCCTTTTATTTCACAACTCTTTTCCACGAATCCTAACTAAGATAGTTGCTTGAGGATATCAATGCTAAATTTTTTAGGAGCTAGAAGCTGGTAGGGATCGCACATGGGCCAATAAGCAAGTCACCATCCCTGGGTTTTGGTTCCAGCACATCTGGTCTTTTAAAAGTGCCAGCAAGCTTAGAGTCAAAAGTATGGTCTTTTGAAAGTGTCAGCAGGCTTAGAGCCACAAGTCTAGTCTCTTGACAGTGCCTGCAGACTTAGAGCCACAAGTCTGGTCTATTGAAAGTGGGACTATTAAAGGAAAATGCTTTAAAAGAAATTTAATTGATAATACCTTTAAAGAAAACTTTATTGATAATATTCCGAGAATTGGAATAAAATGCTCTAAAGGAAACCTTATACCTTTAAAGAAAACTTCTATTGATAATACCTTTTTAGATACATAGCATTCCACATCCTAGGCACCAGCGTCCCGTCCAGTTTATCCAATGCGTACGATCCAGCTAGCCTCACTCTAACTATCGTGTATGGCCCTTCCTAATTTGGTTGGAACTTGCCAACTGTTGGGTCTGCCTTGTTTTCAAAGACCCTCCTCAAGACTAGGGTCCCCGTCTTGGAATGTACGTTGTCTTACCCTCCTGTTGTATAAGTTTGTTATTCTTGCGCATGATTCCATATGCAATAACCGTCGCCTACTCTGAGCCTATCCGTCATATCTAAGTCTGCAAGGGCTTCAATAGCCTCTTCAGACTTCCGCTCGGGCGCGGGGTATTCCAACTTCTCGTGAAGGGGATTATGGCCTCCATCCCATAGGTGAGGGTGAATGGTGACACTCCAATTGGCTTTTAGCTGGTTGTTCTATAGGCTTAGAGAACTCCAAATAGCTCTTCTACCCATTTTCCCTTAGTCGAATGTAGATGTTTTTTTAATGTAGTCAAAAGAGTTTTGTTAGATGCTTCCGCTATCGAGATCAGGTACCATGAGGTTGATTACAAGTTTCTAATTTTCAACTCGTGGTAGAAATTTATGTATACCCAGCTATAAAATTACGGCCCATTATCACTTACGATCGACCGAGGTATTTTGAATCTACAGGCATACCATTTCCACGAATTGGACGACATCCTTGTCTCATGGAGAAAAAGGCTTTTCTGTACTTTCTATCCACTTACTAAAATAGTCTGCAACCAACAATAACTTCTTTCGAGTCGGGAGCAAGAGTGCTGGTCTAACTATATCACCCCACTAAGCAAAGGGCCAAGGGTCTCGTGATGGTTAGATCTCGAGCCTAAGACTTTAGACGGGGGCTTATCGCTGGCAAATCTGGCCACATCTCTCCCGACGAGGCATTACATCCGCCTCATGGTCACAATAATAACCTTGTGTATGGACTGTGAGCTAAGGTTCTACCGCTGATGGTTTCCCGCAAACCCTCAATGGAGTTCACCAATACATATCGGGTCCTCACGAGCGGTAAGACGCTTAAGATATGGCCCATCCGTAGATCTCTATAATCGCTCGCTCACTAGTGGAAACCTACGCCTGACCTCGAATCTCAGAGGCTTCAATCCGCATCCAACAAATTTCTCTCTCCTGCTTAAATAAAGCATTATAGGGGTTATCCAAGAAGGGGATTCAAGGCCTATCCGACTCCACCCTACGCATCATAAATCGGACGACGGTCGGCAAGAGACGTGAAGGAACATTGCTTCTTTTATCTGGGATGGATGCGAATTACCACCGCCAAAGCATCCGCTTCACTGGAAGTCCCCGTAGATATGCTCGAGCTTCCAAGCCGCAAAACATCCTAGTCGTTGCTTGACCATACTTGGGTACTTGACCATGCCCTGGTCTCGTGTTTCATACGCTCCGTTCACATGTCCCACCACTAGTTGAGAGTTGTTGTTTATGATGAGTTTTTCTGAGGATATAGACTTTGCAAGGTCAACCCCGGCCAAGATTGCTTCATATTCAATCTCATTATTTGACGCGAGGAAGCCCAACTGTATGGCTTGTTCGATCCTTTCCCGAGTCGGGGCTCTAAGTTGCAAGTCGACTCCAACTCCTATTTGGCGAGAAGTGTCGTCCACATTGAGGATCCACCAACCATCGTCACCCTGGTCCACATCCGGCTGAAGTAGTTCTGTTAAAAAATTTTCCAATACTTGCCCCTTCAATGACAAGCGAGGTTTATAATCGCATCACCCACTTAGTTCCAATCATTACCATCGCCATCCTTCCACGCGCCGTGCTTGTGTGTATGGTAATTTCGCAAGGAGAGATTGATCAATACGATGATTGGTCGCGGTTCTAAGTAAGGGCTAAGCTTCTTACCTACTATATGAGTGGCAGTTCGCCATTCAAGATGTGTATACCAGGTTTCTACTTCAAATAAAGATTTGCTCACGAAGAATATCGTTTCGCTTGCTGCCTTCTTTAACAAATATGCACTCCCATCGAGGCTCTAACACCGCCAAAACTAGAGTGTGTATCGCCTACCCCAAAGCTGGCTAGAATTGGCGGTTCAGTAAGATATTATTTGATCGTCGTGAAGGCTTGGTCACATTCCTCGCTCCAATGCATTTTTCGCTCCTGGGTGGTGATTAAAAATGGTTTTAATCGGGTTTTGTGAACGAGATAAGAATCGCTCTCGAGAGCCACCAACCAAATCAGCTAATTAATGCACTTTCGAGGTAGAGCTGAGAGTCCATTATAGCTTTGAGTTGAATGGGATTAGCCTCATCCCTTTCGGTCACCAAAGCCCAAAATCACCGAATCGAATTCAACGCACATCTTCGCAGGGTCGGTTTCATGTCATACCTTCGCAACATCTCAAAGGCCTCTTGTAGATGCTTGGTGTGGTCAAAGTTTTCTTTGGATTTCACGAGCATGTCGTTGATATAGGCCTCCATTGTGTTACCCAACAGTGGTCAGAATATCTTAGTCACCAACATTTGATAAGTTGCCCCAACATTCTTTAAGCCGAAAGGCATCACAGTATAGAAGTATAGCCCGTGGGGTGTAATGAAGGTCGTTTTCTCTACGTCATGAGGGTGCATGGGAATTTGATGATACCCATATAAAGAGTCCATAAACGATAGTATTCCGTGCCCGACTACTGCTTCAACAATTTGGCCTATACGTGGCAATGGGAAGCTATCTTTCGAAAGCATGTCGGCCGAGGTTGGCAGTGTAATCTAAGCACATACTAGCCACTTACCCTCTTTCGAACCACCACCACGTTAGCCAGCCTATCCGTGCACTTTAACCTCTGATGAAACCTACCCTTAGCAAGTTGTCTACCTCCATCTGATCTGATGGCGATTTGGGTGGAAAAGCCTCATTTTTTTTCTTACTGATCTGGTCGCGGGGCTAATATTTAGCTTGTGAGAGGCCATCGTTTGGTTAATCCCAATCGTATCTGACTGGCTCCAAGCGAATGCATCTATATTGTTCAACAACATGAGTCATAACTACTCCCTTCTTCAGTGGACGGGAGAGAGTTGATGTAAGTGAACTTTTCTGGCCCAACATTACTTTCTCCAGGGGATCCACAACTAGTGGATCCTTCTCTTCCACCCTAATCTGGGCGACGAACTGTGATTGCTACACGGGGTTTGATCTTTGAGGGGAGGATTTTCAGCGTTCCTCTCCCCTATCTATTTCTGCATAGATAGTTGATAACACTGCCGAGCGGCTAGCTAATCGCTTAAAAAGGTCGAATTCGTTTAACGTTAGTCAAATAACCGACCGTCGGCGGTAAAGTTAAGGGATAGCTTTCATCGAAAGGCACCGCTAGCCCCATTATGGCGTTGTAAGGCCCCAAGTCTTCAACGACTGAGAACAAAACCTATTGAGTCACTGGTCCGACTTTTACAAGGAGCGCGACATCTCCTAAAGTTACGATAGTTACACCATTAAAACCATAGAGAACTCGCTCGGATGAGTTCACCGCACCTAAGAAAAGCTTCATTTGTCAAGTATGTAGTTGTACCAAGCCCTGCCGATTGTCAGGATCTATCAATACCCCCGTGCACATCAAAACCGCATACAAAGCAGAGTACCAGCAGCATCATAAGGGGGCAAAATAACCTTTGTTCGGCCGATAAAGAAAGGATATGGGGTCGTCTATCGACTTGGTTTCTTCATGTCTACCCTCTGCGTGGATAGCATTTATCCAAGCCTTAATGGTGGCGGCTCTCAAGAGTTTCTTCGCTGGCACTCGACCGACATCGGTCGCCAGACGCCCACTGGGTGATAGTTGAGCGTGGCTGGGCTTCCAGATTCGACGGGCCGCCGTGAGTCATTGCAACTCTGTCTCGATCCGGCCCGATTCTACCCCATGGTTAATTTCTATGATATACCTCCTGAGGTGTCCCGCTTTGATTAGCTTTTCCACCATAAACTTCGTGTGTTTCTAGACTCGCTTCAGCCTCACATGTCCATGATCTCTAAGGATAACTTAATCGCAATGATTTTGCTTCTTTGTGGGGATCTGTCTGATCTGCGCCATTTAAACTCCAAGAAGTCGCGACACAGCAAGCCTCTAATAAAAGACGCTCAGTGGTGGTAAATCATGAGCTCTCTTCTCTAAGACTAGTCACAAGATTATGCCTGCCTTTACTTCCAAATTCCTTCTCAGATTCTCTATTGGCCTTCTTCCCCAGCGCTTACTTCCCTCGACCTATTAGTTCCAGAATCATGACAACAGTTGCTCCACGGATATTGTCCTCCAAAGATTGAATACCTAATAAAGACGTCAGATAATTCTTCCATCGTTTCTGGGCCAACAGAAATGATAGTGATCGCAAAGAAAAGCGAGTTGATGCCCCAAAAGCTCCTAAAGCTCGAGGACTCGCATCCATGTTATACGACTCTATCCTGGGCCGGATCTGGGCTTACCCAACCTCCTGTGAAGTCTCGACGCCCTTCTTCCCGCTTGAGAATAGTTTGTGTGAGTCGACAAGCCTTCTTTGGCGCACCTAACAAAGTATTAATGGCATTTAATGCGACCCATACCATCGGGAAGAATTTGATGGGACAAAGCCAGAGTCAGGAACTGTGCTAATGCAAGCCCCCGCAATCTACCGGAATACTATGACAATAGTCAATGTTACAAGATTTGGTTGTCATCACCGATTATAATGTACATACGATCAAGGGTCTGGAGCCATCAAACGTGGTGAGTCTAATGACAAACCCGCGAGGTGGTCAGAATAAAGATGTGTTGCCCTAAGGATAAAGAAAGCATGTCATCGGGTCTCCGAATTATGGCTGTAGGAGGTATGTAGAGCCTTGGCGCTACACCGAATGTAGGATGCATAGGTGGCATTGGTGGCAACGTGCTTGAGGGCAACACTGGTGGGTTCCCAGGGGCTTGATCTAGCCGATTCTATCTTCTACATACCTCTCCTCGCCCGCAAGACGCACCCCTACCAAAGATCACTGAAGGCAGTGAGGCAAAGGCCACTAAGGCATCCGTCTGCGGTTCTCTAAGCACTTCTTTCCGCCAGAGACTTAGACGGGAGGCGTCGTGAGGATAGTTCATCATTCATTGGGTATCAACATCAAGCCGTGAGTAATAAAGCTTTTCCTTTATCGCGGTGATCACCGTGGAAGACAAGCCACATCTCGCACGCTCTTTTTCCAAAGTCATGCTTTTTTCATCAGGAGCCTTCAACTAATCATTCTCTACCGTTAGCATTCAAACGGACCTCTAAAATTTCCTTCATATGTTTTGCCTGCTCCTCATGTTTCCTCCTCCATGTCCCCACGCCTAACGTGAGGAATTGATCTTCTAGCGATCGGGATCATCTGATTACTGACATCAGGACTAACTTGGTAAGGATCTGGAGGTAAAAAGGAGAATCGACAGTTCCTGAAGCAAATGAAGGGCTAGTAGACAATCATTAAAGTCAAGCCCTTATAAACTATACTTTCTGTTTTATTCCCACAAACTGCCACCATTAAGCACTGATCAGTTCGAACTCGAAAGATCAATCCACAAGACCGTAAACCCCGCAAAAGGGTGGTTTGCACACGATTGCACGTCTCTCCCATGATTAAGTCAACAAAGGCCATTTAGCGAAGCAAAAAGATGCACACTAATTGTTTACCTTCCTCGTATGGGTCTTCCCGATTTATACACTAACCTTCCGATTTTATAAAGAAAATCTCGTAATTTTAGTGATAAAATCTCTCATTCCTTATCGCCGACACGTTCGATAAAGGTGTAGACAAACTGCAAAATTGGCCGATAACATCTGCTGCTTCCACATTTATTCATTTATTCATAACAAACTTGCTATATGCGAACGACGTCCTACTATGGGACTCTAAGACCTAGACGGCCGCCCGGAAGTTCTAAGATTTCTGTGAAGACACCCGCCCTACGTATTGCGCTTCAAATTCTCCCGTCTAGCTGGCCTCCCATTTTACAGAGCGGCCGGCCGCTTCACATCATAGGTCGCCAACTCGTCACAAAATCCTGACCCATCGAAAGAACGGGCCCAAAGATGATGATACTCATAATAATTCCTCATGTTGGAATTTCATTTAACCCAAATATCGTATGAAAGATGGGGTGAACTTGAATTGATCGATCCTTCAGTTCTATTTCAAAAGTGAAATGTCTTCATCAAGGGTCAGGATGGCACCACGTGGACGGTTGAAAATCAATGCATGAACATTTTTGGATTTGCCGCGCTTCTGACTGTGTCGTGATAAAAAAATCAAAAATAAAATCAAAATGCCCTTATCCACTTCCGGCAAATTCCAACCATTTTTTCTTCAGTTTTCTAATCAAATCCAAACTTACAAATTCCTCATTCTTCAATCACCATCGATCTTACGTTTTCTTTTCTTTCTTTTTTTCTCTGAATTTTCGGTAACCTTCTTTGAACTTCCGCTTGAATTATGAGCTGTAAATTTTTCGTTTTTAATTTGTTCAATTATTACAGAATCAATCATTCTGGATTGTGAAACGGATGCAGACTGAAGTTCTCAGATACAGCATCAGAAATCGGTGATGTCGGAATCGGAGAAGGCGGAATTGGATCCTTTGCTGAAGGATCTCAGTGAAAAGAAGCAAATCTTTCGGCGGAACGTTGTTTCTTTGGCGGCGGAGCTCAAGGATGCTCGCTCGCTCTAACTTTACAGCAAGAGTCTTGCGCCTTCGCGAAACCCTCTCTAACGACAGGTAAGGCTCTTGATGGTTCTTTGTACTTCAGTTCCTTCTTTCGTTCAAGAAATATTATCAGTGGAATCTTTGTGGTATTTGGTTGATATGGATTTGGGATCAGGAAAGTGTTGTTGCTGTTAGGTTGATTTGGATTGGGGATCTATACAACCTTAGTGGCATTGGGTTAATTTTGGGGGTCAATGCGGTCTATAATCTCTATGGTGTTGGTTGATTTGGGTTTGTGAGTTTTTGTGCAGGTTGTGGAGAAGAAGACAAGAAGCATGGAGGATGAGATTTTTCAACTGCAGATAAAGCTAGAGGAGAGGAAATGAGCAATTGGAGGCTCTGATCCAATGCAACCAAGTTAGGATTCATACTGTTTTTCAATTTGTTTCTTGTTTATACATTTTGCACTATTCCATGAGACAGGTCTGTGCTGGTGAATGTGTTGTAATCCTCTGTTTTGAGTAACTGCAAATGATAGTTGAGACCTGCAAATGTCGTAAATCCTCTTGGTTCTTGTTTGAAATGGTTTGATTCCTTGTTTCAAGCCCTGATTTTGAGTGTTTGGTTCCAGAACAATTGCCAATCTTTCTTAACTAACAGCTTTTAATTTTGAATTCCAAGTATACTTTGGCTTAAATCAGTGGCAATTTAACAACCCAGAAGCCTTACCATGAAATGGAATATGGTACAACTGAAGCTCACCAAGTTGCAACCTTGAATAATACTTTAAATCTTAATTAAATTTTTGCATACACTGTTAAGTTTATGGGAATTGCTTTCCATAACCTCTGAAAGTTGCTTTTTTCTGTCTTGATTACTCATACATACACTATCGGTTTTAAGCATTTGTGGACAAACTGTTGAAAAAAAGGAATTATATCTCATTGAAGAGGTCACAACACTTGCACTACTCCAATGATCCAACAACATCTACTGTTTCCATGATCAGTAGTGGAGCCAGGCAATGCCTAGAGGGAGGCAAAGGCCCTCCATGAAAATTTGAGAGAAGTATTACAGGTGGTGGGAATTGATGCTATTCTGCCCCGTGGAATATGTTCCCACAGTCATTTTTCTGGCTCCACCCCTGACCATGATCTGGTAGTTGTTTGGCCTCCCCGTGTTTGTACAAACCTTGGGAGGCCCATTTTGATAAGTAAGAAGCACGAACAGCAGTTGGGAAATATGGTGAAGATGGATTATTTCTGGTTGTAGCATTTTTTTTTCCCGCCAATCCTTTAAAGCTCCACGTTATGATGTAATTTCTTCAGAACATCCATGACAGTGTTTTATTTGGCCCAGTTTCTTAAAGAACTGGATGATATCAGATTGCAGCTTTCTGGCACCCGAGCAACTGCAGATGCCAGTGCAAGTTCAGCTGAGTCGGTGCAGCTTCAATGTTTGGCACTAGCAAAGGAGCTAAATGAAAAGAATTGTGCATTAAGAACATGAGGATCTTGCTAATAGGTTTGGTGGAGCAACTAAACATGCTGCAGATTGATCTTGAAGCAAGGAAAGCTTCACAAAAGCAAATAAAAGATGAAGTTTTGAGAGTTGAGAATGATATCATCCAAGCAGTTTCCATAGCTGAGAGAGAAAAGAATTGTGAATTGATGAAAATCTTGGACAAGGTCTCTCCAAAAAAATTTGAGAGGATGGAAGGATTCTTAACAATGAAGGAAGAAGAAATAGGCAGATTGTGGGATGACATTGAGGCCCTTTCTGCACACTGGGAGCTTAAAACTAAGGAATTGGAGTCCCAGGTTTATATCTGACTTGTTGACGTGGCATTTGTTTTGGTGCATTCTTTACTTTCACACAAACAGTTATTCTTTGGGTCTAACCTTGCCTCTTCAATGAAGTTGGAGAAACGAAGAGCTGATATGAATTGAAGAAGAGAGGTTGAAGTTGAATTTGTCTTCAAGTAGCTCGGTCGCAGACAAGAAAACTCAAAGGGTATTACATCATGCGCCTTAATAACATATATACATATATGCACATACATGCCACACAAATACACACATTCTGAGGTCTGTAAACCAAGTTTGTGTCAGTTGTCTCACAGTGCTGCAGGAGGTATTTATTTTCTTGACTGCTGCTTCATTCATCCTTCCTGTGATTTTTGAAGGCACTTCACCTAATTTTTCTGTAGGGAGTCCAAGAAAACAAGTACTCATTGGCAATTGAGCAATGAACCAATACCCAACTAAAAATGTTCATCCAACTAGCATTCTAGTGACTACTGAGGGGACCAAAGGCATTTTCACCTTGCTCATGCCAGACATGAGGCCATCAGTTAACTCAGGCATTTTTTGAAAAAAATGGGCTCCATTTGGAATCCAAAAAGTATCAGGGAAAGGGAAAAAAATTCTAAGGAAAATTATTTTCTCATGTTTCGTTTCACCGTGAAAAATATAAAAGAAATCAAATATAATCAAAATTCCTCAAAATTTTATATAGTTTTAAAGTTCTTAGTCCTTTTATAACAGAAGGAAACTGTTTGCACTCAAATCAAATTTGGCCAAGATCTACAAAGTGTATTTAGGCCTAAGCCCATGATTAAAAATCCAAGTGACATGGGCCTAAATCTATTTGATTAAGCCCATATAAAAGTCCATGGGTATTTTTAAAAATTTTAAAAATTTTTTGAAGTCAAACGAGACTTTTGTCTCAGCCATCGTGCCAGAAAAGAATCACAAGAATTTGAGACGATGGAGAAACTTTTAGAGGAAGTCTTCATAATGGAAGATGTGGATAGTGGTTTGAGGAAGTGAGAAGAGTGAGAAAATGTGCAAGACTTAGGCAATTATTTACGAATCCTATAAAGGAGGAGAGCTCTAGAGTTGGTTCAATCAAAACAATCAATCAACAATAATAATCTACGTCAACATTTTTTAGTTTTCCAATCAGCTCTCATCAATTTCAGCTCTCTATTTCTCGGTTCAATTAGCTTTTATCAATTTCAACATTTTATTTTCAAGTTCTAATCAAGTTTATTTTAATTCTTTAGCATATTCTAATATTCTATTTTCATTTAGTCAAGTTTCTTTCAAATTCTTTAGCATTGAAATTTTCATTCATTTATAATGCAATAGAACATTTCCTTCAACTTTTTATTCTTGCAATCTTTACATTTTTATAGCATTTTCTTCTTAGATTTTAAGAAATTGTCAAGGGAACTTGGGAACCTACTTTGTCTGAATAAGAAGTTTGATTTCTTGGCGTAATCTTAATTTGAAAACACTATAATTTCCTGGCAAGCCTACAATCGCATGTTTTTATTTTGTATGTTAGAGTGAAAATCACAAAATCACTACAACAGAAACAATCAAATGAGTCGAAATCAACATATAGAATTAATTTATTAAGTTTAAACATATTTTTTATTTTCTTTCCTTCCATTTTTCCTCTCCATTTTCTCCCCGGGTTTCAAACGGAGCCATAGTGTTCAGAGAAACTGTGATTTATAGTCAAAATTCGTGCCTAACACGACATTAGTGGTGTCAAACTTCCAATTGACTTTTATTAATGATGTGGAAGTATTTTGGTCCAATTTTGATCCCTTGTCCTTGCTGATGTGTATGTCATACTTTGAGATTACTTTTGCAATATTTCTGTTTCTGATTTAAACTCCCTGACAGATTGAAGAACGGAGGGACAAAGCAATGAAAGAAAATAGAGAACAATTAGTAACAAAGCAACGGGAGATAGCCGGAGAGGCAGAATCTGCAAGCTCAAACTTCAAGATGGTGGTCTCGTGTCAATGTTAATCCTTGTTGTATTCAAGGAACAGTAGTTACACTTTGATTCAAATAATATTTTGTGTAATATAAATATATATAAGCAGATCAAGTTACAGATCTCTGCTTGGTAATAAATATTTTAAAGGGCTAAGGCATTATGAAAAATATGACTAGCAAATGTTTCAGTGTAGGATGTTTAAGGGACTAGGGCTTGGGGAGGCAGCAGCTGCCAGATTGTTGTAGAAGTTGATACAGCCTTCTGATACTGTCATAATTTATTTTCAAATGATGATATTGCTTTGTGGTGAAGAAAACTCGCCACATTTTGGAAATTTTCTGTCCGCAATTTGCTCATTATACCATCAAGTGTACAAGTCCAGCAGAGCACTGGGAGACAATCAACAACCTCTCGAATATATCAAAGGCAAGATAATTTACAAAGCTCATACCCAAACAAAAATGGACCAAGCATTAGGATGATAGAACACATTTAAGTAAAAAAAAGAAAAAAGCAAAAACAACCAGCCTTCATTTTCATCCTCAAATATGATCAAGTTAAAAACACAAGAAGCCCTGCAAAGAATGATAATTCTTTACCTAAATGACTGGGTTTACAGAAATCCTGTTCTGAACATCAAATAAAATGCCCATACTAACATTGTTCTCATTTGTTTCTATTGCTTCTAGAAAATAAAATGGCTACAACTGAGAGTGAGTGTAAGTCATATTAACAGCCATTCATCATGCTGTGTGCCCACTAAGCTGGCGCCCAAGATGAGACATCCTCAAGGAAGGAATTAGGGGTGCTTCTTCATCCACATTTGAGTCTAAAGCAGAACTGTTCCATACATTCTTTCCTCCATTGTTGCTGTTATTACCAGTGCTGGCTGCAAATAGATCAGATGACCTCTTCTCTGTTTTTAGGTCCTGCATTTATTACACAGGTGAATAAAGGGAAATGGAAAACTTTCAATATCCACCAGATTATCAGTACAGCAATTGTCCAGTGCTTACCAAGAATGATAACCATAAAAAAAGAGGACCATTTTTAGATTTTGTTAATTAATGTTGGAAGAAACATATATATATCATAGGTATAACACATAAAAGACTGACCTTTACTCTTTCTGAATACCTTCAGGAGGCTGAGATGCCCTGCCTTCCCTGATCTTCAAGTAGTTATACAGGACAACACCAGATAAAGCTGTAGGAAAATAATAACAAAAATTAACTCTAATGTGAATTTGGAAGATAATTTAAAATTCCAAAATTCAAAAAGAAAAAAGTTACCAATTGCATAGCCAATAATGTTAAGCCCTGTTATTATGGATTCAGGAAATATAACAGTTGAGAGGGCAATCAGTATCCAGTCCTTCAAAACACCAGCAACTCGGATGGTTACTGCTCCAGTTCTACCAATTACTAAGAATATTGAGAAATTCAGGGCTAGAGCACAAACAGCATTCGAGAAAAATATCCAGAAATGGAACTGATTCTGTGAAACTTCCATTCCAGGCTTCTCCAGTAAATACCAAGGAACGAAGAGAAACACAAAACTGCACAAGCCAACAGATAAGATAGAATCTCAGCTGAATGGGACCCCTACTTAATATTCATGTGCAAGGAAAATAAGCAGGATCTTCTCAATAGACATGCCACTTTTTCATGTTAAAGCATCAGGAAAGCATTTTGATATTAAGTGGATTCCAATGGACAAAATCATTGGAAACTATAGTTGCCATTTTCTCAGACAGAAGTTCATTATCCTGCCATTTGATTCCCTTCCTTGGGAGTTCAAGGATTATAAGCATGAAAACTGATTCTTTCCAATTGCATGGATATCTACAACCAAACTAGGATGCCATACAAATGAACATTTACTTTTTTTTCTAATAAGCACATATACTTAACGCCTCAAAGAGTTGAACTTCATATAATATTCAGAAATAATAAAAAAAAGGCAATGAAATACCTGCAAGGAGCTATGTAATATAAGCTGGTAATAGGATTTAGTGTTAAGCCCTTTTTTTGCAGAAGAACTTGGGTTAAGACCAACCTAAGGGCTTCAGCAAATATTCCCGTAACCTGGTACAGTGTGCCCACTACATTAAAATGAATTTCCCCATACGAGGAAACGACGATCTAACACTGACCACCAGCATGTTCAAGAAGACGTCACACCTTAATTTGTCAGTTCCACAGGTAACAGCCACAAGAAATGTTGCCACAGGCACTATGAAACCCCAGTTCAAAGAAAAAGCATTGCTATTTAGTAGTAATATAGAGCACAGAACTTATTTCAGGAAAAAGTGAAACAATATAATAACATACTTAGGGCTTTGAGCATCTGGATGAAGGCCACAGAAATGTGCAAATAGGCAGTGTTACCGAACCTGCATTTACACAACAAGACATTTATACTTCACACAATAAGCATGATCAAAATCACCAGATGAAATAATAATAATAATACTAACAAAGGTGCAGAGTAGAAAATAACCCTGTTTGACAGTTTACATTCCTAACAAAAAGAAATTGAATAATTAGGAATCATGACTAATCATTAAGCAGCAAGAGTAGCCAAAGTGGTGATAAATCCTATTAGTTAAATGAAGAAACTTCACAGAACAGTTTATAATAAAACAATGATGGCAGTCTTTCATCATACAGAAGCCAAGTAGGGAGTATTCAGATCCCAGCAAACCAGCTTACAGCACAGCAACAGTCTACTAAGTATAATTATTCATTAAATAAGTAATTTGATTAAAATATAACAACAAAACAAAGCCAATTCTTTCAAACTCAAGTTTGTATCCTGTTATCAAAAGAACTATTATTTTTTTGATGGGTGGAACATCATAGTTTAGGTTAAAGTAGAACTCTAATTTCACCACATTTAGTGCTTACCATAGGCTTGCCGCAAAGAAGGCGCTAATAGGAATCACACATGTAGCATATCTGCATACCCAGAGAAAAAGTTCAGAGAAGAAAATTTAGATGAAATGAAAAAGGGTAGTGCATATGATTAGTCTCACATTTCAAATGTCATCTTGACAGGTGATACAACTCTGCACCAAATAAAAGAATCAAATTCTGTTAGTTGATGAACAGTGCATATAATACATAAACCATGCATGAAGGAAATAAAAGATAAAAGAAAATACTGTTAAGTAAACTCAACAATTCATTGAAGCACATGAAAACTGAACAACATAGATGCTGAAGCAGGAACTTGGGACATAATTTGCTCCCCTCAAAACAAAATGCCACATGTGCTGAACATGGATGTATATATGGACTTTGAAGAAAGAGTAGGAAGAATATAAAATGAAAGGAAAAGAAAAAATGGATTGCTATTTGTATCTGGAAAGCTTTCTCTAGTAAACAAGAACAATATTAGTACCAAAGTCATTTAGATGGGAAAATGTAACCAGAACAATAGCAACTCCTGCAAAAAAAAATAATAAACAATCCTTTAGGTGAATGGAATTACAAGTTCCAACAGGGTATACCTTCATCACACGGATAAGGAAGAACGCCACTGCACCAGAAAATCCCATATGAATCATAGTAAGACTTATTGGATATGGAAAATTGAAGTACTTAGGGAGAACCCACTGCAGATAAATATAAGTAGAAAAACACAATGTGTTATTACTTGATGGGTGGAGAAGGTAATTAGTATTCAAAAATATAAACAGCAGCCCAAACACATTAGTGAAAGAAGCTGGCGATGGACCAAATCAAGTCCCCATATAAACTGCAACTACAACATGTTGAATGGAATCACATACACAAGACATGCCAGGGAATTAAGCAAGACTGACATAAAAGCAATGTTAACCTCAACAACATTGCAATCTTGGTTACGATGCAGCACCTACTGCAACAACATAAATAGGGCTGTTTGGTTTTCTAGAGCTCAGGCTAGCCAGCTGAGCCAACTAAACCATGAGGAACAAAACCTAGGGATGGATGTAACTGAGACCACTAAGCTTCAATTCATCATTAGGAGAAAGTGAAAGTGAAAACTAGCTGCTCATATCATTGAAAACTCAACTGTGTACCTATAAACAATCTAAACAAGATCACCAATCAACTCAGAACATATACACGCATATATATGTATGCAAATAAAGAAGCAAAATGCTTCTGTGGATTGAAATCAAGGAATGATTGTCATTCTATATCAATACCCAAATAATACAATAAATGTGTAGGATTTAAACCTTGATATAATAGAATTGACATATACAAATAAGAAACAAAACTGCCATTTGTAAAACATGATATTATGGGTTAGTAGATTGAATAAGAGGCATGACTATTATTCTATATCAATGCCCAAATAATAAATTATGTGTATAGGACCTTAATAGAAACAGTGTTCATGTAAACTATGCAATGCCAAAGTAAGGAAAGGCATGATAAATACATAACCAACTGGGGTGTTCTAATTACACAAGTCAACTAAACAAGGGTTCATAAACCTGGCAATCTTCTTCAATAATCGAAAGATATAATAAAATAATAAGCTGTCAGAATTAATAAAAACTAGGACAATATAAAGTTCAAAAAAATCACCTAGAACAAGTTGGGGAAAAAAGCAAGACCAAATAGTGGCTCACATCATAGATAAGTTAGTATGATAATACGTTACCTTGTTGTACAAAATAACACCAGAAGAGAGCAGTATGTAAACTAGAAGGTATAAGTAAGTCAACAAAAGCTGTTTTCCAACCATGGTTTCTGCTTAATATTTCACACAACTACAATTCAGTAGCAATTCCTGGCTAGCCAAAGATCTATGAACATGAGCTCTTCACTTGGAACCAGAAATGAAAGGTCTCCAGGCATGTTTCAGCAAAAATATTTTGTAGTCTTTGCCCCCTCAAGGGCCTTCACCAATAACCACCAATATACTGGCTGATTTACTCAAAAATCATCACAGTTAATCTGGCTGACAGAATGCAAAAACCTGAAAAATAGGAAACAAGAAAAAAGAATACAGGTCAAAGTATTAGGTGCTATCTTTTCATGCAATTGTTCACTGAAGTGAATAAAAGGCAAGAAAATAAATATATTGAGTCAACAAAATGTGGTTTGGCAAGAAAATTATAATGGGAATACAAAATTCAACAAAGCAAAACCCAACGTAAATTTGTCACAAGAGAATTTCCAAACTAATGATATGCCGAATGCCTGCCTTAACAATCAATCCAAAGCATTAATGGATACATTTAAGCAGATAATGCCAAACCAATGAAATCCGAGCACTTTAAGATCAAAATAGTCCGAGAGCACATTTACATGGATAATGGCGATCAGGTACCGCGACAGCGAGATAACCTGTGAAACCAACAAAATTCCAATACTTCAAGATCATAATAGTCAAATTTGGCACACATTTGCATTGATAATGCGACAATTCGGAAAACACAAAACCAACAAAATGCCAGTACTTCAAGATCATAATGGTCGGGTGGCACACATTTACATTGATAATCACGACAATTGGAGTACACGTCACGAAGCTTACATTTGGATCCTAATATAACAGCCACAATGCATGGATTTGTAAAATGGTTTAAGGAAATAGGGTAAAAGCTCCATTTTAGTGGGTAATCATATGGATTCACCTTTTGGAGAAATATATGTCAAGCCTAATAGAGCTGTCACAGTGCATGAGAAGTCAGCTTCCACCCAAAACGAAGCCCTCATTCTTCAGAGAACTGGGGGCAAAAACACTCTGTTGTGGTGGGTAATCCATATGGATTCTCCTTTTGGAGACCATCATCTAATTGAAAATCTAACAAGAGCTGTCACCATCAAATAAAAGTCTTCACTCAAAAACCGAAGCCATCCATTCTCTTCAGAGAACTAGGGCAAAAACCTCTCTTTTGGTGGGTAATCATATGGATTCTCCTTTTGAAGACTTTCATGTTGAAAATCTAACCGAGCTATCACAATGCAAGATAAGACTTCACTCAAAACGAACCTATCATTCTCAGCACCAAACCTCAAATCATCACCACATTCAATCAAATCTAACAAAAAACAAACTCTAAAGTACAATGCAGTGCCTGGTTCACAAAAACAAAATCACAATGCCAGACAGATTTTCCAGAACCTCAATTTCCGGTCACCAGTGGTCTCGTTTCATTCCATTCATTACAACTAGTCCATTTCCTCAACTCAGTTCAACACAAACCACCACTTCGAAAATGCATTTAGATTCCAAAAACAAAAAGAAAAAAAAAAAAAAACGAAATCCAAACTAAATAGCATCACATTGCGAAGAAACAACCCAAAGCATAGCATCACAATGCATATAAATCAAGAACTCAAAATCAGATAACGATCATAATTCATCAAAAATGACGAAAATTTCTCACCCAGGAAGAACCCTAGTTGGCGGAGAAGCTTCACAGATCGCAGTGGAGAAGAGAGAAGAAGAGAAGGAGCTTGGGAGGCTGTATAGAAAGAAAAAGAAAGAGGGAAGCAGTTTCAGAAGGCGAATCTGACGAAAGCGACGATGAGATCAGACTGTGGCCAATTTTCACACGTCAAATCTCATGGATTTTCCTTTCTCGCTATTGCCAGTTTGCCACCACCGACTTCCAAATGACCAAATTTTCCTTTTCCGAAACCAAGAAGCGTTTCTTCTTTCTCAGCCTTTCTACTTTCTACTTTCTACTTTCTACTCCAGAAAAACCATCCCCCCCCCACACCACCAATCCCCAAACGACGTCGTTTTGACGTACATCATAGGACAAATTTGTAGAGGAAAAACCAGAAAGCAACTTGGAACCTTTGTGCTTTAGTGGTTGAGGTCGGTCAAATTAATATCCACTCTCTCATTTTGGTTTGTCCTTCTAGTACTCACCTTATCCATCAACTTTCCTCAAATCACATTCAAGATTTTCTATCAAACACAAAATGTGAATATCATTACAAGATTGGAATTTTTAAGGATAAGATAGTTTGAGGTTCATAATTCCTTCAAAAAAATGTGCATAAGTTACTTGCATGAAATGTTATGAGTTTGGGGGTTTTATTTTATAGTAGCTATAGCCCACCTATTAGAGCCCGATGACCCAAATTTTTATCCGAACCAACCCAAAAAGTTTCACAACATTATGGATTTCTTGGGGATATATGTGATGGTGGCAAAGGGATGTTAACAAATTTGAACATACCTATTAATATGTAATGTGTCCACGGAGTCATATACCTTTATATATTAATAGTACTTGTTTAATTTCCCCATCTGCCTGATTTTCTCCTCCTTTTTATTAATGATTTTCTCAATTTAAGGATTTCTAAATAAATTTATTTTTGGTCTATTTAATTACAATTTTGAAAACTTCATTTTTATTTTAAAAAACATGAAAACAAGAAAACGTTAAAAAACACCATTAGCTAGCTATCTTTGTTATAAAGCGTAAAAAATCTTAAATTAATAATAAGAACGATTTTTAAAAGCAACTATGTCGTGTTTTTTACAGGTTTTGAAACTTTTAATTTAAAGCAGAAAAACACGATAAAAACAGCGTTTGAGTTTACAAAAATTTTTGTTCTAAAAAGCATAACACTAATTTCAGATAAGAATAACCAAACATGCCCTTTGTTTCTTCATTTTGTCTTTTCTTGTTGCTTATTCCCAGTTTCCTTTTTAACACCATCAACTGAAAGAAAATTAACAAAAAGCCATGACCATGGCATAAGGTGGCAGTGGAAGATGACTACTGCAGAAATTGGAGTTTGCAGATTTAAAGTTTGTCTTCATGTTAAGGGCATAGTCAGCCCCTCTACCATTATCTTCATATGGAATAATGAAAGAAGGAAGATCTGCATACAAGCATTTCGGTTTTTTTTTTTTTTTGCTTGTGGATTAGTGGGGAGACAAATTTACAGATCCAACAATTTCCCACATTATAAACATAAGAACAAAATCTGAATGCAAAACCGAGGGACATAGCCTTCCTGTCTAGTCACAGATTATGATAAATCAGGAGAAGCTGCAAATCATACCAAGGTAGAGATATGTAAAGAGAGGAAGAATAAGAGAGAGAGAGAGAGAGAGAGAAAAGGAAAGAGAGAAGCTGATAACAAGCCCAGATGAGCAAAGAACATCCTTACATTATGGACAAATCAAATACAGAATAAATAATGGAATCATACGGAACCTACACGGCAAATCTACTATCAATCAATTTCTCAAACAGTCCTCATATTTTTGTGCATGACAATCTACTACCAGTCATTTCTGACACAATCCTCTTTGAATTTTCTGTGCATGCACACAACACCCTTGCAGAGAGAGAGAGTGAGAGAGAGGGGATGGGGAAGATTCACATGTTTGTTGCTTCACCAGAAGGTCAGGCCGGGATTTGCGAGGCTGGAGAGCTTTAACAACAATGCTCATGTTTGGCCGGAAATCAGCTTCATACTGCACACACAAAGCGGCAACAGCAGCCATCTGTATCCAAGACAAAAGGTATACCCACAGCACGTTAATTAAAGGCAGAAAGAATATATGTATATATATAACAGATTAAGATGTTCTACAATCCCTTAATCTTGGTTACAGTAAAAAAAGAAAGCATCCTCTGAGAAGCAGACCAGATGGGAGTCGAGGTTCCAAATGCAATGTCCTGACTCTATGAACAGTTGAGGCTTAGCATTTGCATCAGTACATCGTACCATACAATTGTTATTTGATAGTAAGATTTAATTAAAATAACGTGTAAATTATTCCTCAATTTTATTGCATTTCATGGGAATAATAGAAATTTAAAGCTGGCATGAGGATCAAATATTTTGTGCTAGAGAACAAGCCCTCCCATTTTCTGGTTACACAACAAACAACTCACTAGGAATGAATCAGCTTGAACAAATATTGTCTGTGGGCAACCATCCTTCTTTAACTATAAAGAAAGTCATTTCAGGATTACGCAGATGTCTATGGAACTACTTTTAAGGTGACTAACTGAAGTATTCATAAACAGTATAGCAGCTAAAGAAAGTCATAAATAGGACAGAATGGTAAAGAAATATTGAACTGAATTTTAATGTATAATCCAATGCACCATCTCAAATAATAATAAATTCAAAATTAGGTGCAGGACCATGCCTTTGCAACTGCTTAGGGTAGTCTTGTCCTAGTCTTGAATCAACACACTGTCTAACCTTGTCTTCACTAAGTTTTGGTGTAGCCTAAGATGTTTAAAACTTCCAGCATCAGAATGGATGCAAACAAAATAATAATATTAATAATAACAATAATCACTCCATCTAAAAATTTGAAGAGTCTGGTGATCCACATAACAAGTTACGAAAAAAATCATACCCATGTAACTAAACTCTGCTGCCCACGTGGCAATGTATGATCAACCGGTTTACGTCCTGTCAAGAGCTCAAGCAGTACAACACCGAAGCTATATACATCACTTTTTGCATTCAGCTGTCCTGTCATCGCATATCTGCCAACCACAATACAGTGAACCAAAGTATAAATGTTAATCTATGCTTGGTTTTTTTCCCTGCAAGACAAAGAAAAGAAAAAATGAAACTTGAAGCCTTACAACTTGTTAAGGTTGGGATCACTATGATAAATCACAAGTTTTATTTTCCTACAATTTCTCAGCCGTTAGATGGAATTGCAGGTTTTTAGGTTCTCATGGAAATTGGAATGCTTAATGTGGTTCCTGAATGACTTCCTACACCATGACTACCTAAGATGCTCCCATATTCGCATATTTGAGGTCAACATGTACTCATCTGTGCATGATTTTAGTGTAAGGAATTAGAAAAAAGCACTCAGAACGCATATTAACCAAGGTTCCGAACACGGGTGGAATGAAGCCGTGCTGCCATATCTGGAGCTTGATTTGACAAATCAAAATCAGCAATTTTAGAAACATCATCATCAAATAGTAGCACATTGCTGGACTTAATGTCACGATGGATAATGTGAGGTGACGCCTTTTCGTGCAGATATTCAAGGCCTCTTGCAGCTCCTACTGCAATTTTTACCCGTTGTGCGCGACAGAGCGGGCGGGTTAATGCACCTTTAACACCCTTCCTCCCTGCATTTAGAAATCAAACCCTCAAATCATACACAAACAATAAGAAACATACTGGTTTTTGCATCGAAGTGAACAAAAATATATATATATATATAAAGTCTAGTAAAAAGATTGTTAACTGTGTCTTTGCCGGTAATAATTTCAGAGACTGGAGTTGTTGATCATATGAAGGGAAATAATATTCTAGCAAATAAAGCAAGCAATGTGATCTCTGGTTTATACATGGACTTCATCGCCAGATAAAGATCACACAAACAATAACCTGATGTCATGCAAATGGAAATCTTGCAGTTAATTCACCTAAAGTACAAAACCAAAACACTTGTATAACATAGTTACACCTGGTCACATATCAAGCATCCTAATCAGGAAAAAGAAATAGTAACAAGCTGCCAACTCAAAGATGTAAAGAGAACTCTTCAAGTAAGTCTCAACATGAAAGCATTCATGGCAACAGATAAATATTTGATATCTAATTTGGTATAAACAGTATCCTTACTCAAGGCATATGCAAATGTCCTTGCCTGAATCTGAATCACTCAGCAAGAAATATTAAATATATTATTAGGCTCTCAATTTGCAATGAACTTGAACATAACTTACCATGAAGAATGTCATGAAGAGATCCATTAGATGCAAACTCATAGACGAGAACACGAGAACCTCCATCAACACAATAACCAATCAACTTGACAAAATTGTCCTGTTTAAGCCTTGACACCATGGATACCTGTAAATTCATAAAATCCAACTGAAGATTAATCTGAATTAAGCATGCAATTCCTGACATGGAGAGTATAATACATCTGTGGTTGTCATCAAACCTGGGCCAGAATTCCTCATCGGGTTGTTTGCTGGCATCCAACTTCTTGATTGCTGCAGCCTGCCCACTTTTCAGAAGCCCATAATACACTCTTCCGTATGAACCCTCTCCAATCAAAGCACTTGTTCCAAAGTTATCTGTAATTTCCCTCAGTTCATCCAGTGGAATGGGAGGGACTTCAATAGGCTGGACTTTAACTGCTTGAGTTCCCTTAGGTGCAGGGTCTGTGGGACGATCACCTCCATCATTTCCTGTATGATGAACTTCGACTAAGTATATCCCTTCAACTCAGACAGGATGAACCCAAACAGCTAAATTCAAATGTTGAACCAAAGGAATTTATAGACACGGAGAGAAATATATATTTTTAAGGGAGGATTATGTTTCAGGGGGTATGATTTGTTCAGAAGCAGGCCAAGAAACCTCCAAAATTCAGCCCAACACCCATCAAAGTTTTGAAAATTAATATAAAGGATATAGATTTTGAACATGCCCAAAATGACCTTATCTCAGTTGGAAATTTAATTAAAAATTTTGACATTATACTTATTATCTTGATTTTATATCTATTTCTTTGGTTATGAAATGTATAAACAAAAAAGAAATAAACAAACAAAGCTTAGAAGAAATTTACAATAACTTTTTGAAAATAATAAGGTTTTGTTCAAAAAAGTAAATCTTAAATCAAAAACAATTTGATGTTTGATAGAATTAGAAATTTGTTTATAATTTTAGATTTTAATTAATGTATTTTACATTTTAAATATGTTTAAAGAATAACTTTTATTCATAATACTTTATTTTAATCATTTTTATATTTATATTACTGTTTGTTAAGGTCCTTAGTGCCTAGAAGGAGACTGTGTGGACTCTTTCCCCTTCGAGGCTTGGGGGGGGATGAGGGCATCCCCCTTCTACATGAGATGTTTCTCTGAAATTCTAAACGAGTTGGGGCTCAGAGACCTTTCCCTACGGGGGGGACCTTTCACTTGGAGGGGAGGCCATAATAGCCGTTCAATGTCTTACCTTGACAGATTCCTGGTAACGACTGATTGAGAGAATAAGTTTATCAAAGCCATTCAGTGTTCTTTCCCAAGGCCAGTGTCTAATCATTGCCCAATTCTTCTGGACACTGAAGGGATAAGACCAAGGCCATGCCCATTCCGTTTCGAATTAATGTGGTTGAAGTTTGAAGGATTCAAAGATCTCCTTCAAAATCGGTGGCAAAGTCTTCAATTCTTTAGGTCCTTCATTTGTATTCGGCTTCAAATTAAAGGCCACGAAGGGGATTTTAAAAGTGTGGAACAAAGAGGTTTTTGGTAGAGTAGAGACCAAAAAGAAGGAAGCTTTAAGGAGGATATCCTTTTGGGATGACTTGGAAAAGGAAAAAGAGTTGACTTTGGAGGAAGTTCAGGATAGGGAAAAGGCAAGGGAAGAGTATAAGAAGTGGGTTGACATGGAAAATCTGCCGGAATGTAAATCCCACGAGCTACGGTTGAAGAAGGGGATAGAAACACGGGATTTTTTCACATAATGTCCAACTCCCATAGGAGGAGGAATACTCTCTTGAACATCAATATTAATGGCAGAAGGTTGTCTCAGGAGTCCGAAATCAAAGAAGGTTTTGTAGAGGCGTTTCAAAGCCTTAATGCGCCACTACTTTGCCAGGCGTCCCACCTTTCCCTAACCTCCGTTCAGCAGGTATTAGTGAAGAAGCGACTACTAAGCTTGAAGATATTTTCACAGAGGAGGAGGTCTTGGCAACAATTACAGGGCTCAACGGGGATAAAGCACTAGCCTAGATGGGTTCCCCTTGGCTTTACAGTGCATCGGGTTGGGACTTTGGGGCAGTCATGAGCAGGGACTGTTTGTTGGTTTGCGGTGCAGTCATGTGTTTATGATGAGTCCCCCGAAATGTAATGCTAACGATATCAAGGACTTAAGACTCATTAGCTTAGTGGGAGGCCTTTATAAAATCTTAACCAAAGTGATGGCCAACATAATCAAAAGGGTTATGAGTGCAATGTCTCCCAATCTCAAAAATGCCCCGAAGACAAATTCTTAGCATAGCATTAATAGCTAATGAGGCAGTGGATTTGATTATGAGAAATAAAGAGAAGGGACTGCTCTACAAGTTGGACATTGAAAAGGCATACGATCACATCAGTTGGGATTTTCTGATTCAGATTCTCAAGAGAACCGGCTATGGAAGAAAATTGATAAGCTAGATCAAATGGTGTATCTCCACGGCTTCCTTCTCTGTCCTTTTCAATGGCTCTCCTATGGGATTCTTTCAGAGCACCAGAGGCCTGAGACAAGGAGACCCCCTATCAACCTACATTTTTGTGATTTGGATGGAAGCCCTAAGCTGCTTGCTAATGCGTGTTGCGGAAGGCAATTTTATTTTAGGGCGCAAGTGTTTAGACAGAGATGGAGGAGAGCTTACCATCTCTCACCTTCGTATCTTAGATGACTGCAGATCCTTTACGTGATGCCAATTCGGAGCAAGTGATGTACTTGAGATGGACCTTGATGTGGTTTGAAGCCATCTTTGGGCTAAGAATTAACCTAAGTAAAAGCGAAATAATTCCAGTGGGGACAGTTGACAAAGTGGAGTTGCTAGTTGCTGAGCTTGGCTGCAGTGTTGGTTCCCTCCCCACTACTTATTTGGGTCTCCCCCTTGGGGCTCCTCACAAGTTGGTGGGGGTTTGGGACTCCATTGAAGATAGATTTCGAAAAAGGCTGTCCTTTTGGAAGAGACAATACATATCCAAGGGTGGGAGACTCACGTGAATTCGGAGCGCCTTGACTAGCCTTCCTATCTCTTTTATGGATGCCAAAGGTGGTGTACTCCAGATTTGAGAAGATTCAGAGAGACTTTCTTTAGGGTGGCGGCAACTTAGAACGAAAACCGCATCCGATCAATTGGAAAACAGTGTGCTCTTGAAAAAAAAAAAAAGGGGGGAGGGGGGGGGAGGGGAGGTGGGGGTTAGGGTAAGAAATATTTCCAAGATGAATCAAGTTTTTCTTTGCAAGTGAAATTGGCGGTTTGCCATTGACAGGGAACCTCTTTGGAGAATTGTGATCAACTTTAAATTTGGAGAAATGGAGGGGGGATGACCACAGGTGATATAAGAGGGGGTTTCGACACTGGCTTATGGAAAGAAATAAAAAAAAAAGGGTACCTTATCCCGAAATGCTAGCTCCTCCTTAAGAGACGGTAGAAGGTTGCGCTTTTGGAAGGACGTTTGGTGCGGGAAGGCAGCCTTAGCACAACCTTCCCTACTTTATTTAATTTGGTAACTCATAAGGATGCAAAGGTCACTGATGTTTGGGACATCTCAAGGGTGGAAGGGGGCTGAGCTCCAATATTTTTAAGATCTTTCAATGATTTAGGAGGTAGAGGGGCAAGGTACTCCACCTTCTTTGTGAAAAATCGCGAGACCCGGAGTCGAGAGGATAACTTGTTGATGAAAGACTCGAGGCGGCTATTCAGTTAGACTCATGTACAATCTGCTGGACCACTCTTTCCCTTTCGCTTTCCCCTCTTGGTCTATCCTGAATCCTATTGTTCCTCCCAAGCTAGGCTTTTTCGCCTAGGAAGCGTCTTGGGGTAAGGTACTCATGCTTGACCAATTGAAAAAAAAAGAGGGTTTACTCTTGCAAATAGAGGTTTTCTTTGTGAAGAAGAAGAGGAAACGATAGATCACATGCCCATTCATTGCTTGTGACCCAGGGTCTTTGGGATCTTTTGCAGCCATTGGCGATTTTAGGCGGTTTCCCCACAATGGGTTCGCCAAGCCCTCACTTGTAACTTGAAAAGGCACTAAGGTGGGCAAAAAGCATAAAAAAATCTAAATGACTGCCCCTCTTTGTTTATTTTGGACTTTATGGTGGGAAAGGAATATGGCGGCTTTTGAGGATGTAACTCCCTCTGCTCACAAAATGAAGACTACCTTTTTGTGTACTTTGTGGTCGTGGGCAAACTTGTATAGTGTGGATAACATTGATTCTTTGGTGGATTTTTTTACTTGGTTGGGTTATAGGCGAGTTAGAAGGTTCTTTGGGTTCCCTCTTATATACCTCCTATGTACTCTCAAGGAGCCTTTTGCTCTTTTTGATCAAAACATTGCTTTTTACAGATAAAAAAAAAATTACTGTTTGTTAAAAACAAATCTAAAAAGTATGTGAAAATAATACTTCATTTTTAATCATTATATTATATTTATATTATTGTTTTTGAAAAAAAAAAATCTAAAAAAAATGAAGAATTTCTTGAGAATATCTTTTTTCCAGGTTATTGTCATATAAGAAATTTATTATTTCAAAAAATAAATCCCATATGACAACTTTTAAGCGTATATTGGTCTCTTATAAACTTATATCTTTTATAGTTGTTGGCCATCCACGTATGTTAAAGGTTTTGTGATCACGTTTTGTGAATTTTGAGGGCCAACTACACTTGAAACATAATTGATAATTCTCCCTATTTATTGTAGTCACGAGAGATAGTATAAGCATTTATAACCATACTTTCGCCCTATAAATTATATTAAGCCTCTTATCCAAGCTACATATGTGAGACATGGAAAGCAAACAACAAAAAGAGGGCTGCAAGGAAGTTAGACAAGTTGTTATGCCTAGTTGGCACCTTAGGGAAGGAGTTTGTTATTTTTGTATTTTTTTTTATATTTTGCCGTAGCGTAGTGTTGTGAGGGCAGTACGTGTTTTTTATCATGATTGCTGAAACAGGGAGGGCAGGAGGACTCTCATCAATTCCTCCCGGCGATGTAGGCCGAGTGTGAGAATCAATACCCGCGGTGAAAAGTTCCATAATACGTAATATCCTCCTAGAATCTTTTGTACATGTTCCATTTTCTTCTTCAACAAGAAGGGTGGTATCAAATTACTGCTAGATGTTTCTACGGTGAATGGTTTGCTCTCAGGAGCTTTATGGATGTCATCATCTTCACAACAACTGAAGCAACTCATGATTGTCACCCTAAGAAACTACCACGATAAGGATACTTGTCTTTGAGTATCTTGCAAACAGGTTTATATCGTATTTAGGTATAATAAAAGTAAATGTATATTTTAAAATAAAATAATCTTTAAATAAAATAAAATAAGAAAAACCCGAGAAATTAATACAAAAGCCAAGGATAAATTAGTAATTTGTCAATTAAGGACCCAAGTGACATAAGTTAAGAAAACATATGATAAAGTGGAAATATGTTAAATTAGAGTTGCGCTATAAAATGAAATAAAATGACTTAAATGCAAGAATGCAAGGGGTTTGAACATGGCCTTAGCTCCCAAAATGGGATAAGATCGAAGCTTGATTGGTGCTTGGGTGGGGGGAAAAAAGCTAGGGCTTACGGTGAAAGAAGAGAAAGAGAGAAGAGAATAGAAGAAGAAGAAGAAGAAGAAGAAGAAGAAGAAAAGAAAAGCAAGGTATGGAATTTTGTATGGAACTTGTTAGGATTTGTATGGATACTTGTTTGTAGATTTAGAATACCTCTTTTTGTATAGAATCCTTGTTTGGAATAAATCTTTAAGGTATGGATATTTGATGGAATGGTTGTTTGGTTTGGTTGTGGTTCTTAATGGAAGAAAAATTTGTATAGAGAAAATGTTGGGTTTTAGGGGAGATGTTGTCCGTTTTTTTTAAACTCATGTTTTTGTTTTGACCATAACTTGGTCATCACTCATCCAAATTGAATGATTCAAAATTCTTGGTAAACTAGACTTCTAGGAGAACAAATCTCTTTGAAATAGGTGTATGCAAATTTAGACCCCAGTTCACCTAGAAAATTCGTCAAAGTAAGGGAACAATTCTATCCCTGAAATCTGTCTCAGAACAGTCCCCTGAACTGGAGTAATTCCGTTTGTTTAAATCATAACTTGAGTTATCTTGCGTGGCGGGTCCAAATGAGGTGATTAAAATTTACGTACAAAAATAGACATACGGGAGAACAACTTTCATAGAAAAATTATGATCAATTATATCTCTATCATTCAGCCAAAATTTTCAAATATAGGACACAATTCGATTTTGCTCTGGAAATTATCAGTTGGGAGTGCTCGTTTTTGAACCATACAATTAAAGTCCAAATGACATGATGTTTGAACCATAAGAAACTTAAAACATAGGGGTATATTGAGTTAGAAGATCGCTTTTCAGCTAGCAATCGTTTCTGAGGTCAAATTTGTGTAGTCGAAAATGGTTGGAAGCGTCTCGAGTTATTCGGGGCATAATTGGTTATGGAAGCGAAAAATTGTGTAAGGTTATATAAATGTATTGTTATATGAAATAATGCATCATAGTAAGATGATCATGATAACATGTGTTATGAAAGCTAAAGATAATATACGTATAATTTTGTTATATGAAAAAGTACAGTTAAATGTTTATAAGAGATTATTTGATAATGAATATCTCATAAGTATACATGATATCAGTAGTTATTCATGTATATGAGTATATGAGATATTTTTTTCTAATACCTGAAAGATTGTTGAGAAACATAATAAAACTAATTGCCTGCTTATGACTGGGTAGTTGAATAGGTAGACATACCTATAGGGATACAGTTGCTGCAGCATATAGTTTATAGATATCGAGGCCCCGTTTGGGTGGATGACGTGTCGTTTGAATCGTTACAGCGGCGTTTGGAGTCGTCACGAATGAAATATTTATCTCGTAGAGTGATAATACCTTACGAGTACCAATCTGATTCTTTCTCGTATCCACTTCTAAGGTATATGCAAGCATGAAACATAAAAGCAAATGACAAGAATATGCAAATGATTTGAATATGATAAATGACATTATATGACATGATATGAGAAGCATAGCAACGTATATGATGACCAGTATCTTGTGACGAACAGAGAAAGCGAAATGTATATAAGCGATAATAAGTAAATGAAGTATGTATAAGCATGTGTAAATTACATGTATGAAATATACATAAGCATAGTATAAGTATATGATGTGTCAAATGTATATGCATATACAAGAGTGTGATAGGAGTCGATCCGCAGTATTTTATTCCCGTTGGTATAAAGGCTTGCGAGTGTTTCATCCATGTAGGTACAAAAGAAGGAACTAGAAACACGGACAATCCGCATGCGAGGGAACAAAAGTCGACAATCTTGGAAATTATACAGCTGAAGACTCTATGGTCTATTTTGTATATGTATTTGTTTTTGTAAACAATGTAAAGTTTTTATATGTTGAACACTCCCATTTATGGAGTTTGAATATATTTTGTAATCCGTTGCTACAGAATATATTTCAAATTAAATGTTTAACAAGATATGAATGAACAAGTTTATAATAAACAAGAATAAAAATAAATAAAAATAAATAAATAAATAAAAAGACACCTAAGTGACACTTGGGATGCGAGTTGGGAGGCGTCACAAAGGATCCCTTTATTTAAATGATTAAGAAGAGGCACATCTTCAATTTCACTGAGCACACGGAGAATAAAAGCGAATGATACCAAACAAAAAACCAAAAAAAGACACACTGAGGCTAGCTTAGATTAGAGGGATACAATTGGATGAGATATATATAAACATATCATATCTCATTGGAATTCCTAGGATATCATTTCCAATAACATATGATATCCTTAGATATTATATTTCATGGACATAATATACTAAGGTATTATATGCATTGAAATATATAATTTATCAATATCATCACCAACGAAACATGAAACAATCCCTTCTTTAATCTTGTCCATGTTATATTCAACCCGCTAAACATGGACCCGAAAAAGGAAAAAATGTAACTAATCATATTATATTTATATGTACATGTCTGCCCCATTAGCGTGTGACAACGCTGAACACATGGGTGATGCATTGGCCCGTAAATATAAAATTAAGAATAAAATCAATGTGTTGCTCCTATGCCCGTGGTTTTTCCTTTTACATTGGAGGTTGTCCACATTAAAAATTCGGTGTGTTAGACATTAACTTATTGCCCTTATTATTTTCTACATAATCATTTGACTAGGATTGATGGCTTGAATTCCTATTTGATTGCAAAAATGGGGAAAGATCTCTGTTTCTTTTAGTAGGCTTTTCCCAACAGTATGGTAACAGCAGACAATGTCACAAGAAACTCAAAAAAGCAATAGGCGATCCAGACCATGCAATGAGAAATGTGGTCCATTTTGTTTTCTTCGACAGATACGTTCTGGTAAAACAGAAAACTAAGAAATCTAAGAAAGTAACATCATCATTTTTGTTTGAGACGCAATGGTGTTAGCCTTTTGATCAAATAGCTAATTGATCCATTTCTTCTCTAATTCCAAGCCCCAAAAATCCTTTAAGAGATACAAATTGCTTGGAACAGACACTAACAAAGCAAATACAGAACAGAGAGTTCTCAAAAGAAAATTGGCAATGTATCCCAACAAGGTTGGAAAGAAAGGCACAAGATGTTGAATTGCCATACAAAAACAACTCAAGATTCAAAACTATAACCAAAATTCTCATCTGCTGACACCATTGACAGGGGGCCATCACAAAAAATATATGGTCCATTCCCTAAGGAAAATGAATACAGTTTCATAGTCCTCTTTCAAAAATGAACACAATACCCGCATTATTTTCCCTGGCATCATTTTCGATTCTTAATACAGGGAATAACAATTCTTTTATTTCTAAAATAACCTATTTGTACATTGACAGTTTTTCAATCAGGTTTCCCAATCAGCAATCAAACATATTTTCAGTGTCATTTCAATTTCCTTTCTTTTCTCTTCTCAAAAAGCTCTCTCTTCCAAACAGTTCAGAAATCCAAACCCACCAAGGCCGGACTCTCCATTACAAGTTCTACTTGATTTCGTCCAAATCAGCAATTATCCCTTCAAAAACATTAAAGAATTAAAGCCAAACCAGAAAGCAAACCCAACAAAATGCCCAAAAATCACACCACAAACCCAAAATGATCATCAAACAACAACCCCATCAAATCCTACACTAGCCTTGCTCCAAGAAACAAAACTCACACGAAACACTAAAACCCAATTCATGATCAACTAATACAGCAGTCACAAAATGGCAAAAACTGAAATTGACAAGTCGAGAAATTGCGGGTCGGACCTGTAAACAAGGAGCTGTACTTGTCTGAAAAAACCCGCACTCGAAGCCGCCGATGATTATGCGCAGGATAACGGAGGCCGAACCAGCCCTTTTGATTCGGTACTATTATATATTTGGATTTTTTTTTTGTTTAGTCAGCATGACATCGGCTCATAGCTGGCCGGACTTGACTGCGCTGTCAATTTTAGAACTTAGAAATTTATTCAGACTTCAATGTTCAGACTTGATCTGGCTACATTTGGACTGTTAATTACTTGGACCCACAATTTTCTTTCATATTTTCAGATATTTATTTTAAATTTTGTGCGTTATTTTTTATGTAACTACCGAAATTATTATTTGTTTCAGAGGAAAAAGACTTGGGTTTGAAGCATGTGGTGACTTGTGGGAGGAGCTTTTGGTTTGACTTGGCTTAAAAGGGAAGAATTCGTCCATAAGGTGGGGAGTGGGAGTGGGATTGATTTGATATTGAATTCTTCGTTCCAAACTCCACCTTTGACCAAGATCTAAGTTGTTCCTGGAAAATTGATTTTTGGAGAGTATATCTGTATATGTTTGTAATATTGATTTTGAAAAAATAAAATTATGATTTACATTTCACCTTTGTGTTGATATTTGTTTGTTTTGGATCCATTTCTATATCTGTTAATTTTATTTTCTTTAACTCCAACCAACAAGAATTTGAAAATTGAATGAAAGTTATTAATGATGGGTCTAAGAAGTTATAGAGCAACACATAAATATTCCAATATTCTTCCCCTGTTTATTTGGAAAACAAGAACATATTCTATAAGGAGCAAAAAAATGCCATGGGAGGGGGGCTGTAAATCAAATAAAAATATTTTTGAAAACCCAATTTTAAAATCTAACATACCGTCAATTTTTAGCTTCTTTTTAGTGAAAAACTCTCATTGTTTTCAAGTAAAAAAAACATGCATGTAAATACATTGCGAAATGCATTAGGCCTATCATTTCGGCTCACCAAGCCATGGCATATTTTTCTCCCATGGGCTGAGGCCTGACAGAAAGGATAAAATTTGGGGAATGGAGGAGAGAGAAGAAGATGAGAGAGAGAAAGAAAGAAAGAAGGGAAAGGGAAGGGAAGGGAAGGAAGATGAAGTGAGTAAGCAATGATGTGGAGGTAGGGACGGAGAAAGTGACATGCCAATTGCCATCCATTTCCATGTCCACTTGGGACTTGGGACTTGGGACTTGGGAGTGGCCTTCTCTCCCTTGCCATCCATTATCTAATCTTGTACTACACACCCACTTTGGAGGACAAAAAGCCCAGGAATAAATAAAGTTATATGGTTGCAATGAATTATTTTCTAAAGTGAAATAAAAGTCTTTTTTTATATATATCTGTGACTTGACGTAATAATGTTATGGTATTTTTATTCTCCCTGAAAAACTTAAATCTTAGCTCTTTTTCTATCTCATCCAACCCTTAACCATTAGTCATGTTTTTCGATTTTTAAAAATTTACTTCTTATCCTTAATATATTCGACCTTATATTCGCATATAGCGATTTGAACAAATGGTAGAGTGGTGCAGTGAAACCCGAATAAAATTAGGATTTAAAATGTGAGACGTCTGATTACAGGGTGTATGGGGCCAAGGCTACATCTTGTCTTCTGAAAATGGAATTTTTTATTAAAGAATAATGAAAATCATGAAAAATATTTAAATTTCATTATGTTAAAATAGATATCTTAAATAAAATAGTATGTCCATTATGTCTAGTTTATATGGTAAAATGTTTAACGTTTCAAAAAGTAAGGGCATAAGAAAGGGGAGTCTTGGATTCGAGTTATAATAAAAATAATTCTGCATTATAAGCCCAAAAGCGTTTGAAACACACAAAAATCAAAATAGTATAAATTTGATATAGTTACATTGGGCAAAAAATAAATATGTACCAATGCTAATGTCATAAAATTGAGTGTATTACTATTACTATTGAGTTGAAGGGCATTTTTACCCCCCACAACTATAGCTCATGTGTAGTTATAATCCCTCAATTAATTGTTGTCTTTCAATTATGAGCCAATTGTCAAGCCCTTCAACCTTTTTTTTTTTTTTTTTTTTTGGTAATTTTTACATTTATAGTATTTAAAACTAATAATTTTTGTCCATCTTATCATATGAAAAAGAAAAAAATCAAATTGTTTGGTGAAATTGGTGGATAACAATAAAATAAATTAAAAACAAATTTTAATTTTTCGTAAGTTGGTGTGTAATTTTTAATGTTGCTTTTTTAAAAAAATTGACGGATAAACACTTTAGATATAATGTGGTAAATTGTTTCAGTAGGACTCGAGCAGGGACATCGCTACTATGTCTACGCTTTTGAAAAGTTGATCTTTTGTAGCATGTTGAGTGTGGCCGTGGCTTTAGCCGGTGGCGGCGTAAAGAAGGTCTTATGGATTGCCTTACACTCATGAAAGGACCCAAACATAAGTAAGGCAAACGTTGGATCGGTATGAATGGAAGCCTCGAGTATCCTACATACATGGTGGAATAAAAAGGAAAGTCAAAGGGTAAAAAGGTAATTGGGAGGCATTATGTCTACTCAAGCTACTTTGATGTCTCCTTAAGGAAAAATAAGAATTGTTAAATAAGCTCTTTTAAAGGGAGGGTGAATTGCACGACAAATGAGGCCCAACTTGGGTGCTTCGCCATGGTACAGAGCGAGGCGTAAACCGATGGGGTGAGCAACGGCTTAGGTGTGCGAGGCACCAGAGCACACTAGTTTTCTCCT
>JAEQBH010005911.1:0-113977 GCA_016808115.1 Tetrastigma voinierianum | reverse complement strand
TGGTTGAGTTTTAACGCTTTTAAAAAAAAATCCTAATGTTTCTATTATGATAGTCGAATCTCCTATGACGTTTTGTGGTTAATTGAATTTTCTATAATTAGATGACTTCTAGTTTTTCTTTAGGGTTATAAAGAAATCCACAAGATTAGACATTACAATTATTATTTTATTTTATACTTTAATATAAATAATAATAATAATTAGAATGTTTTTTAATAAATAATTTATAAAATTCATAATATTTTTTTATGAAATATATATATATATATATATATATATATATATATATATATATATATATATATATATATATATATATATATAAAGAAATAAAAAATAAAACAAAATCAAATATAAACGGTGCTGGTAATTTTCCCATTTCTGTCAACTCCGCTTGCTTAATTTTTTTAAATAAAACATACTGGTAATCAAAAAATAAACGGAAACAGTCGAATGGGAGCCACTTCGTCCCAAATCCTCCGTTATCATCCCTAGTAGTGAGAATTACAAACCCTTCTCCTTGTTGGAGTTTTTCTTGTTTTGGAAGAAAAAGAACTTTTTATAGCAATATTTTTACTTTTTCTATTAAGATTTTTTTAAAAAAAAATCAGCAATAAGTCATAAAAATTTGAAAAACGAATCAAATTTATATCAAAACCTAAAACTCGACAATTTTCAACATTTAAATAAAAACAAATAGCCCCTTATTTATAAAGAGAGCCATAAAATGTGAATATAAAAAAAAATATATAAAATACTAAATTCGCATAATTAAGAAAATTATCGTAGGGACATCAAATGCGTCCTGGAAAGCTTGTTCAATTTAGGCTCTTTCATCAAGGTCGATAAAACCGGATCACTTTGTACCGTCGACCTGAAAAATCTAGACCGAAACCGTGAGAGCAAAAACCGAGATAAACCGGGCCGACCTTAAGGTCGGTTAACCTGTTCTTGCTTTTTTTTCCCTCCTTTGATCATGCGGCGCCATTTCTGAAAAAACTACACAGTTTTTTAACTTTTTATTTTATTGATTTTTTTTAATATTATTAATCAGAATAATCAAGTTCCTATGCTTAATGAGACTTTCAATATTGTTGGCGCCCAAGGTAATTTTTTAAAATTTGTGTGTTATTTTATTTTATTATATGTATTTATTTATTTTGCTAAATGAGTTATTTTAAAAATTTATGACAACAATTTAGGAGTTGATATATTCTGAGCTAAGCGATATTCAAGAGAATGATGTCAAGTAATTGCCTTAATGCTCGAGACGGAGACGATTTATTCCAATCTAACGTGAATCATAATTGTCTAATTTTATTATTATATGAAGTATGATTTTGATTATGTATTGATTTATCTTTTTTGTCGTGTATTGATGTATCTCTTAATTTTATTATTTAATGAAAATTAAGTTTTATATATGCTTAAAAATATATTTTATTTTATATATGGGACGGGGTCTATCCTCAAGTGCCAACCCCTGGTCGACCCGCTGAACAACCTCCGACTTTCGACCCTCTCCCCTCCCCGGGTCAATACCCCGGGCTGGGTCTGAAAACTTTGCTTTCTATTATACCACTGAATTAATACAGAAAGTTTGCTTACTTTTTTTATTTTTCATTATATACTTTTCTACTACTCTATTTTATAGGTGCCGTCCTTCTAGTCGATGTCAAGATATAGTGGTAGGGGAGAATCGCAGGAGTCCTGTCCTGATTATTCAGTTCGGACAATCCGTCCAAGACTAAATTCTACTCGGGTTGTCTCTAGATTATCAAAGCCCATTCCGGTGTTTTCTATGATTTGAAAAACCATTCTCAATGATAATTTTCAAAAACAGAAACCAATTGGCCCTTTTCCTTTTTTTTTTTTTAAAAGAAATTTGTGTGTTTTTAAGGGGATATCCGCCCCCACACATGCTGGCTCTGCTAGTGGTTGTATTCTTTGAACTCCAGTCAAACCATAATATGATCAACTAGTTATATTTTATGGAATGCATGGTATCGGGTAGCGGATCAAAGATTAAAGTAATTGCTAGACGTTGGAATCTATGACCTTCCGTCAAACCATATGATGATGAACTAATAATATTCTTTGGTGTTAACTGTTAGTAGCATTAAAGGTTGTGTTGATATTAAAACTTAAAAGTAGCTTTCAAAACCTAAATTTATTTTCATTCCGCGAGGACCTAGACGACTATAATATTATGCAAATAGGCAATTTGACTTCTCTTTTGTCATTTTTTGTTTTGTTTTTTCTTTTCCAATTCCTCTTATATATGTATCATTAATCAACCTTCTGTATGCCAAGTGCTAGAAATGGTAATGAAGTCTGTTCTTCTGCCCACCATCTGTTTGATATTATGCCTATCTCAAACACCTGAAGCATCGGCACCAGATGAATATATGGTAAAGCCAAATCAAGCCGATACCGATGGAAATGAGCATTCCGCTTCGCTTGGGATGGGGCGAGTCATGAGGCGAACGCAGTGGTATTCAAAGAAATTGCATCACCATTAATACTTCTTCCAATGCAGAAAAAGCGTTTCTAAATCATACTAAACTCAACCTGGAGCTGCTGAATGTCTCTATAGAACTCCAAACTGTGACAATTAATGTGATCCCATACCATAGCTTCCTATGATCGTGAGGCGTGCGCCAAAGGCGCAAAAGCATCGATCCGCCGGAGCCCGCTCTTGTTCTCGAGACCTCGACAACATATTCGTGGCTCGGGGTCACACACGCAAAACCTGGGCGGACTCGTGAGAAGATCCGGCTGGTTGTACTCCACCGCCTGCACGCAATTACAAGATCGCTCAAGGTCAAGTACAGATCAGCCGTTGCCAACCATAACTCCGTCCATGACGACTACCATCCTCACTTCCTACAATGAATTTGAGTTCCACGGACGGGCGGCGGCGAAAATCTAGTGATCGCATGTATCTAATTACTCCTCTACTCATGCCTTCTCGTGACAGATCGTTTTCGCACTTCAAGGCACGGGAGGGATGTTCCTAAGGCAAAGACTATGCTCCGCTGTCGTTGTTTTGGATCATAAAGGCTACAAATAAAGACCATAATCAGAATTTACACCTTCATACTACGCCTCCATGTCCGATCTTATGTTCATTCTCGCTAGGTCATAATGTCCGCGAAGAAGGGAACCCTTACCTTCCCGATGGATGCCATGGTACGCTCTTCTTTCATAATCGATCCGGTTGTAATCTCAGTTACTGCCATAGCTACTAGATACAGTGAAATTAGAGAAATATTAATATTAACATTTTATATATTATCTTCTAAAATTTATTTTATTTATTTCCAATCTTTATAAAAAATTAAAATGATTGAAAAATATATAAGCTTTTACTAAATTTCTCCCTATAATTTTTTTTTTTGTCAAGCCATGAGGTGTTCTGATCGGTCGCGTATTACCTAAGACACTTTAAGTCTATACGACACTCCATACTTTATTCCCCATTTGAGCGGATGGGACTATACAAGGTAGTGTTACCTTAACTACTACATCCAGACTATCTCTTATTCAAGCTCTGATGAACCCATGACACAGTGCTCTACCACATAACATAGCTGCGTTCCTATGGCTCAAACTCGAGACATCTGGTTAAGTTAGAAGAGATCCAAACCATCTCACCTATATGCCTAGTGATATTATACTTGAAATTTTAGATAAATATTAAATTTTTATTTTTATTTATTTTATATTATAATATTTTATTTTTTTTAAATTTAAAATTTAAATTTTTTTAATTATTATCTTTAAAAAAATTTCGGCCCGGTTGAGTGTTATGGACTCATTCAAACAGGCGAATAGGCTAGCCCTTCTTTAATTCATTAATAGAGGGGGCCTAGCCCAACAAGCTCAGCCCAGCCTCCAGTTCCATTTCAATGCTTACTAAAAACCATCCAAAAGACTTAATGCTCAAGGCTTGTGGGAAACAAAATAAATATATTCTCTAGAAAAATAAATAAAATGATATAGTATAATATTTTTAAAATTGAATAAATAATTTTTCTTTCATTCTTAATGTGTACATATTTAAATAATATAAATATTTCATTTCATAAATCTAAAATATTAGCATAATTATTCTCGTGCAAAATATAAAAATAAATAATATTTATATGTATATATATATATATATATATATATATATATATATATATATATATATATATTTATAATGATTTTTAATTTTAATCATATATTTATAACATCAATTCAATCACAATTTAATTATTGGTTATATCAATTAACCATAAACAAGTAACTTTTTAAGTTTAATAATCAATTCAATCCTACAATTATTGATACTAATGTCCTAAAGAAAATTTTACTAATTGATTTCAATATTGTTTATATTCTTTGTGTCTTAGTTGTCAAAGAATGTGCAAATTCAAGGCGAGACATGTTATTATCAGTATATATTTGAAGAAGAAAGTTATCCAGACATCGTTATGAATATCATTGCACCAAGAAGGATACATCAAGACTTCTAATTCTGTGGTAATTTTACTTTTATGTCTTCTTAACACATCATCCATAACATCTTCTCTATTTTGATATTTTCTTAATAAATCAATAGCAAACTGATAGAGAGAGAGAAAGAGGAAGCATAAAGTAACTAAATAAGATTTTTAATTGTGTTGTAGGTATATATTATCTATAAATTTTTTTTTGAGTTGTTGGTATATATTGACATGTTGCAACATAATTCTAGACATAAGCTACAATTTGATACAATGAAATAGAAAGAAACTAAAGTTGAATTGTGTACTAAGATGAAATGAGAGTTTGAAAGTAAGTGCATTTTGATTGGTCTCCCCTGTATACATTAAGGGTTTTGTACCTTTTGACTTCTTTTTAATGATTTGCCCTTTTTACCTATAAAAAAAAAGAGTTAGTGCATTTTGAAAGCACTCCCTTGAGGAGCACAAATTAATAGTTAGACACAAGTCTATTTGGATTTTCAATGGATTAAATCCGATTAAATCCAATCAACCAACTATAAGCAATCAGGTTACTATATATAGCCTAATCAAAGTATCAATTGGTCACTTAATCATTAAGGTCTAGCGTTGATTGATCGAGAGGCTTATCGACCATTTGAAACCTTGCTTAGGATTTTCAAACACCGTCTACTAGTTTTAAAAGCAGAAATCCTTTTATATATAATACAAAAATAAGAGAGAGTTCTATGTGCATAGAAAATTTAAAATATATATATAGCATTCAAGTATATAACTATTTGTATATTTGATTGATTTATGATAGTGATGCAAAGTTTACATGCATTGTGTTAAGCCTAATACAATTCAAAAGTTCTATCTATGGATTATATATCATGATTTTAAATCTTATTATACTTCTTATGTCTTATGTTTTCAAGAAAACTTAATTCTTTATTAGTATGTTAACCTTCTTTATCAATTCGAGATAATAAAGCGACTTCTTTTAAATTATCTTTATGCATTGTAGGTTTCAGCATAGGTGGAGGCTTTTTGTTGCTAGTCCTTGGAAGTATTGGATTGTATAAAGTAGTGAAGAAAAAAAGAGAGATTAGACTCAAAAGAAAATTCTTTAAACAAAATGGTGGTCTATTATTGGAACAACAAATCTCTCTTCTAATGAAGGTTTCGAGAAAACAAAAATTTTCACTTCTAAGGAGCAGAGAAGGCTACTCGACAATCCCACTCAATCGACCTCAGTCAAGGAGGCCAAGGAACGCTTATAAAGGTATGTTAACCGATGGAAGAATTGTTGCAGCTTAAAAATCAATCATAGTTGATGAAAGTCAAATAGAGCACTTCATTAATGATTGTGATTTTCTTCCTAAATCAATCATAGGAATATTGTCAGGGCTTTTAGGTGTTGCTTGAGACAGGTTCCTTTATCGGTTTATGAGTTCATTTATAATGGAAATTTGTACCAACTTATTCACAACCAAGATATGGAGTTTCCATTTTCATGGAAAATACGTTTACAAATTGCTACAAAGGTGGCAAGAGCTCTTGCTTATTTGCACTCAACATGCTCTATACCAATTTATCATAGAGACATCAAGTCTACAAATATACTTTTAGATGATAAATATAGGGCAAAAGTGTCAGATTTTGGAACATCAAGGTCAATTTCTATTGAGCAAACTCACTTGACTACTCTTGTACAAGGGACTTTTGGCTACTTAGATCCAGAATATTTTCAGTCAAGTCAATTTACTGACAAAAGTGATGTATACAGTTTTGGAGTTGTTCTTGTTGAGCTTTTAACTGGACGAAAGCCAATTTGTCCAACAAGGCCACAAGATGAGAAAAGTTTGGCAACACATTTTATTCTATCATTACAAGAGTCTCGTCTATTTGATATTCTTGATGCTCAAGTCGTAAATGAGGGAGGAAAAGAAGAGATCACAACAATTGCTTACCTTGCATATCGATGCTTAAACTTGAATGGAAGGAAAAGGCCTACAATGAAAGAAGTTGCCATAGAATTAGAGCATATTCGATCATCTCTTCCATACTTAAAGGTTGATCAAAATTTTGAAGACAACACATGCACCATAATGGAAATGACAGGGCCTTTAGGTAGTACTTCATCTTCTGCAAGGTCATGTTTGAATTGCAGCAAAGCATCTTCATCAGATGAGCAACCATTGTTGTTTAACACTTTATGATTGTTAGTTAAAAATATGGCTATATTGTATTTTAATTTTTTGTAGTTTGTATTGTATTTTGATTTGGTTTGACATTCAAGATTTTAAATCGTGATCTATTGGGGCAATATTTCAAAGACAATCCAAGATGTAATATGAAGTAGACATGTCGACTGAAATAAGGAGAAAAATTCAAAGACAAGATAGTTGGTTTCAGACGTTTGCCCAATCTTTGGAAATATTATATATGGGAGTGTAACACTAATCGAAGGAATCGTATATCTTATACGCAACTAAATGTAATTTAAATAAATCTCATATACATACCGCTCTTCGAGAAACAACGCACTCGACTCGAATCGCAAAGCCGATCATCAGCCGCACACACGTCCTACTCAAGGTATCCACACGGTCAACTCTCGGGATCCTCACAGAATTTTAACTCGCTTAATATGCTAGTTCCTCGAATCATCTCATGATCCTAACTCAAGTTTTACGATCTATTTATAGATCGATTTTAGCGCTATAACAATCCTCATAAATGTGATCATTTAATTTCCATAAATAGAGAATTAATTCATAATTAATTATCATAAATATGAGAAATTAATTGATATAATCGACTTATAGATATAAATGGAGAATTAATTCATAATTACTTCATAAATATTAGAAATTAATTCATAATTGATTTTAATATTTATTTCTAATATTTATGATAAATTAATTCATAATTAATTATCATAAATATTATAATTATCAAATAATTAATTTTGTTTTAACCCAAGAATTATTCTTTTTGTGTGTGACCCTTTAGGTTCTTAATCAACGGCAATAAATATAAATTGTAATTTTAGACTTTATATTGGCTTTAATATTATTACAAAAACTAACAAACTACCTTGGACTAAAGTCAATTTAGTCGTGAGGAATTTCTAAGATTAGATAAATTAAACAACTTTAATTTATCATTAATTCAACAATTAATCAATTCATACTTATAGATCAAGATTGGTCTCGCCGCATATCATGACTACCCAAACGTTAGTGAAAGCCTGCCGACGACTTCACCAAGACATGAACTGGGGATTCGTGATAATTATTATCCTTTCACCATCCCATATCTCTTATTAGTACACGAGCAAGGTGTAAGTGTCAACTCCGACTGCATTAATATTTACCATTTTGCTTCGAAAATCAACTCCTTAAATAAATTTAGAACTTTCTAAATCTACATATTTGTTTGCAAACATTCTCAGTCGACATTTCCAAGTGGTTACTGAAAGATATACTCTACCATTAGAGTGATGAATCTCTATATTGATCATAAGGCAACTATCAATTCATGTTTTCATTATACCTAACTTCTCATTATTCACAGAATAAGTATGAACTAATTGAGTCAAAGCATAATTTCCAACACGAAAGATACTCTTATGATCTCAAGTCCAAGGATCAATTATACTACTATCATATAGAGATTATTCCATTGACACTCAAATAGCTAACCTTATGAAAATATCTCTGTGGGTCATTCTAGTAAATATGTTCTCCAACACATTACTCACATATCATCATATGTGCTAATCTATTCGCATTAACAATGTCCTTTTATTGTTAATACTATGATTAGAGAATATTTGAAGAATAAATAAATATATTATTCTATGACTTTATCATCAAATATACATTATATAAAAATGATAAATCACATATTATTATTGCATAAATCAAAACACAATGAGTTAAATAAATATATAAGCTTTCATCCATATGACTACATCTAATTATGTTTATTCTTCAAACCATATGAAAATACATGACTATCATGTTTTTTCTGAGACAAAGGTTTAGTCAATGGATCAACTATATTCTCCTCTGTATGAACCTTCTCTATCTTTACTTCATCCATGTTTGGAACTCTTCCAACTGACAGCACCACCATTTAAGGTGAATATGTAACCAGACTGAGACTTGCAATCATCTTTATCATATTGAAAGCTAGCATCAGTAAATCCACGTACTTGTAGCTCAGCTCCTCCATAAATAAAAAATAAATCCTTAGTTCTTCTCAAGTACTTAAGAATATTTTTGACTGCTTTACAGTGACTCTCACCAGGATTAACCTGAAATTTGCTTGTAACACTTAGAGCATAGGAGACATCTGGCCTTGTACACATCATATCATACATAATCGAATTTACAACCAAGCATAAGGGACATTTTGCATGTTATGTACTCGACATCTGTCTTTAAGCACATGTCCTTGTAGTGCAGCATCCCATGTGACATGGGAAGATAACCTTCTTTGATTGATCCATGCCAAACTTATTTAGCATTTTATCAATATATGTCGATTGTGACAGACCTAGCAACTTATTCGATCTATCACGATAGATCTTAACTCCCAAAATATGTCGCTTCCCAAATCTTTCATTGAGAAGTTTTTCGACAACTACTCTTTTAATCGAATAAGAGAGGCATGTCATTTCCTATTAATAATATGTCATCCACATATAAAATGAGAAACCACAATACTCTAATCGATCTTTTTGTATACACAAGGCTCATCTCGTTTTTGATGAAACCAAACATTTCGATTATTTCATCAAACGGTCATTCCAACTTCTAAATGTCTTGAAATTCTTACAAATGGACTTCGTGAGTTTACATCCTTTTATTAGGGTCTTTCGAGACAAACCTCAGTTGTATCATATACACATTCTCTCTCTTGTAAATGTTCGTTAAGAAAAGCGCCTTAACATCCATTTACTGTAGATTTCATAGTCACATGCAAATATAATAAGTATTATCCTAATGGATTTCAACATCGCCACTGGTGAAAAGGTTTCATCATAGTCAATACCATATTTCTGTGAACAACCTTTCGCAACCAATTGTGCTTTATAGGTAGACACTTACCATCCATGTCTGTTTTCTTTTTGAAGACCTATTTGCATCCTATAGGTTTTGTCCCTATAGGTGGATCAACTAAGGTCCAAACCTCATTTTCGTATATGGAATCCATTTCGAGTTCATGGCTCAAGCCATTTTTTCGTAGTCCTTGTCTAATAAGACTTGATTAAAGGTAGTAGGTTCATCATTATTAATGATTTATAACACACGCTTTTCACATCAACAACAATATAACAACAACACATATACAATATACTTTGAGGAGGACGACGATCCTACTAGACCTACGTTCATCTTGTGTATCTTGAGTTGTTAACTCAATTACATCTTCAGCGCATCAACTCTTGCTCCATCTCTCCTTTCTTTTCTGTCAGGGTTCACGAACTTTGTCAAGTCTCTATTTGACTTCCCACTAGCCATTTCTGCACAAATTCTCTTTCTAGAAATGTAGCATGTCTTGAAATAAACACTTTGTTCATTGGGATTATAAAATAGTATCCAAAACTCCCTTTTGGATACCCTACAAAGTAGCATTTATTTCCATTTTTGAATTTAAATAAGCTTGTCTCGACTCTACCCTTTATAAAAGGTGACATCCCTGTAAAACCTTTAAATGTTTTAAGATTTGCTCTCTTATACCATATCTCATATGGAGTAGAATCTACAGCTTGTAGATATTGATAGTTTAATAGATATGAGAGTAAGATTTAAGGCATATCCCCAAAATGATTTTAGAAGATTCAGATGGCTCATCATAGAACGAACCATATCTAATAGAGTTCGGTTTCTTCGCATACTCCATTTAATTGTGGCGTATAAGGTGGAGTCCATTGTGAAAGAATTCCATTTTCTTTCAGGATAATCTTTGAAATTCTGCTCAAGTATTTACCACTGATTTGATCGAAGGACTTTAATACTTTTTCAAGTCAGGTTTTCAACTTCACTTTATATTCTCGAACTTTTCAAAGACTCGACTTATTTCAATAAGTATACATGACCATAGATAGAGTAAGTATTTATGCAATATACAAAAATCAAAATATTTTTGCTCCCACTAATTCATTCAAATCAATATCCCTTAAATTGATTTCAAATTTTTTTATAAAATTCTTAGTGGGCTAGGATCTTATTTTTAAATATTTTAATCTTGGAGTTAACTCAACAAATTAAAATAATCTCAATAAGTAAATACAATTGCTAATTATAACTTGTAATTCCTAGATAATTAGGTTATCAACTTTTGATACACATATCACATATGTTCCTAATTCCTTGTCTCAAAAAACACTTGACTCCTTGAGTTAGCTCAATAAGCCATGTATTTTTGGTAACCAAAACCCATTATTCCGAGATCTAATCTCATAGTAAAATTAAAGTTTTAGTAGAACAATCTTGAGTTAACTCAACAAAATTATTCTAATAAAATTTATTTAAACTAATAATGGAAGACAAATATATGATCGAATATTTTATTGAGGGATAAAATGAATATGAATAACTTTTAAACAATTAACATACAATATGTAACCGAATAAAGTTATATCTACGTATGTACAGAATAACCTTGGCTCTGATACCACTGTAAGGAATCAGACATTCCTATACGCAACGGAAATGTAATTTAAAATAAATCTGTACATACATACCGTTCTTCGAGAAACAATACAGCTTCGATTCTGAATCGCAAAGCCGATCACTAGCCGCACACACGTCCGACCTCCAAGGTATCCACACGAACAACTCTTGGGATCCTCACAGAATTTAACCTAAGCCATTATGCTAGTTCCTCGAATCATCTCATGATCCTAATCAAGTTTACGATCTATTTATAGATCGATTTTTTACAGTTATAAATAATCTCATAACAGGATCATTTAATTTCCATAAATAGAGAATTAATTCATATCAATTATCATAATATGAGAAATTAATTGATATAACTCGATTTACGCTTATAAATGGAGAATTAATTCATAATTAATTTCATAAATATTAGAAATTAATTCATAACTAATTTTAATATTTATTTCTAATATTTATGATAAATTAATTCATAATTAATTATCATAAATATTATAATTATCAAATAATTAATTTTGTTTTTAACTCTAAGAATTATTCTTTTGGTGTGTGACTCCTAGGTTCCTAATCAACTGCACAAATATAAATTGTAATTTTAGACTTATATTGACTTTTAATACACATAAAACTAACACTAATATGCTTGTCTATTTTTTCAAATTTGTTAAGCTATCAATATTTCAAAGATTAACTTGTTTTGCATTCCTTAAAATGAAAAAGGAAAAAAAATTTGTTTTGCATTTAGTAAACTATCATTTTCTTGTAAAGATGAAATTTGTTAGATCAGTAGCGGACTTAGAAAAAATGTTGAGGGGGGGCAAATACACTAGATTCTGTTTGGTTTCTAAAAAGTACTAAGGAAATAAAAAAAAAAATGATAAAGAAAATTATTTTCTCATATGTAGTTGTCTAATAAAAAAAATTAAGTGCTAATGAGACCTCACTAAGTGGTTAAAGGGTTGAGTGAGACATAAAGAAGGATCAGGTTCGAGTTTCCGTGATAACATAATTTTACAAAATTGTAAATCCAAGTAAATATATGTGAAAAAAGGTTGTGTTTGGTTATTAGAAAATATTAAGGAATGAAAAAAAATGCTAAAGAAAATAGTTTTCTTATGTTTGATTGTCTTATAAATTTTTCTAAAGAAAATCATATATAAATAAAATTACTTAGAAATTTAATTATTTTAAAATTATTTAACATTTATATTGATGAGTTTTAAACAAATAAAATTGATTTGAGGTATAGCAAATAAAAATATTATATAAAATTTAATTATATTTTATTTTCCTTCATTTTTTTTACTTCTTATTATCTTTCCTTTGATTTTTCTTCAAAATTTCATGAACAAAACATAGCCATGAAGAAAATCAAATATAAATAAAATTACTTTAAAACTTACAAATGCAGAACTAGAAATCAATGTTAGGAGACATTTTAACATAATGATATAAAATTTATGAGATTTAAGGGTGCATATTTTCCTTTCCAATTCGATTCCTCTTATAATAAAGAAAATAAATTTTGAAAAAAAATTGATGTAAGTATTTGTCTCAATTATAAGGCCCGCACTTGTGTGAGATTTTGATTCAATATGAATATCATATTTCTTTATTTCTAAAAAATGTCTAGAGCTCGATATGTTTTTGTTTAATAAAAGTAATGTGGTATAAGAAGTTTGGAGAGGAGACCAAATTGTTTGATTTTAAGGAAAACTATGTTAGCGGGTTTTGAATTTAATTTATTTAAAAATAAGGACCAAAAAACTTGAATATGATCCAGTCCTTAATTTAAAAATATTTTATGAAAAGAGAATAAAATATTTGATAAATGGTTTAAGAAACCTTAGGCCTTGTAAACTTAAATACGAGCCTCGTACTACAAAATACTTAATGTTTATCGAGGTTGTATTCAAGTGTTAATCAACTTTATCAATATTTTGTCATCTATCAAAACATATTTTAAATCAAGGACCTTGACTGTTTAGGTCTTTTGATTATAATTTTTTAAATAAATTGAAATGAGGACTGCTTAACATAGTTTTCCCTTGATTTTAAATAGTAGAGGCAAAATATAAAATAAAAAAAGTTGAGGGAATAAAATACATTCAACTTTAAAAAACATTTAAACATATTAAGGCATTATTTTTGGTTTTCTTTTAACATATAAATTTAAGGGATAATAATTTAAAAGGGGCAAAAAACAAAACAAAAATTGCAAATCTAACCCATTATTTTAAAACCAAAAAAATGAATGATATTTTTACATTATTTTAACAAATTTACCCTTCTAACCATTATACAGACCTGGACTAAACCCCTTCAAGTTTGTTCAAATATAACTTAACGATGGTTAAGTCAAAACCAAATAGCTACTGTACATGTTACAAACATAAACTTAACATTTTAAAAGTTTATTCAAATATAACTTAACAATGATTAAGTCCAACATGTATAGAAGTTGTGTTAAAAACATAGACTTGACACTCTTCAAGTTTGTTCAAATGCTAATTTAATGACATGTATAGAAATGGGTTAGATTTGTGACGCCCCAAACTCGGGGGTCCCGTTGACAACCCATCAACCCGCGGAATTCCTATGGATATCGGCTAACCCAATATCACACTATTGTGTCCCATTTATCGGGATCCATATTTTCACAAAAAATCTGCAAATTTCCTTTATCTCTGTGAGCTCTACCTAACATACAACCTCGTGATAAGAAAGATAACCATAACCCATCCGGCCGCCTCAATGTAAGAGAACGAGCACATGCGGTCCATCCGTCTTACATATCCCTAATATACAACTATTAATATATTTCACAATAATCCATAAGAGCCTTATTTTCATAACATTCTTATATAAAACATATATTAAAACTAGCTTATTCTCTAATATAGTTTACAAAAATATTTATCAAACCACATCCCGGGCTTTTCTAAATCACGCCTCGAGTGAGAAGCCCGCCTCCCTACACACTTCCCCGTACTCAGCGGGGTCCCACGAACGAGAACGCCCAATAGAGAATAATTCCTACAAAGGCTACTCCTCACCTAAGTGCACATGTAATGACACACCACACATTCAAGTAAAAATATGCACATTCCTACTCGAATGTCTACATGTCATTACACATGTCTCGAGTCCTCGTCAACTCCCTCACACATGCATTTGCCATATATGAAAAACTGTTTTCAAAACAAAAGATTTTTGTTTTTGAAAACTCATTTGTCAATCTTCGATATAATTTATTGATCAACCCTCCGATATAATTTATTGGACATACTCCGATAAAATTTGTTGGACAACCCCCCGATATAATTTAGTGGACATACTTCGATATAATTTATTTATTGGACAACCCTTCGATATCAAATTCATTCAAAATCCATGTCATGCACTCACACCCGTTTCACGCGATGTCCCCGTGCATATGAAATGCGGAATTCCATTTCATTCCAATTCATGGTACATGCATGATGAGTATTACATGCAACATTAATAAATCTGATAATTATATTTTCTATTATAATTTAAGTATCTATCACAAATTCCATGTTAATATATAATATAAGCATATATCAACATGATTTTTCACACAACCAGCATGTTATTCATTTTTCCAGTAATAACACACAAAAACAAAGACACATACCCAAAATACCAAAATTCACCCCGAATCGCCCGAAATGTCCCGAATTCCAAAGATTCGGGCCCCAAAATTTTGGGATCGACCGCACGCCACTACGTCCCCAAGAAACCTATGTCATTAAATGGATCTTAGACCAAAAATAACAAAAGTAGGAGAAAACCCCTACTCTAGCTGGTGAAAACCCCTGGGATTCTAGTACCTATAAGCTCTATCGCAAGTGATGAACTTTGCCTTCTGTCTCGACTAAAATCGACGACCCGATCTCCGTAAATCCTAGAGAGAAGGTGGAGCTTCTCACCCCTCTTTCCCTTTTCTCCTCTCATGCTCGGCTCCTCCATTTCTTTTCTTTCTTTTCCTTATTTTCTCTTTTCTTCCACTGAATTGTCCCAACTTGATTCAAGTGGGAAATTTTCCTCTTTGCCACATGTTCCTTCCTTATTGGATTTCTTTCTCTCACCTTATCCCCTTATCCAAATACTTGGATTTCCTTCCTCTGCGCTTGGACACATGACTCCACAGTCCCTCCTTGGGACTTTCCTTTTGTTCGACTCGATTTCTTCATTTAACACACGACTCCACGCGAGCCACGATAATTTCCTTTTAAGATTTTCATGCCGCATGTGTCACATGGACACATGCATTAAGTAGCAATTTCCACATCGCATGGCTGTCATGCCATGTGCACCCTCACAAGTCGGGCCATGCAGAAATCACATGGTCACGCGGCGTACGCCACCCTCGTAAGGTCACCCGATACATAAAAACGAATTCGACCGCTCTGGAATCCCACGCAATCGATTAGGCACCAAATTCTCATGAGACGACTCCAATCCAAGCAGTCGCCTGGCCATCCGAGATCTAGAAAAATTAAAGGTTTTCAACCTGTACTATTGCAGCAATTACCGTTTTTCCATTTTTCAGAAAAATTGAATTTTTCTCTGGTTTTACAAGATTTGTAATATTTTTTGGGTTTTAACACATTAAATGATTAAAGGGTAATTTTATCTAAAGTGATGATATTTTAAGGTTATAAAGTAGGAGGTTAGTTTTACAAATAACTTTTGTTTTTATCCCCTTTAAACTAATTCCTCTAAATTTAACAAGTTTTGAGATAATTAAATTTTATCTTAAAATTGAATCAAAATATTTCCTATTTCATTTAAGAAATTGTCACGATCAATTTTGCTTACGAGCTTCTGGGCAACTTGATCTGGTCGTCCAACCAATAGACAAACTGGAAGCAAAGTTGATTTGGTCACTAAACTAATTACTAAGGATATAATTTTTATTTAGACTGTTACAATATTTTCAATGTCAAAATTGGAATTATTATATAACTGTTGTCACTCTTAATTCCAGTGGTGCTGGAAAAGAGCACTTTAACTAATCTTCTACGAATTGGTCATTTTAATAAATAGTTACCCTTTGGTTGTTTAAGTGATGTTTAGTTCTTGAAATATAATTAGAATTATTTTTTATAAATGAATTTCATTTGGACAAATATAAGAAAATTAGTTAATTTGTATATTTTAATGTATGAAACATCAGTAAATAAATTTGAAGCAATTGATAAATTTATTAAATTATAAAATTGTTTTCTTTTTCTTTCCATTGGTTTCCTTTAATTTTTGTAAGAATCAAACTTAAGCTTAAATGATCCATTAATTTTTCCTCAAAAAATTTTAAAGAACAAGACATAAATTGTATGGTCTTCTGATGGGGTCTAGACATGGAGACTAACGGAAGGATCAGAGATTTTTGACAAAAGTAATCTGCTTTAACAAAATTAATTTTCAAGATATCAGAATTCTACTATATATATATATATATATATATATGATGCTTTTAACTGGAATTGGGCCGAGCGTGTTGAGACATTGGTCGAACTATAACTACCGCCGGTCGGTCCACGACTGGGATGTCGCGCTCCTCGCACAAGTAACAAAGGGGGACGAGGGCTCGCCCGCTGCCACTGGCGCCCAGTTATTATTTCATGTGGAGAGAAAAGATCAACTATTAGAGGGCTAATGTTCCCACAGATTTTCACCCCAAGTAAAGTGACCGATATTTATAGTATGTTTTTCCTAATCATGATGATAAGGACTTTCATCGACGAGGATTTTCTGTCCTTATCGCTATCAGATTAATAAAGGATAATTAGGGAGTAGTTATCGAGAATTATCTTACTTTCCTTATTAGTGAGATTTGATTTGATTTAGAGAATATGAGTTTTTTTAGATGTCCGTGTTATTGGCCCTTGGGGTGAATGAATCGGGCTTCCCGCTGGGGTCGGCAAGGAGCCTGCATTTTACTAAGCCCGCCATTTCGGCTCGTGCGTGGGACTGGGCAAGGCTTCATTTTTTAAACCCAATCACATTTCTTCCAGCCCTCGTTGCGCGAGCGCAAAGGGTCATATCAAGCTAATGGGGTGAGACTTCCACGTGGCCGCTCAGTATCGGTTTGGCCAGTGGCTTTGTCGCCGCCAAACGTCCCGTGATAATGATGACTTTCGAGCCGCGCCATTTCCTCTAAACTCTCGCCCCTCCGAGAACATCCTCCGACCGTTGCATTGCGCCCCCTCCCTTCCCTTCCCCTCCCCCCCGATATTGAAGCTTTTACTTTCTACGAGTTCGGCTTCATCTGGTCCGACCTTTCCCGTCGTAATCTCTTCGCGTTTCAGGATACTCACAGGCAAATTTTTCGCTTTGTTCCTAGACTCGGTGCGCTCTTTCTTCCTTCGTGTCTCTTCGAGCACATAGCAGACGCTAAGGCTAGCTTGGTTAGGTATCACTTTACTATCTCGCATTCTACTGGTCCTGGTCGCTCTTCAGGTATCGAGGTGATTCCTTTGTTACATCCGACTCAGGGCGGACAGGTGGTGCCTCCGATCGTTTAGCTGTGGTTGCTCTTCGAGACCCCTTAGGGGAACCTCCTCTCCCCTCGAGTAAAGGCAAGGGTAGAATTGATTTAGATTAAATATCCTGCGGATCTGAATATCTCAAGTCACCCGTGCGTAATGCTCCGCTGCAAGGACTCCAGCGCAGCTGAGCCCTTATACGTGGAAACTTTCGTGAGGCGTTATAGCCCCTTTGCGTCCGTGTCCTGGCCTCCGACACTCACTCCGAGCGTGGTCCAAGTGCCCAAGATGGTGTGCTTCTTTGAGGTAGCTCTTCGGCTAATGGCCTCCGCTTCCTCTACACCCATTTATCAAAAGGATTCGCAGAACATTTCAACAGATGTCTTTTTCTCAACTTTCGCCTAATTTGCGAGGTATTCCGACAATAAGCATTTTCTTTATGATATGGGCTTGGTGTTCCTAAGATATTTGCTCTTGAACTTTAAGCAGGAAGGAAGCCGCTGAGTAGCTTTTCTTTATCTATCTACATGCCAATGTCATTCCTCTGAACATTCGATCTCCCATCTTTCCCATAAATTTTGGAAAGAGAGTTACTTTTTGTCAATGGTCGCAAATGGAAAGTACTAATTTTTGACGAGGAAGACACATCGCATTCCTACTGGCCCTGACTACTCCTGAGAATCCGTGAGCCTTGCTTTAGCCTGGCCTAGCTTTTCATATGTGTTAATCCCTAATTTTGCATCATTGCAATTCTTTGTATTCGCCCGATCTCACTTCAAGACAAGGCCAGTCGTGAGTTTTAAGTTGGCTAAATGTCTTCCGCGCGCTTACTCTGAGCTTATCAGGTCGGATATTCCCGGATCTTTAGGTTCGAGGTCCTCCCGCCTTGCTACTTTGAGGCCTTCACCCCTATTCATTATGAAGTTTTCTCACGATGGGCCTCCCCATTGGCTGGGCTTCCCACTAAGGGAGAGCTTCGCTCAGTGGAGATTTGGCCCGAGGTCTCGGGAGTGTGGTTAAAACTATGGACTCTGAGAGGTGGGGTCCACCTGGGGGTAGTCCCAAGGGGGATGTCTTATTCATCACCTTCTACCATGTCCGAAAGTGCGGTGTCAAGGCCCCACGAGGTTCCTGGGGAGAGCCCCAAGTTCGCAGCCTCCGTTTAGTCTCCTCACGTAAAGGCCAAAGATCTCCTGTGAGGGTTGTCGAGCCCCCGTCGAGGTTATGGGCCTATAACAAATGAGTCCCTCAAGGCAGCCGCCAGCCTCCCCGTGCGAACTAAGAGTCGGGGAGGAAGTCACCTGCCGGCGGAGACGATTCGTTTCTTCACGTCGAGTCATACGTACTCTGCCTCATTCATTCTCGTGGATTCCGACCGAAGAGGCTCATGCCCCGCTTATATGGGAGGCCTGTCACCTCCGTGGGCCTTTGTAAGTTCCCGGCTGTTTCACAGGTCCGTTTATCTCGTCTGAGTCACAGGTCGACTTTATGTCAAGACTCCAGTGGCTACCCATCCCCAAGAGCCTGGGAAAAGGGCCGACGAACGAGGGTCACGCCAAGGCTGCCAGAGCCTACAAGGCAAGAGGGTCAGCTTCTTACCGAGCTGAAATGAACCGGCGATCTGGATGCAAAATACGACGGAGTGAGGTCAGAAGCCTAACCGACTTCGAGGCATACTATGACTTCGCAGCAAAGGAGCCGAGGGTGGGAAGAAAAGGCTCAGATCGTTTAAGAGTGGTCGAGGCGAAGCCGGAGGTGTTAGGGACAAGCTGCAGCTGCCTGTGATGATCCGTGGTGCCGTGGGAGGGGTCACAGGCCGCCGATCGAGCCGTGGATGAGCCGCACTGTCCTGAATGAGCCGCAGTAACTCGGGAAGAGCTGCGTGCTACTAGAGATGAGTCAAGGTGAATAGCAGTTGTTGGTTGCGAGATGGAGCCCGCTAAGCTTCCAAGGCCGTGAGCCTCTATCAACGCCCCTCGACCGAGGAGTGCTGGTCGTGGCGGACCTTCGCAGGCAGGAAACTCGTCATAAGAGGGACGGAGCAGCGCTGCTCGGGTTGACGAAATTCGCACCTCGTTGGGCTCTCTCGATGGCTTCATTCCGCAGGAAAGGTCAAGTAATGCCTCACCCGGTTGACCTAACTTTGATATCCCTAGTGACGCGAGGCGGGAAGAGTCCTTCCTCACGATCGCTTTGAGAGCCAAACACTCCATTGAGGTCCGCTTCCCTTCTTCGCCCCTTCTCGCTTCCTACTCTCGCGCCGGATGTTCAACTCCTCAGATAATTCGCTTTGTTTTTTTTTTTTTATCGGGCTTCAACCCCTGATATATATTGTTCTCAATGAATACGATTTTCTATCTCACGCCCTCGCTTTCTTCTTTGTAACTCGCTTCTCGATGCTACTCTTTCCTTTCTTACGACGTGGATCGATGGCTATACGGCCTTGTCCGAGCAATCAGTTCCTTGTAAACTAGGCTATCGAGCCCGTAGGGCACCGGGCCGAGCCGAATCGCTCACGGGCCATTCCCGCCTCACTTAACCGGCTCTCGGGCCATTCCGCTCCTGCAATGCTTATACCGACCAGCCATTCGCTTCGGGGCCGCTGCGCTTCGAACTGAAGCACAAAGCCCCGAGCCATTGGCCTCGAGCTACCAGCTCTACGAGCAATCGAGCCTCTTCAAACCGGGAGTCGAGGCTTGGGCGGGCCATATCATTCGAGCCGAATCCTGCTCCTAGGCTACTAAGCCTTAGTTGCTTATCGAGCTCTTCAAACTGGTCGAGGTCTGTACAACCGCCTGAGTCAACTTACTCCCGGGCTACTGTGCCTTAGTTGCAGCTTGTTTTCAAAACCGAGCCGCTGAGGCCTTGTACAACCGCCTGAGCGTAACCCGCTTCACTACTAGGCCTTAGCCGAGCAAATGAGCCTTTCTAATTGAGCAACCGAGGTCTGTAATAAATCAACTCGAGCTGAACTTGCTCCTAGGTTACTGTGCCTTAGTTACAATGAGGCTTGAACCTGGAAATAATGAGGCCTGGTGTAAATACTCAAAATACTCCTCAGAATTTTTATAATAAAATTATTATATTTCGTATAATTGAGCCAACTTGGGTATTTTTTGTCTGGAAATCATAGATGAATAGTGATTAAATGATTATATGCTAAAATGTGAAATTTATCAATCCGTAAATAAAACCTATGAAAAAGAGAAAATATATAGAAATTGTAAAATAGGGACCCAAGGGTCAATTGTAAATAAGTTTAGATGTCTAAGTGAAAATATGAGACTTAAATGAAGAATAATAGAGAAATGGAGGGACCTAAATAAAAAAAGAAATAAAGAAAAAAATCAACGAGAGGACACGTGGCATGTAGGAAAGAGGGAGGAAGCTTCCTCCTTTTTAAAGTATGATTAAGAGTGATCCATAAGAAAAGGAAAAGGGAAAAAGAGGAGAGAGAGTAAGGCAAACCATATTTGAGAGGAAGAGTTAGAAAGAGAAGCTCTCACTTCTCTCTAGATTTCCCAAATGGACTGACCACTAGCTCTGAAGCAAGAGGGAAAGTCCTTCCTGGACAAAGCTGCAAGTAGAGACCGACCGAGAGTCGACAACTCCAGAGGCAGGTCTTCCTACTTTGGTTATTTTCTACCCTAAGGGTCAGGTGGAGGTTATCTCTCATTCTTAGGGAATGTTTGGTTGTATTTTAAACTACAGTCGCCACATTTGTAGTGCATTAGCCGGACCTTAGAACTGATTTCTTTGGGTAATAAATAAAAAGGGAATCTGGTAGTGAGTCCTTCTGGTAATTGTAGCCACATCAAATTAACTCGACGTTAGCTTAATTTCCCACTCGACATCCTGTGAGACCAAGTTACGGCCTTTACTAACAAATGACGGGAAGAGGTCGCCAGACCATCCAAGAGAGTCGGTTGCACTCATCCCAGAGGTCAGCAGATCTCATCCAGTAGAGGCTGACCTCATCTAGTAGAGGTTAGCAGTTCTCATCCCCTTGTAGGAGGTCAGCGCACCTCATCCCAGAGGTCAGCCAGACCATCCACAGAGGTCACAGAATTGATCCCGTGTGCTCGGCCAGAGACCATCCACAGAGGTCACAGACCATCCACAGAGGTCACGCACTTCATCCTCAGAGGTCACTGTAGACTCCCATCCCCAGCGCCGCCCAGTCACCTGTCCGGGTTGACTACGTATGACCTCCAATCCCCATGTCATAACTCCTCTCTGGTCCGAACTCCGTTTTGTTCTTGCATTCTATAAAAGTTCCCCATCGAGTCAAGACCATTAATATACCTGAGGAGGATAGAAGATGTCAGACCGAGGTGTCAAACAGAGTTTACCGAGGTCAGGTCACCCGCCGCTCAGCCGGGGCTCGGCTGGGTGTGACTACGCTTGACCTCCAACTCCTAAGGTCATAATTCTTCGTCCAACTCCGCCATGCTTCAGACTCTACGAAATCCCATCAGTCGGCTAATCTATCTATATATGCTTGCTGAAATCGGAGCTCATATTAAACTGGTAATCAATCCTAACCAAAACCACTAGCACGCACAAATAATATTGTTCTTTAATGGTTTTGGAATAGGGACTGACGAGGAGGAAAAGCCAAATTGAGATTGAGATTCCAAGGATTGGAATCAAAGTGCAAAGATTTTTGGGTTTGTTCTACTGACTTCTATTCCTTGTTTCATGTTTTTGCATGTTTATTCTATATTTCCTATTCTCGTTTCAATATTCGAAATGCTTGTTCTAAATGCATAAGAAAAGCATATTGAATTGTTTTAAATGATTTGAAGAAATTGATTGTAAAATGTTTGCATATGAAAATTGCATGATTATTGAAAGTGAACTATTTATACAAATGTACATATTGTACTGTACCTTGCTATAAAGGATTTGAACGCCCTTAATAGAATGTTAACCATTTAGTTCAGGATATGATAGATCGGGTATACCATCAGGGTCAAATAGCAAGATCGCGAACTATTGTATCGACGTGTCAATTCGACGCAGCCCCAAATGGACCGTGACGGCAGAGTGTTCACTAATTGATTGTTTATAAATCAGTCACAGCCCAAATGGGACCGCATCGTGTTATAAAACCGTCTGATACTTAAGCCAGAGCTCCAATGATCAGTACGGATCTTTGATATCCCAGATATCAGTTTTATTATTACAGGTTAAATTCATTGAGCGGCATAACCGAATTGATCGTAACAAAATTGAATTGCAAAACTCAATCAATTGCATAAATTAATTGAATTTGTGAGCATATTTGAATTGATTTCCAGATTGTGAAATATTGGAATTGAAAAGAGCATCAGGAAGTGCATGATTTGGATTAACGATGATTTATCGAATATGAAAGTGTATTTTTTTTGGGATGATCAATGAACCATAATTGATTGTATATAAAACAAGTATATGTATTGTATTTACATTGATCATCCATAAAGATTTGAAAGTTTTGAATTGTTAAATTGCATGATTTGATTTAAACTGAAACCGAGGAACGAGTTTGTATAGAACCACTACATGAAAACGCCAGTGGCATTGCTTACCAACGCAAGATCGGTTGAATGATAGTGATCGTAAAGCCGACCCAAGATCGAGGAGCGTCGAGTCATAAAGAAGGAAATTTCGGAGCATGCTCCGATATGTGCATTCACTTCATGTTTTCTTTTGGATATCGATATTTTGTAAAAACAATTTGAACTCTAAATATCTATTTTTGTAAATCATTTTTGAAAAGGCTTGAATGCCTTCATTGTAAAATGGTATTTTGTTATGTAAATGTTTACGGGTTTTCTGCTCTAATTTTGAAATCGCTCAAGGATATGTGATTTTGAGTGATCGAGTGATAACAGGCATCCCGGGACTTCTGGCCTGATCCGCCAAAACTGACGCCGGAAAGGGGCACCCTGTCTTTGAAGGATCAGAGCCTAGGTTTAGGCTAGTTTCCATTTAAAATGATTTTGAAAATTGTTTGTAAATGATTTTGAAATTGTGTATAAATATGCATTTCATTTGCATATAAAGGATGACATGACTCGACGCGGATTCACGGGGTCTTAATAAGATAAGCATGGATAGTTCGACCCTTAGGGTCGAGATGACCAGGGGACTCGCCCAAACAGTCTTGCTAGTGTGGAAGGTGGGCAAGCATCCCATGCCCCACCAATGAATGAACCAGAACAAGTGGTAGGAGGTACTATGGGTATCCTCCAGCAGCTTGCTCAGGCATTGCAAAGAGCCGGGCAACCAGCTGCAATTGCTCCACAACGATCAGCCATTGAGAGAATGACAAGGTACCGACCTGTAGATTTTATGGGAAAGAAAGAGGATGAGCCTTCTATGGTAGAAAATTGGCTCGAGAGAACCGAGCGAATGCTTGTGCAAATGCATTGCGCAGCTGAAGAGAAGTTGGAAATGCGACCTCACATTACAGGATGAGGCTTATCAAGGGTGGGCTCGCGGACTGTGACCGCACCATCGAGAGTTACATGGAGTTCTTCTCGCCGAGTTCAAGAAGCACTATGGGTCGTGATTATCCGAACAATAACATGAGATTCGGAGTTTCCATAATCTGAAGCAAAGACAAATGAGTGTGATCGAATATCAAAGAGAATTCATTATCTACGAGCGCATGCCCCGAGATATCATGAAAGTGAGGAAGAAAAGTGTCATAGGTTTGAAAATGGCCTTAATGACCATATTCGAGCCCATGTCACAAGATTTTGCCATGAGGATTTCTCCAAAATTGTGACATGTTCATTGAATGTGGAAAGAGTAAAGAAAGAGGAAAGAGAGAGAAAAGATAAAAGACAGGGAAAGAAAATCTTTAGCCAGTCCAGTTCGCAACAACAACAAAGGAAGAAATTCAGGACCACAGATCTAGTCACCTCTACAAATTCCTCGTGCCACTCAGAGGGAATACTTACCAGCACCGCTGGCCAAGTAGTACACTAGAGGTGCTTCAGAGGACATATCGCTTCCTCATCGCTCCTATCAGGAGAAATCATAAAGGAGAATGTTGGAGACTTACAGGTGCCTGTTTGATTTGTGGATCTAAAGAGCATAGAGCAAGAGATTGTTCTAGAGCTCGTTCATTTACAGCACCCCAGACTGGGGGTACAACTTTAGTGGTACAAAAAGGCAACAAGAGTGTTGCATCACCGAGTGTTCCGAGACAAGGGACACAAACTTTGGGTAGGCAAGATGGTCGGCTCCAAACAAAGCATATGCAATGAAAGCAAGGGAAGATAACGATGCTCCGCATGTGATAGCCAGAATTTCCAAATCTTGATACTATCGTACATGCATTGATCGATCTTTGCCTAACCTACTCATATTTGCAACTTACATACCCAACTTAGGAAAATTACCGAGGAGTGAAACCGAGTATGACATCTTGGTGACGAACCCGCTCGACAATAGTGTTATTGTGAATAGAGTGTATAGAGATTGTCCCATCAAAATACGAGAGTATGAATTTCTAGGAGATTTGATTGAGTTATCTCAGTGGAGCTCGATGTGATACTGGGATGGACTGGTTGTCCCGACATCAAGCAATAGTCAATTGTAGAATGAAAAGAGTAACCTTAAGAACACCGAATGAAGATGAAGTAACTTTCATTGGTGAGAGGTCAAATCACCTATCTAATGTGATATCTGCAGCCACCGCTAGAACAATGGTGCGGAAAGGATGTGAAGCCTACTTGGCTTATGTGATTGATACGGAAAGGCAAGGCCTATGGGTATCCGATATCCCTAAGAAGAAGGATTCGATGTGTTTCTAAGAGTTACTGTGGATTTACATGTGGAGATTGAGTTTGCTATCGACGCTGCATCAGTGCCACATCGGCATCCATTACACCGCATTTAATGGCTCCACTGTAGCCAAAGGAATTGAAATTTCAATTGCAAGAGCTACTAGAAAAAGGGTTTATTCACTCAAGTGTATCACTGTGGGGGGAGCTCTTGTGCTTTTGTTAAAAAGAAAGATGGTACACTTCGCCATGTATTGATTACGCATAACTAAACAAGCAACAAAGAATAAGTATCGCTTACCTAGAATCATGATTGCTTGACCAATTAAAAGGTGCAAGCATTTTCAAGATCGGGACGGCGACCGGGTACCATCAGCTGAGAATTAAAGATGCCGATGTGTATAAGATGGCGCTACATTTAATAAAGGAGCATGGATATTATGAGTTCCTTGTAATGCCGCTTGATTGACAAATGCTCCAATCCAGGCCATGGACCTAATGAATCGCGGTTTTCCGACCGTATGTGGACTGGCCTTGTCGTGAAGGTTCATAGACGATATCTCTGCGGTATTCAAAGATCGGGAAATTCATGGCACACACCTTCAAGTAGTGTTGGAGACTTTGAGAAAAGAGCCATTGTGGGCGAACCGAGCAAGCGTGAGAGTTTCGATGAACGGCGGTCTCTTTCGGGTACATTGTATCGAAAGAAGGAATCCGAGTAGATCTAAAGAAAATAGAAGTGGTTGTTGAACAGCTTACTAAGAAATGTTATAGAAGTGCGAGTTTCAGGACTAGCATGATACTACGTAAGATTCAAGGGGTTTTCTATGACTCACTCATGACGCAGATCGCCTAAAAATGTAAAGTATGAATGGAGAAAATGTCAAAGAAGTTTTGATAAGTTGAAAGCATTCTTAACTGAGGTCTGCCCTTACTCAACCGACCTATGGTAGAGAATATGTGATTTTTAGTGATGCGTCACTAAATGGACTTGGATGTGTCCTAATGCAAGAGGGTAGCAGAAATTTCTATGCTTCAAGATACTAGTTTGCGATGAAAAGAACTACCCCACACATGATTTGGAATTAGCCGTAATCAGATTTCATACTCGGAAATTTGAGACATTATTTGTATGGAGAGAAGTGTTTCATCTACATCGATCATAAGAGTCTTAAGTATTTGCCTCACAATGAGCTTAACTCAGACAACCCGAGATGGATGGAATCGATAAAGATTATGACTGCGTGATTGATTATCACCTCGGGAGCGCTTCCGCGAGGCCGACGCTTGAGCAGAAAAGTTAATACAAACGCCGCATTGAATGCCCATTTGTCATTATCGACGATGGTACTGTGAAGGGGCGCTGCACTGGATAGCGAGACCAAGTTTGCTGAATCGAGTGCAGAGGCACAAAAGAAAGATGAGAAAAATTATCGCCAGAATAAATCAAATTGGAAATGGTAAAGAAAACCGAAGTTCACAAAGGAACGAAATGGAGTTTTCAGATTATAAGGATCGCTCAGGTACCCGATCACGATTCGGAGGGAAATCCATGTCAAGAGGCATATAAATGACCTTTGCTATCCATCCCTGGGTGAAGTACAAAGACGTATCGAGATTTAAAACGTCATTCCGTGGTCCAATGAAAAGAGATGTGTCGAATTTGTAACCAAGTGTTCGTGTGGCTAAAGAGTAAAGGCAGAGTATCAGTTCTTCGATTATTGCAGTTCTATAAGAATAATGAGTGGAAATGGGACCAATCACATGATTTCAGGGTCGGGTTACTACTGGATGTGGAGAAGGCATGACTCGGGCCAGGTCGAGAGTAGACCTGGAACACTAAGCCATCTCACTTCCTACCAGTGAGAACCGACTATTCACTTGACAAGCTAGCAGAGCTATATATCAAGGAAATAGTTCGGTTACATGGGATTCATGTATCCATTATTTCAGACCGAGATCCAAGGTTTACTTAGAGATTTGGGAAAATCAGTAAGAGGTCTTAGGCACTCGATCGAATTTTAAGATAACATTCCACTCCATTAAACTGGGATGGACAACTGAGAGAGTGATCCGTGATTTTGAAGATATGTTAAGGAGTCAGGTGGATCGACCTCGAGGGTAGTCAGATCGATACATTGCTTTAGTTGAATTCCAGGCTAACAAATGGGGCTTCCAATCAAGATTGGAATGGCGCCTTATAAGGCTTTATATGGAAGAAATGTAGAACACCGTTGTGTTGATGGAATTGAGTGAAAAGAAAGTGATTGGCCCGGCTACAGATACAAGAGACTGAAGAAAAAGTGAAATGATTAGAGATTGAAGGTGGCCACCGATAGACAGTAAATCATAAGTATATTTACATGAAAAGAAATATTCGAGTATGATCGGCGAAAAGTGTTTTTGAGCATCACCTTGGAAGAAGGTGACGAGACTGGGGAAAAAGGGCAAGTTGAGCCCTAGATTTTCGCCCTATGAAGTGATTGAAAAGGGTCCAAAGTGGGCATACTGGATTGGCATTACCTCCCGACCAGAAAAGATCCATAGTGTGTTTCATGTGTCCATGCTACGGAGGTACCGATAAGACCCATCACATTTAGTCTCTTCGGAGACAATTGAGCTGAGGCTAGATTTGACGTATGAAGAAGATCCAGCAGAGATTTTGGCTCGTGAAGTGAAAGAATTACAGAATAAGAAGATTCCCGCTTAGTCAAAGTGTCGGGAGAAACCATAAGACTCCATTAGCTACTTGGGAAAGTGAAGAAAACGACGCGCAGCAAGATCCGCAACTGCTTGATTCAAGGTACTCTCGAGGACTAAATTTTATTGCTGGGAGTCAGATGCCTTCAAAAATACCCTAGAATTTTTATAATAAAAATTATTATATATTCCGGGTATAATTGAGCCAACTTGGGTATTTTTTTTTGAAAATTGTTAGATGAATAGTGATTAAATGATTATATGCTAAAATGTGAAATTTATTGAATCCAGAAATAAACCCAAGTGAAAAAGAGAAAATATAGAAATTGTAAAATAGGGACCCAAGGGTCAATTGTAAATAAGTTTAGATGTCTGGCGAAAATAGTGAGATTTATGAATGAAGAATAATAGAGAAATGGAGGGACCTAAATACAAAAAGAAATAAAGAAAAAAATCAAGGAGAGGGCACGTGGCATGTAGGAAAGAGGGAGGAAGCTTCCTCCTTTTTAAAGTACGATTAAGAGTGATCCATAAGAAAAGGAAAAGGGAAAAAGAGGAGAGAGAGTAAGGCAAACCATATTCAGAGGAGAGTTGGGGAGAGAAGCCTACTCTCTCTAGATTTCCCCACGATCGGACTGCGATTTCAGCTAATAAGAGAGAATGTCCTTCCTCGCGACAAGAGCTGCAAGTAGAGACCGGAATCGGGGAGTTTTGATAAATTCCAGGAGGTAGGTCTTCTCCTACTTTGGTTATTTTCTACCCTAAGGGTTGTGTGGACGTTATCTTGCCTTAGGGGAATGTTTGTTGTATTTTAAACCATGGGAAGCTGCCGCATTGTGGTAGTGCGCATTAGCCGGACCTTAGAACTGAATTTTGGGTAAGAAATAAAGGGAATCTGGTAGTAAGTCTTCCTGGTAAATTGTAGCCACATCAATGAACTTGATGTCAGGCTTTTGAATTTCTCAATTGGGACTCTCAGAGACTAAGTTATGGTCTTTTACTCCGAACAGCCTATCGGCGTAGGAGGCTCGGCCAGACCATCTCAAGAGGTCACAGACCTCATCCAAGAGAGGCCGCCAGACCATCCCGTAGGCCGGCAGACCATCCCGTAGAGGCCGGCCAGACCTCATCTCATCCCCAGAGGAGGTCGGCCAGACCATCCAAGAGAGGCCGCAGACCTCATCCAAGAGAGGTCACTGCATTCATCCAATAGAGGTCACGCACCTCATCCCGTAGAGAACACCAGAGACCTCATCCTTCGTGAGCTACAAATTGTGTCGGGCCAGAAGTTAGGTTGACACGCATGACCTCTAACTTCGAAGGTCATAACTCCTTCGTCCGAACTCCGCTTCGGCGTTTCGAACTCCTACGGAAAGCCTATTGAGTCAAGAATTCATTCATATGCCCCAGAGGAGGATAGAAGATGGGAGACCAAGGTGTCGCACCAGTTTACCGAGGTCAGGTCAGCCTACCGCCTGTCACTTACCGGGTGTGACTATGTTTGACTCCAACTTCGGAGGTCATAACTCCTTCAACCAAACTGCTTCGTGTTCGACTCATGGAAAGCCCATTGAGTCAAGAATCCATCTATATATAGATTTTTGAAATTATAACTCATATTAAACTCCAAAAATCAATCCTAACCAAAACCACTAGCACGCATAAATAATATTGTTCTTTAATGGTTTTGGAATAGGGACTGACGAGGAGGAAAAGACAAACTGAGATTGAGATTCCAAGGATTGGAATCAAAGTGCAAAGATTTTTGGGTTTGTTCTACTAACTTCTATTCCTCGTTTCAATTTTTTGCATGTTTATTTTATATTTCCTATTCTCGTTTCAATATTTGAAATGCTTGTTCTAAATGCATAAGAAAAGCATATTGAATTGTTTTAAATGATTTGAAGAAACTGATTGTAAAATGTTTGCATATGAAAATTGCATGACTATTGGAAAGTGAACTATTTATAAATGTACATCTTGTAATCAGTACTCGCTATAAAGGATTTGAACGTACTTTACAGAATGTTAACTGCTTAGTTCAGATATGATAGATTGTATACTAATAGGGGTCAAATAGCAAAGATCAGAACTATTGTATTGATGTGTCAATTCCATCAGCAAATTTCAATGGACTGTGATTCCGTGAGTGTTCATGTAACACCTCAAAATATACTCCTAGCAATTTTCTGATTTGTTTAGGTATATTAAAAGCTAGTATGAATTTTTCTAGAACAAAACAAGAGACCCTGACTAATAATAAAGCCAAGGGTAAATTAGTCATTTACCACTTAAGGACTTAAGTGTCATAAGATGAAAAGATGGGATGCCAAAATAGAAATTTAATAAGTTAGGGTGCAAATAGGAGTTATGGGATTAAAGGCAAAAAGAGAAAAGATGGAATGGAAATAAGAGTAAACTGGGGACCAAGGATGCAATGAGAAACTTAAAAGAAAATGGTTTTGACTTCACAAATACGGCCTTAAACCCAAAATCATGAATAAGAGCAATCGGTCTCTCATTTTCAGAGACCAAAACATAAAGAAGAGGAAAAGAGAGTTACAAGAGAAGAGAAGAAGAGAGAAGAAGAGGCAAAGCAAAAAAGGTATGGAATTCTAAAGTTTTGTATAAATTTCCATGTTTGGATGGTTAGTAGTCATTCCAAACCTAAAGGTTTCATCCTAACCTACCAGGAAAGTAAGGTGGGTAAAACCTTAAATAGTACAATAAGAATATGGAATCCTCCCTTTGAGGTTGTATTCATGGTTAAATAGCAAGTAATTGAGTTAGGGTTTAGAACAAACCCTAATTAACCTTTATAATTGGTTTATGTATGGGTTATAACCCATATTATAGTTGTTTTGGGAGGAATTCATGATAGATTTTGGTGTAAGATAAGTATAGAGTTGATTTGGGTAGCAAATATGGAAAATGGGGGAAACTGCTCATTTTGTCATTCCCAAGACTCATCAGTATAGTTCGGGGTTTTGGTCAGCTTTTGGCCAATCCAGACGTGCAGACAGATCGAGTCAGACTCTGCATGTAATGCTCGCTTTTCTATTTCTAATTGGCCAGATTTAGTCATAACTTACTCATTTATTATCCGATTTGAGTGATTCAAGTGGTTAATTAAACTAGACGTCAAGGAGAACTAAACATCCATAAATAGGAATCGTCAAATTCTGATTCTAAGTGGCCCAAAAATTCACTCAAAGTGGGGCCATGTTCAAGCCAAATTCTGGTTTTAGTTTTGAACATAGAGCAGCCCCGGTGTCTTAGGTCATATCTTGAGTTTCTGGGTGTTCGACCAAGGGATTCCAAGCTTGGAGAAGAACCCTTAGCACCTTAGCTTCAAAGTAGTACAAAAGACCAGTGTCAAATGTAAAGTTCAGATCCTCGAAAATGGCAAAATACTTCTATCACGCAGGTGCCGCGAAAGGTTGATTTTGTCACGCTTGCACCCTGCATAATTCCTTCAGTTAGGACTCCATTATGGGTATTCGACTCTATGGAAAACTCATTGAGTCCTGAATCTAACCATATGCTATATAATGGCACGGTGCCCATATCTTGTCTCAAACTGACTCTCATGTACCAAGTGTACTAATCGTTTGGTTAAAGTTAAATGAAATACACGGTAAGAAAGGATATAGATATGAACAAGAAATAGAGATATATGTAGATTTGATATGTAAAAGAGTATAGGTAAGAAAATACCTACTGCATCAATGGGAGAGTCTCGTTTTACTCCTACAGATAGGATACCGATAAAGTACAAGTAAAATGTACAAGTATAGAAAGGTATAGGGATATGTCATAAGATATGATAGGTATAAGTCATAAGATATGATAAGATATGATAGGACATGTCATAAGATATGATAGTCTAAAGTACACGAATGATAGGCACATATGAATATAAGATTAAATGATATGAATATATGAGAGACATACCGAAAGGAATAAGAACGATAGAGATAAGCAAAAGATGACAAAGCATAGGAATGAGTACATGTACATGAATGATAGGTATATGATATGAATATATGAATAAGTAAAAGCATACATAATAGAACATAGTTACATTAATAGCTAAATCAGATATGAACGACAAAGGACATGTTGTAAACATGAGATAAAAGGATATGAATATATATAAAAATATATATGAATATATGAATACAAGAGTGCATAGATGCATTCATGATATATGATAGACAAAACTAAATGATAGAAAAAGATATGAATATATGTATTATAGAGATATATGAGAACTGTAATATGAAACTACAGATATGAGAACGAATACAGAGTAAAGTAATGATAGTATATTGCATAACCAAATTATAATAACAATAGTTATTCATGCTTAATAGATATGTACAAAAATGCATTAGTTTCGATTGTCCGCTTAGAACTCCGGTAGAGGGATAGATAGCATGCCTATGTGGAAGACATACTGCTGGGCAAGATATAGATACGTATATCGAGGCCCCGTTTGGTCGATGACATAGATCCCGCTTGGGATCACGTGGCCCCGAAAGGGTCACTACATGCGATACATGGCATAGGTCACCGTCCCGCACAGCTGATGGTACCTTTCCTAGTATAAACAGACAGATCACTGTCTCAGACAAAGGATAAGAGACTTCGCGCATATTGTTGCATAGAGATCACTGGTCTCTGCATGTGCTGATAGTACCTTCAGACATATTAGACAGATCACTGTCTGTGACAGCTGATAAGACTTCGGCACATATAGTTATTTCCCCGCATCCGCTCTCTAAGGTACTCAAGTGACATGAACCTAAAAGGAAATGACATGTATAGAATATAAGGACATGATATGAGAAGCACAGCACCGCTATGCGATGAAAGATAGACAAGCCATAAGAATAAAAAGAAAGTACAAGATGACAAGATATGAAAAGTACAAAGACATGAAAGTATATGAACAAGATAAAGATATGAAAGAGAAAAGTATATGACAAGTATACAAGTACAAGAAATAAAGTGGCAATGACACGAAATGTATATGATAGATAAAGTATATGAAAAGCATATGAAAAGTACAGTATATGAAAAGCACAGTATATGAATATCATATGAAAGTATAGTATATGATAGTATACATTAAAAGACAAAGATATGATTATCATATGAAAAGTATAACAGAAAATAAGATATGAAATGAACAGTACGTGAATATAGGTATATGAAAATAGTACATGAACAGTACATGAATATAGTATATAGAAAGTACAAAGTATAGTACACGAAAAGGATATGAACAAGTAAAGTACAAAAAGTAGATAAAAGAGAAAAGTATATGAAAAGTATAGTATATGAAAACACATGAAAACATATGTGAAAACATATGATAGTATATGATACGATAGTAAAAGTATAAGTCTTATACTCCTATGGGAGATATGAAAGATGAGAAGTATAGGGATATGTAAAGTATAGAAACAGGAATACAGTAAAAGTATAGATAAAAGATATGCCAAAGACATAGAACATGTACCGAAAGAGATTGACATGCATAGAATACTATAAAGATGATAAGTAATTGAAGTTATATGAATATGCATATGTATAAGTCAGGATTCGCCACCACTGGGTGGTTGTCCATGCTTATGTCTCTAATTAAGCGTGAGTTTAGCACGTGTTCAATCCGTGGTTGTACCGAAGATGCAGGCCAGAGGACAGGACATTCCACATCGCAAAGCAGCCGACTCGTAGATAGTGCTCACTAGCGCCGGCCTTCCTCAACTCTGGACATTTTATATGTATAGTTTTGTAATATAAATTGTACATGTATATAAATGGGACTCGTATATGTGTATAGATTGTGATGGACACCAATTCGATGGTAGTTCTTCGTATATAAATGATTTTGGTTATTACAGAATTGTTCAGATACTACAAGCATGTGCATCAGCCTGATGAAGAACAGATCAATGAGAGTCCCAAAAGACAAAGATAGTATATAGATAGTATTGCGCCCGGACGGCTGTATCCGCCACCTGGCTCGACGGATCCTCGCGTGATACTACTAATTGGATTGTTTATAACCAAACAAAGAATTAATGGTTCAGATCGTTATAAAACTGCTTGATACCGACCTCAGCCTAAATGACCATGCTTGACTCCGTTATCCCGTATATCGAAGACATAGTTAAATCTAAGGGCATAATCGAATTGATTGGATGTAACTGAATTGAATTGAAAATCGAATCGAATCGCATAATCAATTGAATTTTGTGGAGTATATTTGAATTGATTCGAGATTGTGAAATATTGGAATTGAAAAGAGTATCAGGAAGTGCATGATTTGATTAATGCATGATTTATTGAATATGAAAAGTGTATTTTTTCGGGATGATCAATGAACCATAACTGATCAGATATAAAAACAAGTATACGTGACAGATGATATCATCATCCATAAAGATTTGAAAGTTTTGAATTGTTAAATTGTATGATTTGATTTAAACTGAATCGAGGAATGGTTTGATAGAACCACTACATGAAAATGCTTAGCGTATTGTTTTACCAATGCAATGTGTACTCGAAAGTGAATGATAAAATGATCGAAAGCGGACAAGACGAGGAGCCGCCGAGTCATAAAGAAGGGAATTTCGAGTATGTCTGGTTACGTGCATTCATTTCATGTTTTCGGATATCGATATTTTGTAAAAAAACAATTTGAACTCTAAATATCTATTTTTGTAATCATTTGAAAAGGCTTGAATGCCTTCATTGTAAATGTATTTCATATGTAAAATGTTTACGTCTAATTTTTGAAATCGCCGCAAAGATATGATTTCGAAAGATCGAAAGGATAACAGGCACTGACTCTACCGATTCGCCAAAACGATCAGGTCGAAAGGGGTACCTACACCGTGGGCCAACCGCCTGACTCGAACTCAAGCTCTCCCGGTCTACACAGCCTTAAATGAGTACGAGCCTTTCAAAACTGTCACGAGGCTCCATGGGCCGAATGTACTGGAGTCAACTGCCTTCGGGTTACCAGCTCTACCGAGCAAATGAGTCTTCAGACCGAGCCGAGGCTTCGCGGCTAAACCGAGCGCTACACTTTTTGCTCCCGGCTACTGTGCCTTAGCTTAAGGCCGAGCTTTTCAAAACTCCGGTCTGAGGCTCCGGCAACCGCTCGAAATGAATTCAGCCTGGCTACTGTGCCTTAGCCAGCAATGAGCTTCAAATCGAGCCGGGCCGAGGCTCCGTGGATGAACTCGCTCGAGTCAACTCGCTTCCCGGGCTACTAAGCCTGGGCTGAAAGGCCGAATTTTCAAAATCGTGCCGCCGAGGCTCTATGGGCTAAACTCTCGAAATCGAATCTGCTTCGGGTTAGCCCATTGAGCAAAGGTTCTTCAAAATCGAGCCGCTGAGCTCCGTGGGCCGAATCGTCGCGCTAACTTTCGCTTCTGGCTACCAGCCTTAGCCGAGCAAATGAAGCCTTCAAAATCGAAAGCCACCGAGGCTCCGCGGGGCTGGAACTGGGCTGGAGCTGAACTTGCTCTTCGTTACCCGCCACTGAAACCGAGCTCTTCTAACTAAGCCACGCAGGCCCGCGGGCTAAATCGCTCGAGCCGAACATGTTTCGGGCTACTGTGCCTTTAGTCGAGCGTGCCGAGCTCTTCGAACCGAAACGAGGCCCGTGGGCTAAACCGCTCGAGATGAACTTGCCTGGCTACTGTGCCTTAACAGAAGTCGAGCTCTTCAAACCGAGTCGCCGAGGCTTCATAGGCTAAACCATTGAAATAATCCTCGCTTCCTGAGACTAGCCTTAGTTAAGCAAGCTGAGCTTCAAAAAACCGAGCCGAGGCTCGTGGGCTAAATCACCGAGATGAACTTGCTCCCGGGCTACCAGACTTAGTCGGAAGCAATGAGCTCTTCAGACCGAGTCGCTAAGGCCCGCGGATCAACCTGGGCTCGAAATGAACTCGCTTCCGGCTACTGTGCCTTGGGGCCTAAGCAAATGAGCTCTTCTGAATCGAGCAACAGGCTCAGGCTAAACCGCCTCGAAATAACTTGCCTCGGGCTACTAGGGTCTTAGTCGAGCAATGAGCCTTCTAATCGAGCCGCCGAGGCCCGCGGGCTAAATTGACCGACCGAACTTGCTCCCGGGCTACTGCACCTTAGTCAGGGAGCGGGCCGAGCTCTTCAAAATTGAGCCGCCGAGGCTCTCGTGGTCTAAACCGCCCGAATCGAACCTCGATCTTAGGCTACAGCCTCACCGGGAAAGGCCGAGCTCTTCAAATCGAGCCGCTGAGGCTCCAGCCGGGCTGAACCGCCGAGTCGAACTTGCCCCCGGGTTACTAGCCTTAGTCGACCAAGATAGCTCTTCAAACCGAGTCGCCGAGGCTTCGCGGGTCAACTACCTGTTTAACAGTTCCTGGCTACCAGCCTTAGCTTCATCGCCGAGCTCTCAAACTCGACTCCACTGAGGCCCGGGCCAAACTCGCCTCGAAATAACTTCGCTTCGGGCTACTGTGCCTTAGCCGAAGTCGAGCTCTTCAACCGAGTCACGAGGCCCAGCGGCTGGAACTTCCCGAGTCGAACTTGCCTCGGGCTACCAGCCTTAGTTTCAGTAGTCGAGCTCTTCAAACTCGGAAATGGCTGGGACACTGGTCGAATCGCCTCGGAGTCGAACTCGTCTCGGGTTACTGTGCCTTGCAATGAGTAGTCGAGCTCTTCGAATCGAGCTACTAAGGCCCGTGGGATAAAATGCCGAGTTGAACTTCCCAGGCTACTGTGCCTTAAACAGCAAATGAGCCCCTAATCAGCCGCGAGGCTCCGCAAGCAAATCACTCGAGTCGAACTTTCTCCCGGGTTACTGTGTGCCTCACTGAAAGCAATGAGCTCTTCAAAATCGAGCCGTTTGAGGTTTCATGGGCTAAATCGTCGAGCCGAACTTGCTCCTAGGCTACTGTGCCTTAGTCGAGTAGTCGAGCCTTCGAAAAACCGAGCCACCGAGGCTTCAGCGGGCTAAACTCGGCTCGAGCCGAACTTTCAAGCCCCGGGCTACGAGACTTAGCCGAGTAGTCGAGTTTCAAAACCGAGCCGAGGCTCCGTGGTCGAACCGCCCGAGCCGAATCCTTGTTCTTGGGCCACGTCTGACCGGGTACGAGCTCTTCGAATCGAAATGCCGAGGCTCCATGGGCTGAATCAGCCTGAGCCGAACTTGCCTCTGCGGGCTATATGGCTTTTCCTCGAGAAATGAGCTCTTCTAAATCGACCGAAAGGCCGATTTGAATTCCACTTCTTGGGAAGATGCGGACGTCTTTAATGCTGGTTTATGGAGAATTAGACGGCTTATGGAGAATTGGAAACGACTGTGCGATTTTCCGAGTGCTCCGACGTCCTTATAAATTGTGACTCTTTTGCAATGGAGCTTGTAGCGACCCCCGAGCCCGGTCCGACCCGAATGACGAGTCCGAACCGAAACCCCAGAGACGCCCGTTTAATTCTTTTTATTTACATTTTATTTCGTTTTCCAAAATGTCGCTTACCCGAACCTCAGCCGACCCGAAGGGCTGATCCGAATCAAGCCCACATCTGACGCTTTCAATTATCTTATCAAACAATTTTCTTATGTTATTTCTCTTTAGGTTCGATTTATAAAGGAAGCATTTTACAAGCATTTACATTTCATAAAATGCAATTACAGTGAAGGCATTCTATGCCCTATCAAAATTATATACAAAACAAAACATTAATTCGAAGTTCAACTATTTTGTTCACAAATTATCCTATGTTCAAAAAGGAAATGATATGCATATGGCGGGGTATATTCTTATACGCCGCAACTTGCTTTATGACTCTGCACTTCATGATCTTGTCTTCCTTCCCCGCCCATTCGAAATCCTCAAGGCATAGATAAAATTCATACGCCTAAGCATTTTCATGCTTCAGGGTTCTATATGCCTATTTCAATATTCACCTCAAACTTGGCATGCATTTAACATTAAACCATGCCTATTATATCAACATATACCCATGCTATTCAATTTCATGCTTTCAATTCCCAAATCATTTACTTATACTTCAAGCAAATTACGCATTTTCAAAGTAACAATTCATTTCACAATTCAATTTATGAGATTTAAGCATATATATAAAAATCCCATTTTTACTCGTCAATGTTGGTTCTTTCACCTTGACTATTCAATTTACATTTATGACGGATTCCGTTTGATGAATCTCGCCCTTATTAACATTTGGTAATGTGCTTACATTTAATAACCCGAATCCCATCACTACGACGGATGCCGCTTCGTGCACCCCATACGTGGTATCACTTATTCGGCCTCCAATCATGACGGATGCCGCTTTGGTGCACCCCCGACATGTGGTATCACTGCTCGGGTTCCCCATCATGACGGATGCCGCTTTGCACTCGATACGTGGTATCACTTAAATGCCATACGCCATCATGACGGATGCCGCATCGGGTGCATCCCGCCAAGTGGGACATTCAATGCCATAATACCATCATGACGGATGCCGATTGCGCAACTCCGCCAAGGGACATTGGAAAATTTCGGGTGCTCGTGACGGATGCCGATCGTGCATCCCGGCCGTACGGCCTATCTCGATATATCATTCAATTCACATTTATGACATATTCCGTTTCGTGAATCCTCTCAGCCTTATCATCATTCACATTCATTCTGGGCTTTCAAATATCACATTTCTATTCCATATTCACTGTATTATCTTTCAAAGATATAATTAATCTATGTACTTATTTCATATACTCATTCACGTATCATTTCATGTACTCATTCATGTACTGCTTCATATACTCATTCATGTACTATTTCATATACTATTTACGTACTCATTTCATACATTGCAACTACTAAAAATATTTGAAATAAGAATAGAGTCGTGAGAATAAACCGTTGTCTGATCTTAGTTTCTCTTCGATCTCGCCCTAGGTTAAAGCATCATCACCCGTCCCTAGTCAATAATAATCATGCCACTCTTAGTGGATAAACAATTATCATATTTTTAATGAATGACAATTTATCTTTGTTAACGGTTTTGGGTTAAGACACTAAGTCTGCCCAAAGACGAACTCCGCTTTGCCTCAGCGGCGAGGTATGGTGCGTTTTTCACTTAGTTCTATCCTTATTTGAACCCCCATTAATCATTTCTTACCATGTATTCCCATTTAACTTTAACCAAGCTTATTAGTACACTTGGTACAACAATTCAATTTTCAGATGATGTGGGCACCAAATGCCATTAAATGAATATGGTTAGATCCTAGACTCAATGAGCTTCCATGTGAGTCCAAGAATACCCATAATCCTAACGTATGAGTTATGCAAGTTGTGCTGCCGCGGATAAAAATCAGCACTTGCAAGACTACAAAGAAGATAAGAACCACCTCTTTTGTCATTTTCGGGGGTCTTAACTTTACCTTTGACACTGGTTCTTTGTACTACTTTGAAGCTAAGGTGATAAGGGTCCTTCTCCAACTGGAATCACCCAAATCGAGCAATCGAAAACTCGTGAGTTATGTCCTAAACAACCCGAACTACTCTATGATCAAAACTGAAGTAGAAATTGGCTTGAATGATAAATTTCACTTTGGATTGAATTTCTAGGCCAAATAGAGTCAGAATTTGAAGGTACTATTTCATGGTGTTTTGTTCACTTGAAGTCTATTTTAATTCAGCTTCACTTGACCATTCAAATTTGGATAAGAAATAAATCAAGTTATGGCCAAAATACTAACACCGGGTCCAAAATAGAGCATCGTACCGGCATCGTACCAGCTTGATAACACTTATGGTACCTGCATTTCACTGCTTTGGGTACCTGCATTCACCTCGAAATTTCCAAAAGGTGGTTTTTCCCATTTTTCCATATTTTGCTACCCAAATCAATTCAATAATCAATATGGCACATAAAAAACTACTCCATATTCATCTCAGTAACCTATATTCTACTCAAATCATCTTCAATACACATCTTTATACACTCTATCAACTCAAACATACTTATTCATATCTTATACAAGGCCTAGGGTTTTACTCAACCCAACTTCAAGAAATCTAGGGTTAGGAAAAGTTCCTATCAAACCTAGAACAAGAACAAACATGTCCATACTTTACATAACCCTTAGAACCCAAAAACACATGTAATGGGAACTCTAGGTCCTCTCATAACAAAACCCTAGAAAAACAAAGGGATTTGTGATGATTTCCATACAATAATTCATTCTAGGGTTAGGTTTCTTACAACCTAAAACATGTATCCATACTAATAGTCATAGTTCCATACATTTTTGCTCTTCCTTTCTTCTTCTCTTCTCTTCTTCTTCTCTTCCTCTTCCTCTTCTTCTCTTTTCTCCCCTTCTCTTCTCTTCTCTACGTTCGTATCTCAAAATGAGAGACCACCGGGTCTTATCCATATTTCTCTTGAGTTAAGGCCATGTTTGGCTCCCAAAACTCCATTTTTCGGGGTTAAGTTTTCATTATTTCACTTTAGTCCTTAGGTTCTTCTCTTTTGCAAAATCAAGTTACATATTTTATTCCAACTCCCTAGTCTTCCCTTTTATGACTTATATGCCCTTTTGGCAAATTCATATGTACCCTTGTTTTATCCGTGCATTTACGACCACTTAGTCCTCGCGGTAAATTACATATTTACCTTTGCTCTCGATAAATTTCCTGCCCATCTTTTTTATTTCCAAAAATTTATTTAGCTTTTAATATACTCCTAACAAGTCCGGGGTGCCAGTAGTATATTTCCTTGGTAAGCATGCAGCCTGGCGTTTCAACTCTTCTTCCTTTTGGGTCAGAATTTGAATCAAGGCGGACGGTTAGCCAAGGCTCGTCAGTTTTCACAGGAGGTCCGCCTGAGATCCTTGATGGCGTTGGTTCCTATACTGCTCAGGAAATAAGGTTTTTCCCTAGTTCCCTTTTACGGGAAGTCAGGTTATTCCTTAGCCCCATCCGATACCTGAATCAAGTTAGGGAATGCATCCTGGGAGGCTGTACTTGTAAAGAAAAACTTTTGTATAGCTTTCATTTTCTCCTCTTCTTCCTTCTCTTCTTCTTTCTCTTCTTCTTCTTCTCCTCCTTTCCTTCTCCTTTCCATCCCGCTCGCACTCTCTCTCTCTCCTTCCTCCCTTCTCCTTTTCCCTCTCCTTCTTTTCCTTCTCGTTCGCACACTCTTTTCTCTTCCTCTTCCTTTCTTCTTTTCTTGATATATATATATATATATATATATATATATATATATATATATATATATATATATATATATATATATGTTTTTTTTGAGGGAACTGCTTGTATTGCTTATTTCCGAGATGCAAGGGATGACACTGCTGATTGTAATTGATTGTACATTTATTGGAATAAAGAACAATATATTTTTTGAAGCATGAATCTATGTACTCTGAAGTGTGTAATTTTCGTATTACTCCGTCGAGTCAGTTCGCTTTTTTTTTTATCCATATGATATTAAATAAAATAAGCAATGAACACAGACTGTTATCTTAAAGCTGATGATACTTTATTAAAGATTACAATCCGAGGTCTATTGATAAAAACGCTTGAGGTGCTCAGCATTCTAAGAATGAGGTAGAATTTTTCCTTCTTCCGTCTGGAGTTCGTAGTTACCAGGTCTGACGACGAGAGACACGATATAGGGGCCTTCCCAGTTGGGCCCTAGTTTTCCGTGTGTCGATTTTTCTCACAGTAGCTTTTTAGACTAGGTCGCCATGCTGAATCTCTCCAAGCCACCTCGTCGTAGTACCTTGTCATCTTCCTTTGGTAGTCTTCTGTATGTTTCTGGACCTGATCACACTTTTCATCTAGGAGGTCTAGGTTTAGGCAGAGAGCCTCTTCGTTATGTTCCACGCTTGCCAATTCAATCCTTGGGGATTTTAATCCGATCTCGACAAGAGCTACCGCCTAAAAAGCAAAGGCCAGAGCGAAAGTGGGCTCTGAGTCACGACTAAGGCGGTAGTTCCTCAGATGCCTACAACACTCCTGGGAGGTACTCTACCCATTTTCCTTTGATCTTCCAACTTGGTCTTCAAAGGCCGCGAAGAGTTCGATGGTGACTTCGCTTGTCCATTAGATTGTGGACGAGCCGACGAGTAGTAATTCGATCCCGAGTCAGACATAAATCCTCGAACTTAGGAATGTCGACCGTTTCCCAATATCGCATACACCAGTGGCCTCTGGATACTAAACTCGCATATTATGGCACACAAACGGTAAGTCGCATACCTTTAATTCCGTGATGGTGCCCAAGGCCGACTTCGCCCATTCGTGAAGTAATCCATCGCTACAACGATGAATTTGCATCGTCCTTTCCAACAAGTGCAGGTCCCATGTCTGTACCCCACCGGCCAAAAGCTAGGGTTGTGGATCAAGTCACGGCCGATGGGAGGTGAGAGATTTTGGCATGCTCCTGACAAACTTTGCATTTCGACTAGTTCTGTTGCGTCTCTCGAGTATCAGGCCGCAGTATCCCCGCCTTAAGACTTTCCCGCCAGCGTTCGAGCTTCAATGTGTGATTTCCACATACGCCTCTCACATACCCTCCCTTTAGCACAGGCCTGTCTCCGCAATGCACTCTGAGGACTGGTGTGAAAAACCTCGCTATAAAGGCCCCGATGAATGCTGAACCCGGGCCGACCTCGGCCCTAAGCTTCGATGCCTCTTTCGTCGTCACAAGAAATTCCTACTAGGTAACCCTAAATGGGGTCCATCCACTGACTCGACATGACAGTGAGAACTCTTCACTGCTGAGATCCACAGGGCCTCAAAGGCGCTCGACCTGAGCCATTTGTCGAGGTTCCTCTCGGGAGGTCGCGCGCCTTTGCTAAGGCATCCGGCTCGCAAAATTTCTCGTCTCAATATGTGTCCTGAATCGAATCCAGTACGAATTCCCGCAGAATTCCCCATACCTTTTTAAGATATAGTACCATTTTTTCACCCTTGGCCTCGTAGGTGTCTTCTATTTGCTTTATTACCAACTGGGATTCGCTACACACCTCTAGTTGATCGACTTCCATTGAATGGGCGAGGTTGAGTCCAACTATGACGACTTACACTCTACCAGTTGTTGAGGCCTTAACCCAACCGAGCGCATACTGACATTCATTCCTTCGAGAGGTCGAATCAAACCGACACCACCCTTGGGCATCAAGCGGCCCCGCTTCATGGACAAATTTTCCAAACAAAGGAGGTTGCTGCCGCTTCGAGTATCCTCAAGTAAGCCTCGTCGAGGTGAATTCATGACGGTCTTACCAAGACTCGCTTCTTTATCATAGCTGTTTATATCCGATGTTGAACTTGCTCAGCTCTATGGCCCACTTCATCAATCTTCTCGAGGTCTCTGGTTTATATAGCAAATGCTCACTCCGCATTCTATCGATTTCATGGTAATGCGGCTTCGAAGTAAGGACTGAGTTTCCGCCGTGGTTACCAATGCCGTGATTAGTTTTCCATCCTCGATACCTCTCCGCTCCCTCGTGGCTCGACCGCAATAATAGGATCGGGTGCCGTAATTTGTCTTTGCCTCCGATCAGACTCCGCCGATCGAGAACCAAACCGCCAGTACAGAGTAAGGAGCCTCCGAGGGACTTACCAACGTGTGGAGTCAGATAAGTTTTACCGCTAATGCTTCCGCAAAGATGCATCCCATTGGAAAGTCTTTTTTAGAATCTGGAAGAAGGGTTGGCACTTATCACTGGCTCGATTAATAATAAATGTACTCTTAGCGCAGCCTATCCTTCCAGTGCGCTTGACTTCTTTTATGCTCGATGGTGACTAAGATATCAAGCACAACTTTTATCTTGTCCAGTTCGCTCTATTCCTGGCTGTTGACTATAAAACCCAGAATTTCTCGACCGAGACTACAAAGCGCACGGGCCTGATTCACCCTCATGTTGTACTCTTTTCAGATCAGAATGCTTCACCAGATGAGCTTATGTGGAGCCTTGGCCAGTTGATTTTACCAACATGCCATCTATATATACTCACGGATGCCCCTATTTGCTTCCTCGGAACATCCCGCTCACCAATCTTGGTAGGTAGCTCTGCCAGTCCTAAAGGCATTACATGATAACAATGGTCCCTTGCCCGCGACGCACGAGGTCTTCGGCCGCCGTGGTCCATGCCGATCCGTCAGAATCTGAGAAAGCATCCATAAAGCTAAGGAGTTCATAGGCCGGCTGTGGCGTCCACTATAAGGTTGATCTGAGGTAGAGGGAAACTATCTTGTGGCATGCTCGATTGACGTCAGTAAAGTCGATGCAGAGTCGCCGTTTGCTGTTCCCGCTGACGTACGATATTGACAACAATCCAGTACTCCACTTTCCTGATCGCCGCTCGATGAGCTCGCAGACTTTCATTAATCGCTTCGCCTTTCCGAGCCAAACTCCTTCTTTCGCCGACCGGGCTCAAGGATGGACCGATGTTTAACCGCGGGAGTGATTATTACAGGTTAATCCTCCCATGTCCTCCTACTTCACGCTAAGACATCTCGCCTGCTTCAAGAAGTGAATAAAGGAGGTGTCTCGAGGTTTTCGCTAGCTCGCCGGCGCAGCGAGGGGCGTCGTGGTTATCGCCCAATCGCATGTTCCGTGATCTCTCCGAGGGCTCAGTCGGGTGTTTACTCTCGTCGCGCATGTCGAGCTCGCTCCACGTATATGCTGCCACCGCTTGCTTCATCGATATCGCGGTAACACTTCTAGCCACATGTTGGTCTCTCAACCATTCCTTTACCCGCTCAGGGTAGGAAACTCGATCACCACGTGGTGTTTATGAGGGGATGGCTTTTATGGCATTAAGAGAGGGTCTACCTAATAACACGTTATAAGGCAGGTGGCATCTACTAACACGTTATCGTCAAGCAGTTGCCCCCGGCATGGGGTCTCCCCAAAGTGAGCACTAGCCGCATGGACTCCCAAAGGTAGCAATTCTCTCCTGAGAACTGCAGGGCAGCCGGGTTGTCCAAATTTTCTCCTTCCGATGCCCATTCTGGTCGTGTCGACACTAAGATGATGTCTACCGAAATTCCCATTGTCGACAAGGACTTAGTGGATTGTTTTGTTAGCCACAACTGCCTTTATTACCAAAGGATTGTCGTGGGGGTGTTGACATTCCTCCAAGTCTGAATATGAGAATGTTATGGCGGTGTCGAGTCGAGGTAGCTTGGACACCGCTTGCACTTCCATTACCTCTCTTGACCTGATGCTACGCAAATGAGCCTTCCTGGCAGAGCTGGACTCCCCACCTCCTACAAATCCTCCTGAGATCACATGGATTTCCCTGGCTGTCGATGCCGAGTGGCTCATCAGAGAGGCGGCAGGGTCACACGATCTCGACTCGAGGCTATGTAGCGGCGAAGATATCCCCGTCGAATCAAGTATTCTATTTCCTTGAGCTGTATGCAATCGTTCGTTCAATGCCCGTGGTCCCTATGGAACTCATAGTACTGTGTTATCTCTTTGTGGGTTTGTCCTCATCTGGGATGTGGCCATCTTAGAATTTCATGTCAGACTTCACAAGGCAAGACTCAAGGAGCATCGGTGGTCACTGTGGGGTGAACCGCCGAGGTGAATACTATGATTTAGCTCTGGCCGAGGTAGTCCCCAGCGGTCTCCGATGCTTCTCACCCTTCCTGGATCGCTGTCATCCTTCCTTGAGATCTCTCTCGATTTCTTCACTCTGTGTGGCTTCACTCCCGCTACTCACGCCTCCCGCTCTTCTCTCTTACGGGTCAAGAGCCTTCGATGTAAGGGCTTCTTTCAGATCACACGTATTTCTTCGCTTAGCGAGCACTTCTACGATGTCCTCGAGGATTCTTTGAGATGGAAAACATCAAATCTTTGATTGAACTCCCAGCCCAAATGATGAACGCGATGACAACGAACTTCCCGTCCGTACATCTTACCTTCAAAGATCTCGCATTGAACCTCCGGGATAAGACTGTGCTTTCTGCGGGTCCCCCGCTTATGGTCAACAGTGAAAACTCCTGGCCTCGCGATGTTCGCCCAATGAAGTGGGAGATAATGCGCATGGAGAGATCTCTAAACGAGAAATCAAGACGTGGAGCCTATTAAACAAAGCCAACGCCGGGCCTTTAGCAGATAGTCAAGGCTCCGCACCGGCACGGTCTCGAGTATCCACATGTAGTTCCATCTAGTTCTTATAGGTGTTAAGATGGTCGACGGTCATTTGTCCATCGACGCCTCTATTTGGCAAAGATCCGAAACTTTGGTCGAAGCGGGGAAGTGTAAAGACTTCTACAGAACAAGGATCACTACCGCACTGTGGTGTCCATAGAACCAAGTGTCTCGCCCTTTATGACTTCCCTTCATATATCAGCTCCCGTTGATACCCTCAACTCTGTTTCCCATGATCGCTTCCCATTCTTTGCCGAGAAGGGGTCGCCATCGCTTCCGATGTCCCCGGCATTGCTTCAAGGCCCCTTTAGGGGCTAGGTGGTGAGGTCCATGCCCCTAGCTCGCCGGATTCTCGTCGCCTCTCGGGAGGGCCGAGGTGTGGCTGCTCTTCCTGAGGGGTGGTGTTATGGCCTTCTTGGGCCTGTCGCGCTTCCCGCGGGCGTTGAATTTGCCTGGTGAGTTGCTCTAATTCCTCTATCAAGCGTTGGTTGGTGAGTGACTCCACCTCGTCCGTGTTGGCCTGCACTGTCTCTAATGCGCCTCTGGGAGGTTGGCTATCCACCCCACCAGCTCGGGCCTTGCATCTTGGGAGTGATCATGGCTCCCGCCATATTCGAGTTGATATCACGCCATCGAGAGATCAACTTATTTGTAAAGAAACTATCGCTCTGGGCCACGCGCCCAACTCGATGATGCTTTTTTTAACCGACCGGATGGAGCCGCGGTCAGATCGCCGCCGAATCGAACTACTACCGGGCCGGCCCACCGGCTTGGATGTCGCGCTTCCCACAAGTGCAACAGCGGGGATCGGGCGGGGTCGCCTGGCCATTACTCCGATGCCTTTAGTTCTTTCCTCGGAGAGAAAAGATCAACTCAAGCAGAGGGCGAATGTCTCGCTGCACCTTTCACCGCCGGGCGGCTTCAGATTTATATAAGATAATGCTTTTCCCAATCAAGTGACGATAAAAAGATTCTCTCTCATCGATCTGGATTTTATGTCCTTATATCCGTCGATTATCATGATAACTATGATGTGCCATTCGAAAATTATCTTACTTCCTTATTAAATAGATTCGATTCTGGATTTATAACATGCAGATTTTTCGACGTCTCGCGTTATCGTACTGAGCGAATGAACCTGCTCCCGCTTTCATCGGTACTCAAGAGCCTAGGCATTTCACTAAGCTTAGTCTACTTTAGCTCCTGATGCTGGGATCACAAGCAACTATTTTAAACCCAATATATATATATAAATTATGCTGAAGTCATGTCTTTAATATATAATTTCGTTATTTTATACTAAAGTCTTGTTCTAAGCACACAATTTCACCATTGCATATTGAAATCGTATTTTAAAGATATAACTTTATTTTTTTATATTGTATTATTATGACATTAAGATCGAAAGTCGTCGCGAGTAATAACTTTAGAATGGTTAAGGGGATGTCTGCATCCCATCCATATATATACTCTCACAAAATTTTCTTAATATAAGTATTTTATTTAAAGATTATTTAATTAATTGTGTGGGATTTGACTGTAACATCTAAAGATGAATTTATTTATGTTTACATGTTAACATCATTTATAAAATTCATTGTTACATTCTTTTTTCTTTTAGTTTGGAATGTAATTATTATTATTAATTTTGTATTTTTGGTTTTATTTTTTTGTGAAGGAAATCTTAGATCCGAATTTTTGGATAAGCAAAAGAACAAATAAACAAGGGACTTCTTCCGTTCATCCCAATTTAATATTTCACTAAACTGTACTAAATTCATTCAAATCCTATAAAATTAATGTAGTTTGATAGTTTTTAATTTAAGACTTATCCCATTTTTTAATGTTAGAAGTTGAAAAGATTTCACAGTTTTTATTTGTTAAAGAAACATAAGATAACAAGAAAATAAAAGACAAAAAAAAAAAAATGATGTGGAACCCTTTAATAAAAAAAATCCATTGATGTAGAATGAAGAAGTTCACTATCTCAAATATAGTATTGAGATGATTATAAAAAAATTATAAAACTCTAGAATGCTCTCAATACCTCAAAAAACTTCCAATAACAAAGAACTACTCAAACCCTAAAAAATACATCATAGATTTGTGGCATTTCAAATTGAAAATTTCCAAAACCTAACAAGATTAATAATAAGCCATGGGATCTTTACTACATTGAACATAATGGTCACAAACTCTAACAAACTACACCTTGACTAGAATTCCAATGTAAGGAATAAACAAACTCCAACTTTCTACAAAGAAAATCTCAACATCTTGCATACAAAATCTCGTAAGGGCAAAGATTAACAAAGAATACCAACCAAATTCAAATAATGCTCAAACTTGGCCATAGGAGGTGATTTGGTCATCTTGTTTGTAGGGTTATCATGAGTACTAATTACTTTAGCCACAATAATATAACCATTTGATATGAAAGAGGCAATGGGATTGCATCACTTGTAAAGGTAGAACCCTAAAACACATATAACTTAGTAGGCCTTCTCTTCCCTTTTATAACATTACAGGTTTCTATTAATCTTTTAAACTTCATCTTTACTAGTGTATTTATACCCTTTTGAATAAAAGAATATGCAATGACAATCTTTTTTTTTCCTTCAAAAGAATATGATTTGATAGATGAAAATGAATTTGACAAAGAGCTTTTCGATTAAGCATTATAACGACCTCCTTCCCTCTAATAGTCGTTACAATAGACTAATAGGATAATTCGGCTTCGACGTCGAGCCTTCTCAAGTCGATGAATTCCTTGCATTGAAGTTGGCCATCTAGGTGGTGGTCGACAATGAGAAGGTAAATGACCTTCCAGTACCATTGTAATTACAGCATGATGACAACGATAAGTGATTAGACCAGTGACTAGAAGAGTTCAACCACGATTAAAAAGAGGGAAGAAAAAGAGAAATTGAATTGAGAGCCCTAGTCTCTGGAACAAGGAATCCTCTTTAATTCTGAGTCTTTCATGAATGACACAACTGTCATAACAAAAATTTGGTATTTCCAGCCAACAATGGAATATTGTACTTCATTATTGCTATTGTCGAGGTAAAACATGTTTGATCTTGACTGTAAAAGAAAACAAAACAAGAATAGATAATAAGAAAATAATAAAGGAAACGAAGAAATGCTGATTAATATGGAAACCTTGAATATGAAAAAATCATGGGCGGAAGAGAATTCCACTATTTCAAATAGAGATGATATATGATTAAAGTATTTAGAGTATTTTAGTAAAGTATGAAAATTACAACTCAAAATCTTTCAATAACAAAGAAGCCTCAACCCTAAAAAAAGTACATCATAATATTTGTAGGCATTTTAAAATTGAAAAGGCCTAAAACTCTAATAAGATTAGTAATGCATCGTATGTCCTTCATTAAAATCTTTAAAAATTGGTATTATGGAATCGTAAAACTTTTCAAGTCAAATCAACTAAAATTCAGATCATCCAACTATGAAACTATTAATACAAAATAATTTTTTAAAAATAGTGACGAAAAAGACTAGAAATATTGCTTTGACAGGTTCAATCTGATCGATACTAACTAAATTTAATTAATAGAGATAATGAAAAAAAAGTTTGAATTGAGATATATATTAGAATCGTGTCCAGTTGAACCTAAGATCATCAACTTGTTAGTGTTTTGGCTGATATTTCTGCATGGGTAATTTAATATTACATTCCTTTTCGATTTTTCATACTTGTACAGTGTTGAGTAGTAGATTAAAGTAAATAATCTCACAAGTTGTGAATTATACCCTTCCGCCTCTAATATATAAATGGAGAAGTGGATAAACTTAAATTTATTTTCCTTTCAAGATTACGATATCAAATTGACACCATTTTTTTTATTCCGAAATCTCTTTGAAATGGTCAGCTTGATATCAATTCAACTCAAAATGGCCTATATAATAATATCATCAAGCCATCTTCAGATTCCAATATACGCAAATTGGATCAAAAGAAGAAATGGATATATGAAGCCTGCTTTTCGCCCACCATCTCGCTTGATATTATTATGCCTAACTCAAACACCAAGCATCGCCACCGCATGAATATAGCAAAGCCAAACTGCCGATATCGATAAACGCGGAGCATTCCGCTTCCGCTCGGGACGGGCTGAGTCAAGTATATGAACGTAGTGGTATTCGCAGAAATTGCATCACCATTAATACTTCTTTCGGCGCAGAAAAAGCCTTTCTAAATCATACTAAACTCAACCTGGAGCTGTTGAATGTTTCTATAGAACTCCAAAGTGTGACAATTTATCAACCGGATAGCTTCCCTATGGATCAAGCAAAGCAGAACACCGCGTAAAGTATCGACCGCCAAGCCCGTCCCGTTTCTCGAGGATCGACAATTTATTCGTGGTGTTGGGGTCATGCCACGCTAAACCTCTCATGAGGGTGAGAAAATATGGGTGCTTGTCTCACTAGGTTGCGTTCTAAATTACGCATCGTTCAAGGTTGCTACGCATCACCGTTAAACTACAATCTGGGCTCATAGATTATCATCTCACGCCCTACGTTGGTGGATTTGAGTTCTACGGACCACAAGAAGAAAACGTTATCTGCATCTAACTCCTTTGGCTTATGCCTTCAGGACAGAGATCGGTTTTCAAGAATCTCACTCTAACGACGATGTTCCCTATGCGCATTTCGCGCGCCCGCTTGTCGTTGTTTCGATCATAAAAGAAGGCGACAATGCCAGCTATCGTTGTAACCACACCTCATTCAAAAGCCCTTTCTCCGATCTTTATGTTCTTTTTCCCTCGGCGGATCGCAATGCTCCGCTACGAAGGCAAACCTCTACCTTCCCGATGGATGCCATGGTACGCCTTTCCTTTCTTGATCGGTTCATGGTTTCGCCAAATATTTCTTCAATGGGACTGACTCATAAAACTTCGCTTTGGAACATTGCTTAATAACATTAGATATTTAGTTGTTTATTTTGTCAAAAAAGCATCATACTTTTGAATATCAAATTTTGAGAAAATAAAAAATTTAAAATACATATTATTTTCTTAATTAGCATAAAATGAATTAGAGAGTTTCAATTTTATCATAAAATATAAAATTTTCTCATATTTGAATATCTAGTTTTTTTTTAAATATAAAAAAAAACATTCACAAAAAGAAATAAAAGTAGAAAAGCCAAATATTTTAGCTTTTATATTTAGCTAAAATTTTCAAAAATTTAATAATAAATCATGAAAGATTCGAAAAACAATCCCACATGAGTTTTCAGCAAATAAGAAATAAGAAATTTAATGTTGAAAGGTAATTGTTTTCAGCAAAAATCCAAAAAAAAAAAAAAAAAAACACAAACAAACCCATGAGTTTTCTTTCATTCTTAATATGTACATATTTTAAATAATAAAAAATATTTCATTTATTAAAATCTAAACAATATTAGTACATTTATTCGAAAGCACAAGATATATTAGTATACTAAAATTTTTATAATTACTTTTAATTTTAATCATATAACTATAAATTTGATGGTTGGCCAAACAATGAAACCATAAATTATAGTAATGTTTTCAAGTAAATGATGTATTTCAATTCTTAGCACATTATATGTACCTACTATAATTGATTTCTCAATATTGCTTTATACCCTTTGGTGTTCTAGTTGTCAAAGAATGCGCCATCTGCCACGGGACATGTGATTATAATTTTACATTTGACGATCATGGTTTTCATCGTATCAAGAAAGATATGTCAAAACCTCTGATTTTAGATAATTTTCTTCATTTTTATGTCTTTTTAATACATCATTAAGAGTGTCTTTTCTAATTTGATGTATTCTTAACAATTCAAAAGAAAGGGTTAGAGAGAGAGGAAACATAAAATAACGAAATTAGGTTTTTAGTTGAATTGTTGGTAAAAATTGGCATGTGGCCAACATAATTCTAGACATAAGTTACAATTTGGTACAATGAAATGCACAGAAACTAATGTTGAATTGTGTACTAAGATGAAATGCAAGTTTGAAAAAGAATGACTTATAACTCTTTTCCTAGCAATATAATGAGTTTGAAGTTGTTAGTAAATGTCCAAATTAACTGTTAGACAAAGTTTTAATTCAACCAATGGATTAACAGATTAACCAATCAATCAACTACAAACCATTGAGTTTACCATTGCATAATTGAAATCTCAGTTAGTTACCATTTGTGCCAAAATTAAATTCGGCCTATTTAGGCATAAGCCCAAAAGTCCATAAGTAAAAACCCATAAGCCCAAAGCATATAATTAAAAACCCAAAAACCCAAACCCATTGAGATTACCCCATGTAACAAGCCTAGGGGTATTTGATGAGCAGAGAATAGTGAAACTCTTTCTCAATATTAGAAGTGGCAAGAGAATGAGGACAGTTACTTGAGGTGATGGAGAAAACTTGAGGAACAAGTCTTCCTAATGGAGACATGGGTAGTTACTTGAAGAAGTGAGAGAGTAGAGAAAATACAAGACTTGAATAGTTATCCAAGAACGTCTATAAAAAAAGGACAATCAATCCATCAAGGGGGAATCGATCAATCAAGAACCACTCAATCAATCAATTCAACAAGTAGAAATTACAATTACTTCAACATATCTTAGATTTTCAATCAACTACCATCAATTCCAATATTTTATTTTCAAGCTCTAATCAAGTTTCTTTGAATTCTTTAGCGCATTTCAGCACTCTATTTTCAAATTCTAGTCAAGTTTCTTTCAATTCCTCAGCATTGTTCGATCAATTCATTCATATTGCAATTTAACATTTCCTTTTGTTTTTATTCCTACAATCTTTATATTTTTATAATATTATCTACTTAGATTCTAGGGAAATGTCAAGGAAACCAGGGAACTCGCTTTGTCTAACTAAGAAGTTTGATTTCTTGGCATAGTCTTAGTTTGAAAACACTTTAATGTCCTGGCACGTTTGCACCACATGCTTTTTATTTTGCTCATATAGTGGAAATTCCCAAAATCATCAAATGTATACTTAATTCAAGGTTACTTGATTGATTCGAGGCTTAGCTCTCGACCATTTGAAGCTTAGCTTAGATGTTCTAAAATGTAGTTCTGCTACTAGTTTTTAAAAGTAGTAGGAATCCCTTCTATAATACAAAAATAAGAGAGAGTTTCTACATGCATAGAAAATTTAAAATATATATTGAGCATTCATTATATTACTATATGTACATGAATGATTTATGATAGTGAAGAAAAGTTTACAGTATAGTTAAGCCCAATACAATTCAAAAAGTTCTATCTATGGATTATATATCATGATTTTAAATCTTGTTTCTTATGTTTTAAAGAAAACTTAGGTCTTTATTTTTATTAGTATGTCAACTTTCTTTATCAATTCAAGATAATAAAGTGACTTTTATGCAATGTAGGTTTCAGCATAGGTGGTGGCTCTTTGTTGCTAGTCCTTGGAAGTATTGGATTATATAAAGTAGTGAAGAGAAAAAGAGAGACTAGACTCAAAAGAAAATTCTTTAAACAAAATGGTGGTCTATTATTGGAACAACAAATCTCTTCTAAGGAAGCCGCTCTTGAGAAAACAAAAATTTTCACTTCTAAGGAGTTAGAGGCTACACGACAACTTCAATTTGAATCGAATTCTGGTCATGAGCCAAGGAACGCTTTATAAGGGTATGCTAACTGATGAAGAATTGTTGCAGCTTAAAAAATTAACCATAATGATATCACCAGAGCACTTCATTAATGAGATTGTGATTCTTTCCCAAATCAATCATAGGAATATTGTTGGGATCTTAGGGTGTTGCTTGGAGACGGAAGTTCCTTTATTGGTTTATGAGTTCATTTCCAATGGAAACTTGTTCCAACTTATTCACAACCAAGATATGGACTTTCCATGTTCATGGAAAATGCGTCTACAAATTGCTACAAAGGTAGCAGGGGCTTTTGCTTATTTACACTTATCATGCTCTATACCTATTTATCATAGAGACATTAAATCTACAAATATACTTTTAGATGATAAATATAGGCAAAGTGCCGATTTTGGAACATTAAGGTCCATCAAGTATAGAGCAAACTCCACTACTCACGGTGACAAGGGACTTTCGCTATTTAGATCCTAATATTTTCATCAAGCACCACCGATAAAGCTGGCGATATAGTTTCGGGAGTTGTTCTTGTCGAAGCCACAGACAAAAGCCAATTTGTCCAACAAGACCATAAGAAGAGAAAAGCTTGGGCAACATGTATTTCATTTGTCTGTAAGAGTCTGGCCTATTTGATATTCTCATGCTCGAGTTGTAAAGGAAGGAGGAAAGAAGAGATCGCTGGCGCTGGCTTAATTGCATATCGATGCTTAAACTTGAATGGAAGAAAAAGGTCTACAATGAAAGAGGTTGCTACAAATGATTGTTAGTTTAAAATATAGTTATTGTATTTTAATTATTTTTAGTTTGTATTGTATTTTGATATGGTTGAAATTCAGTACTAGCCCTTCAACAACCACTGACCACGTGTTGGATGACATTTTCAGCTTCACTAAGGAAAGATCCAAAATCAAGACTTATTGAGGCAATATTTCATAAACAATCCAAGATGTAGTAAGTTAAAAAAAATTATGTTCTTATTTGGAATAATTGGGTAATCTAGATAATTATTTAGCTAATAACGGATAAGAATGTTTTAGGTATCAGAGATGTAAAGATTAATTTGATGATAAACACTTCAAAAGATCAAGAAAACTTCAAGAATAAGAAACGACTTCAGAATTCACGAATTGTTGATCCTACTTATCCACCATCTAGGTATCATAATGATCCCATTCATTGAATCGTGCGAGTAGAGTGTTTCCATGGGTTGGGATTAGAAAAATGCCTAATAGTAATTAATTAAATTATGTGTTCTCTTCCATGAGGAGATGAAGATTATCTATTAAGTTGCTCAAAACCATTAAGGAGTGAATTAGAATTGCCTCCAAACATCACTACTTGAAAATGGTAACAAAAGGTTTAAGCTTGTGAAAAAGCTTGTGTCCCATTAATTCCGATGGGAAACAAGACTTTTAAAGGGTAAGGTATATGATCCACCAGAGTCGGGTCTGGGCCTCTGGCACCTCGCTTTATGGAAGGGGAAGGATCTAGTCATGCCAAGTCTACCACACACGCGCTACCGGCCAGACCGCATCGAACCGTGACCGAATAGACACGACCACTTTAAGCTTCATGACTGCACCAACAAATAGTGAGCAAGTCTTATATACAGCCACACAATCACTCATTTTGCATTCATTTATTCTTTCGTTCATTATCATCTTCGTTTTGAGAGATCGAGTTCTGCACAATTTCTGGTTCGACAGCAAACAAAAAGAAGTGCTTTCTTTGCGTTGGGAGACCATTTTATCCTGGGAGCCGAATTGTCAATAACTCGAAGCATCACTGCGAGGGCAATAATTTGTCTTAAGGAGATTGTGTTCAACACAAGACTTGATCATTCCTGATTACTGCAAACAAGTTCCAACTTATTGCTTTAATTTTTATTATGTTTGTTCTGCAAACAGTTTCTCATAGTCATACTGATATAGGTTCTGCAAACTAGGTTCGAGCATAAAATTCCAACCAGTTCCATTCTCGCTTTATTGGTTATGTTCCTATCGTTTATATAGAATTATCACTCTAACAATTTTTTAAATTTCAATGACGGGGTTCCATCCCGTCTTGGGTTTGAAATATGAATGGAAAATCAGTAAAGAAATAGGTTCTTGTGGTCATTTTCGACTTATATAAGGATTAGTTTAGATATGGTACATCTTAAAGTGTCTTTTTGTGTGCGTACGACCGCCAAGACATTATACTAGGATTAGTCCTGATATGCATAACTTAAAAGCGCTTTGGGCGGTGCATGACCTATTCAAACACCTCATGGTATGAAAACAAACTATAAATATAATAAAGTTAATCAACACCATAACTTCAGTCAAATTCTATTCATATAAATTAACACAAAAATTAGTTATTAACAAAATGAATTAAATGATAAAAATTTGATCAAAACATAATCATAATACCTGACATAAAAATGCCTACTAATAAGATTCAATAAAATTATAAAGATATATCTTTATTCCTATTTAAATTATAAAAGAAAGTTTTGAATTTCTTGCTCCAATATTTTAAAATTTTAAAGATAATAAGTGAAAAGAAATCGTTTTACATGACATGGTTAATGATAGGGATTAAATTAAGGTACAATCTAATATATTAATGAAGAATATATAAAATTTTGAGGAAATTTGATTATATTTGATTTATTTTCATCATATTAAACATGAGAAAATCGAGAGGAAAAATGAAAGGAAAGAAATTTTGTAAGAAAATGAAAAAAATAGATTTAAACTTAATAAATTAATTATATATGAATTTGCTTATTCTCTATATTGAGGGTAACGACTAAAAATTTAAAAATATATAAAAATTTAGAGAAATTTTGATTATATTTAATTTTTTTATTTTTATGGTAAAACCAAACATGAGAAAATAATTTTCTTTAGTGTTTTTTTATATTACTTTTTGGGTTCCAAATGGAGCCTTATAGCTTATTTGGTTCTTGTTTTTGAAATTTTTCCATGTGTTTTCTGAAAAAGAAGTAAACTAATGTTCTTTCTGTTTTATTATCTTGCTTTTGTTAAAAATACCTCAAACCAATAATCAAAACCGTATATTTTTTTTCTTTCCCTATTAATTTGCGGTCGTGCGGGTTTTCATAAAGAAAAAGGTAAAATATGATCATGGGCTACTTGGTCAAGCCGCCCCACCAATAGGCAAAGTTAGGAACTCCATTTGATCATATGATTTGACAAGAAGAATTGGTATGGGAAAGAGCCCTTTACCTAATCATCAAGGAAAAAAGAACAAAGAGCCTTTCAACATTAAATTCGAAGATGTTTATAGGAAAGGAGAGGAGAGATTATTTTCAATATTTCATAATCAGTATGGTGTTGAGTAACGGATCAAAGTTTAAAGTAATTTAAATTAAAGCTTAAAAGTGACTTCTTTTTTAAATATCTTGTATGAATGCGGAAAAGTACAATAAACACAAAGTTGAATTCATATTCCTTCCACAACATGTGGAACCGTGAGTGTGATATCACCCAATAGGGAAATTGACATCTCTTTCTTATTTTAAATGATAGTTGACCTCAAGTCAATTAGAAATGGCAGGAGAGAGAGAATCGGTTCTTCCCCTCATTCCTCTTATATAAATGTATCATTGATCATATTCTGTATTCATCAAAGAAGAGATGGTAATGAAGTCGATTCTTCTGCCCACCATTTGCTTGAGATATTACTTAAGTCAAACAGAATAAGATCGCACCGCATGAATATATGGTAAAGCCAAACTGTCGGTACCGATGCGGAAACGTGAGCATTCCGTTTCCGTTTGGGATCGGGCGGAGATGTTATATGAACGAATGGTATTCGTGAAATCGCGTTAAGCAATACTTCTTCCAGGTCAAAACCGCTTCTAAACCATACTAAACTCAACCTAGAGTCGCCGAATCTCTATAGAACTCCAAATCTGCGGATAATTAACAAATTTCCATAGCCATAGCTTCCTATGATCACCAAGAAAAAGGCGAATAATTCAAGCACGCGTAAAAGCATCATCCGCCTAAGCCCGCCTCTCGCTCTCGAGGATCGACAATTTATTCGCGGTGTCATCGCGTCATGCAAAACCTCATGGAGGGTGAGAAAATATATGTGCTGCACCTCAATTAGTTGCACCAAATTACAAGATCGTTCAAGGCTGCTACGCAAGATCACCGCTGCCAAACTACACTCCGCCCACGTATGATTACTATCTCACTTCCTACAAAGGTGAATTTGAGTTCCTGCTCTACCCTAGAGGATGAAGAAAACAAGGCTCTACGGCTCTAACCCACTACTCATGCCTCTTGCGGACGTAAAACTGGTTTTCTCGCAACTTCACTAGACCCACGATGTTCGAGGTGTGCGCATATGCCCAAGCATCGCTTGTTTTGGATCATAAAAGAAGGCGACAACACCACCTCTAATTGTAACTACACAGCAGACTACGGCTCGATGTATGGATCATATGTTCATATTCGTTGTCGCTGCGACAATGTGATTTTAGAAGGCAACCCTTACCTTTCCGACGGATGCCATGGTACGGACTTCTTTCTTGATCAGGTTGGAATTAGAGTTACTGGCATACATTATTTCAAATTAATACAAATCAAAAATTCAAAGTACTCAATTATTTCTATATATTAATTTAATTTTATATGATTTCTTTTAAAAATATATTTTTTAACATTTTCTTTGGGATGTCATTATATGCCCTTATTTATTGCCATGTACAAAGTTTAGGGCATTGAAGTTTGGTGTAACTTTTATTTAAATAATCTAAATAAAAAAGTCCTCAAATATCTCATTCTACACTTCAAATTTCAGATAAACATTAATTTTATTTATTTATTCTATATTCTAATTAAATATTAACTTTATTATAAGAGATTTTTTTTTTTTTTGAATGAGTCCACAACACTCAATAGGGTCGGACAGGTACCGAGTTTAAAATTTGTTAATTTGATATCTCTTAAAATAAAGTTTTTTTTTTTAAACTCGGTACCTGTTCGGCCCTGTTGAGTGTTGTGGACTCATTCAGACAGGCCAATAGGCCCAGCCTTCTTTTGTTCATTAAAAGAGGGGCCTAGCCCACCTTCCAGTTCCATTTAAATGCTTAATGCTTTAAATACTAAAAAGCAAAACCCATCCAATAAACTTAGGTAACTTTGTTTTTTGTTTTTTTTAACTTAATGCTAAATAGAACTTCTTTTGTTCTGAATAGCTTAAAGGATTGCATTTAGTTATTTTTTAAAAATTAATCTTTTAATTTTTATCTAAATTTTGACAAAATAAATCTTTAACTAAAATTTTAAAAATACAAATATTTTTATTTAATTAGCATCAAATGAATCATGAGAATTTTAATTGGATTATAAAGGATATGATTTTTTCAAATTTGAATGCTGAGTTTTTCTTAATAGAAAAACATTAAAAAAAAATTAAATATTTTTAAAATATATATTTCATTCTCTTAAAATTGTATAATATCTTCTCTTAATAGCTAGAAACAAATAAATATATTCTCTTAAAAATTAAATATATAGAATAGTATAATATTTTTAAAATTACAACATTAGTTAAAATTGAATCACTAAATTTTCTTTCATTCTTAATGTCTATATATTTAAATAATATAAATATTTTATTTAATAAAATCTAAATAGTTAGTACATTTATTCTAGTACATAAGATAAAAAATGAATATCATATATATGTATATTAAATTTTTTATAATTGTTTTCAATTTTTATCATATATTTATAATATCAACCCAATTGAGATTTGATTGTTGGTCAAACTGATGAAACATAAACTAGTAACTTTTTCAGTTTAATGATCCATTCAATTCTAACAACATTGATACTAATTTATACCTACAAAATTCTTATTCATTGTCTTCAATATTGTTTATACTTTTTGGTGTTCTAGTTGTCAAACAATGCATCAACTGCCCCAAGGCATGTGATTGTAATTATGTGCCTGACAATCAAAGTTATCAAGGTTATCATTGGGAATACTATTGCATCAAGAAGGATATGTCAAGACCTCTAATTCTAGGTAACTTTACTTTTATATCTTCTTAATACAACAAACATAATTCTAGACATAAGTTACAATTTATACAATTAAATACAAAGAAACTAATTTTGAATTGTGTACTAAGATGAAATGCAAGATTGATAGCAAGTGCATTATGAAAGCACTTCCTTATGGGCAAATAATATTTAAGATGACTTATAACTCTTCTTGCAACAATATAAGGAGTTTGAAGTTTTTAATAAGAGTTGAAAGCCCAAAATAATTGTTAGACAATTTTAGTTCCTCCACAGATTAATCATAAACTAATCAACCAACTACAAGCTATTGTGGTTATCATTACCTAATCGTTTCTCAATTAATTATTTAATCGGTTAAGGTTTAGCCTTTGTTGATTGAGGCTTAGCCTTGATCGATTGAGGCTTAGTTTAGATTTTTTGAAACAAAGTCTACTAGTTTAAAGCATTTTTACCCCCTTCGATTGGTTGATCCTAACTAGCTGAGTCAGCTTCCTATGTCCTAAATGATTGCATTGTAAACATATTTTAAGATCATAATAAGGCTAGGAAACCTTGACTACTATCTTCTCAACTTTTGAAAAACTTTAAAAAAGATTTTAACCACATTTAAGTTTAGGTTTTTCCTCATTTCAATTTTTTTTAATCCAATTTATGAAAGAATTGACGATAACTGAGTACTAGGATGATTTTAATTCTTAAGTAAATTAAATGCATGATCCTAAAACTAATAATCCTACAAAGGCTAGTAATCTTAAAAAAAATGGTTGTTTTCCTCATTTCAAATTTTTTTATCCAATTTATGAAATAATTCAAGACAAATTATTACTAGGATGATTTTAAGTGCTTAAGTAAATTAAATGCATGATCCTAAATCTGATAACCTAATTACTTATGAGAGAAAATTGTCTTAATTGATTTTTTTTTTAATCTAACTATTATTTTGATGGTTAAGTAGGTGATTGATAATTTCTCAAGGTTGATTGATTGCCCAAAAAATAGGACGTATCTTGTTGTCATTCAACAAATGGGTCAATTGATCCACCAAGCCAAGGATTGATCACTTAATAGAATTTTTAAACTTTTTATAATCTTTTATTTTTATTTGTTGAAATTTTTTATGGCATGTTGTGGACCTAATTAACTTTAATGCTATTCAAGGTTTCATTTTTTATTTACCATGTTTAGTAAAACATTTTGCTATTTTATAAATTTGATGAATTCGACTTGCAACCTGACTAGTAGTTCTTATGCCTTAAAGAAAAAGGAAATTTGATCTCCATAATAATCCATTCTATAACACAAAAATTAAATAGACTTTCTATCTTTGTAGAAAATTTAAAATACTTTTTCATAATTCGTTATATAACCACATTTATATGATTGATTTATGGTAATGGGAAAAGGTTTATAGTACAGTTCAACCCAACATAGTTCAAATAGTATATGTGAATTATATATATCATGATTTTAAAATTTAGGTTTTTATTAATATGTAAATTTTCTTTATCAATTTAAGATAATAGAGTGACTTTTTCTTGAATTGTGTTTATATAATATAGGTTTCAGTGATAGGTGGTGGATCTTTGTTACTAGTCATTGGAAGTATCAAGTTGTATAAAGTAAATAAGAAAAGAAATGAGATTAGACTCAAGAAAAGGTTCTTAAACGCAATGGCGGTCCTGTTATCGAACAACAAATCTCGCTCTAATGAAGTTAAGCATGAGAAACAAAAAATTTTCTTACTCTAAGGAGTTAGAGAAGGCCACCGACAACTTCAATTTGAATCGGATTCTTGGTCAAGGAGGTCAAGGTACAGTTTATAAAGGTATGTTAATCGATGGAAGAATTGTTGCAGTTAAAAAGTCAATGATAGTTGATGAAAGCCAAATAGAGAATTTCATTAATGAGATCGTGATCCTTTCACAAATCAATCATCGGAATATTGTTGGGCTCTTAGGGTGTTGCTTGGAGACAGAAGTTCCTTTATTGGTTTATGAGTTCATTTCTAATGGAAACTTGTACCAACTTATTCACAACCAAGATATGGACTTTCCATTTTCATGGAAAATGCGTTTACAAATTGCTACAGAGGTGGCAGAAGCTCTTGCTTATTTGCACTCAGCATGCTCTATACCAATTTATCATAGAGATGTTAAGTCTACAAATATACTTTTAGATGATAAATATAGAGCAAAAGTGTCTGATTTTGGCATCGCTGTCCATTGCTATGAAAGCAAACTCAATTTGACAACTTCAGACAAGGGACTTTTGGCTACTTAGATCCAGAATATTTTCAATCAAGTCAATTTACTGATAAAAGTGATGTATATAGTTTTGGAGTTGTTCTTGTCGAGCTTTTAACAGGACAAAAGCCAATTTGTCCAACAAGACCACAAGAAGAGAAAAGTTTGGCAACACATTTCATTTTGTCACTGCAAGAGTCTCGTCTATTTGATATTCTTGGTGCTCGAGTTGTGAATGAGGAAGGAAAAGAAGAGATCAAGGCAGTTGCTTACCTAGCATATCGATGCTTAAACTTGAATGGAAGAAATAGGCCTACAATGAAAGAGGTTGCCGCACTAGAGCATATTCTAGTGTCTCTCCATATTTGACGATAGAGCAAAATTTCAAGGAGAACACATGCACCATGATGGAAATAACAGGGCCTTTAGGTAGTACTTCATCTTCCGGAAGGTCATGTTTGTATTGCAAAGAAAGCAAACATTGTCATCGATGAGCAAACTATCGCTTATTTAGCACATTATGATCGATAATTTGATAGTTATTGTACTTTTAATTATTTTTAGTTTGTATTGTATTTTGATATGTTTGACATCAAGTACCAGCTGTTGAACCACTGTCCTCATGTTTTTGACATTTTCAGCTCCGCTAAGAAATGATCCAAAATCAGGACTTATTGGGGCAATATTTGCGAACAATCAAGATGAAATACTTGGGTCAAAAATAAAAATTGTGTGCTTATTTGGAACCATTAGGGAATCTAGATTATTGTTTAACCGACAAAATTGATTCGGGTATCGAATAAAGGTCATTTGAAGATCAAGAAAAACTAGGAAATAAGTAAAGGCTTATGTAATTATCCATTGTTGATCCTAATGATCTAGGTTCCATAACTTTGATCCCATTATGTTGGATTTGTCCAAGGTATGGGATTAGAAAAAATAAGCAACTCCATTCAACATAACTATATGAACTAGTAATGGGGATTTCTCCATTATACACATTCCAATAGCACTTCATCATTTTTGCTTAATTTTCACAGCAACCAAACAAAGAAACAAAAAGGCAAACGAAAATACCTCTTGCTACCATGGAGGGAGGCTTCGCAAGGACGAAGATTCCGCAGAGGTTTCTTCTTCTGTTGATCATCTCTTCCTCGCGCCTGTCCGGCGTGCTTTATAAATTTTATGTAATCTTCTTCGGTAAACGTCCATTTTTCTAGGGGAATGTCTGTTTAAAAGGGACAAATAAAGAAACTGTTTGCAAAAGTAACCCTTTATTTTTATAACCTTCAAAAACATCAATTTCAGACAAAATGCCCCTCTAGGGTGTCTTTCCACGTCAGCCCTGTTTCTTCTCTCCAACTCTAAATTTCGATTATGGTTTGTGAGGGAGGATAAAAAAAAGCCTTAAGTCTTGTTTCTCTTTCGATTATGGTTGCAAGAGGGAGGATTTTGGTTGAAGAGAACAAAGCCCTAACTACTGTGAACTCTTCTTTCGACTCTATCTCAACAATTCCCATTATTGTAGAGTGAGTTCGGAGCTATAGAAAGTGCAATGGAGGCGAGGAAAGCATGCGAGCTATAGTTCCCATTTGTTAGAGAAGGTCATGTCCTTAGAGCAGGAGAAACGCAGCCCGAAAGAATAAAAATGAAAAATGCTTTCCCCTTGGTAGTGTCCTTGTTTCTCTTCCGGGTTTTTCTTTGTAAAGTAATTCTCATCTTTTGTTTTCTTGTCATATTTTTATCTGTTTTTGTGAGATTGCTTCCTTGTATGAATGATTTATGGTTTGGAATATGGTTTGTAATTTTAAAATCATAAGCGTTCATGGTGCCTCAATACTGAGTATGTTTTCTTTTTTTCGATTTGTTTGGAACCCCATCGGGGGAATAGTCGAGACTCTTAGAGTTCGGTTGCTACATCATGACCATAACTGAATAATTAAATTAGATATGAAGTAATTGTTGATTTAGGACTCTGCTTTGTTACCCATAATGTAAGAGAAAGTCCTGGAATACTATATTCTACATTATTCAGGACTTGAGAGCATTAACTAAGACTACTCTTGAATAAGAATAGATCCATTGTTCAACAATTAAAACTGTATGAATTAAATATGATTGAGGTTGAATTGCCTCATAAATTGTAAACAAAGTTGAGATTGTTTTTAAGAAATTGAAGTTGATTGATAATGGTACTAAAGGATCGTTGGAAGACTAGCTATCTTTCTCACTCTCATCCTAATATAGCTCATGTAGTTAGTGTGATTAGTTAATTTATGAATGCAGCATAGAACAAAGGAAGTTGATTATGGAATTCTTAGATAATTCAAGGTGGCAATGTGACGCCCCAAACCCGGGGTGTTCGTTGACTACCCGTCAACCCGCAAAAAATCTATACGTCTCGTATCTCGAGACCCATACCTGAGTAAAAATGGCCTCTTGGGCCCATAAACTAATACTCATCCAAAATATTCAACCAACTATCTCTAATAGTTCCAAGAGTTAATACATTTATCTTAATTCAACATACATTAAAATCTACAATTCTAATACATGTTATGCAAAACCTAAGCTACAATCCGGCTTTCTTCAAAATCGGCTTCTAAGAAGAGCCGTATTCTCGAGCGCCCCCTGTACCTGAAAAAAATGTTCCCTCGATAGGGTGAGCTATCGCCCAGTAGTGGAATCACCCTAAATGGGTTACTCCCCACCTAAGTGCATATCTGATGCTCGATTTAAACACACACTCAAGTAAATACGTGATCCTACTTGAATGTCTGCATGCCCCCGTTCCCATGTCTTGAGTCCTCACTGGAAGCTCCTCACACTTGCCTAAGCCATGTATGAGAAAAATACCATTTTCAAAAAAAAAACATTGTTCTTGAATAAATACAGAATGTCAATATGGGACTACTCAGGGTGAATGTGTTGGAGAACTTCCCAAAACAGTCATGAGTGTATTCGAGTGATACGTTGGACTATCTCCCAACCCCATTCTCCGGAAAATCATCCTATGAAATTCCTTTCGCAATCATGTTCGTTTTTTAGAAAAACTCGTGTCATGCACTCACACTTAATTTCTAAGTTACCTGGTGCACATGAAATGCATTATGCCATTTCAACCATTTTTATACCAATATATATAAAATGCATATATTCTCAATTTTACAATTACACCACAGGTAATTCAATAATATCAACCATCACCCAAATTAGCTCACTTGAGCAAATCACAATCTCATCTCCAATGGCCTACACACCACAATTATATTCCATATAATTGTGACATCTCATTAACACCTCAAAGCATTAACCTATTATTTCTTTGATCAACCAACTCCCCAAAATAGCTCACTTGAACTAATCAAATTCCATTTCCAATGGCCTATACACAAAATTATAATTCCATATAATTGCTGACATCATAATACACGAAGTTCATGCCACGTGCTATCCATTTCCACACAAATCAAGCCATTCATTTTCATCAATTTTCCACTCAGCTCAAGCCATTCATTTCAGCAATTTCGCACCCAACATGGGCGTTTTGGTGCATTGTGGCGCAAGCTGGGATTTGTTTTTGCATAGTCCTAAAGCGAGCACATGGGCTGTCAGGTAGGCAGCCCACTCGGCTCTGGTTCTTCTTTATGGAACTAAATTCCACATTCATTTCCGGTCTCCTACTCACCAAAACACAATTTATTATATAAATTATGCCACAAACACCCAAATCAGTCCCTAAAACTGACACGGACGGTCCAAATGGATCTCTAAAATTTTCACATTTCGGTTCCAAGTTTTGGAACCGATCCAGCTATGTTTCCCTCAACGCCTCAGCATACGAAGCACAATTTATGGCATAAATTATGCCATTAGGCACTGAGTAGTACGTGAATGATCCGCAATTTGTCTAATTGGAGTTTCAAAATTTTCCTATTTTGACTTTTCTATCCAATGGCATCATGCCATGTGTCATCGATGGGTCCCACCTTGAGCTCAACCCATTGAATTTGATGCTTGACACATAGCTGTGTGACTCTCACTCAAAATCGCATCAAGTCTCCCACCTAACGTTCGTTTCCTGAAGCGATACAAATTGAAACGTACCGAGTCGGCGAATCGACGTGGTACAGCTAGATTTCACGACGATTCCTTGGTAAGAATCCGTTTCGTCATCCAGAGATCTAGAAAATTTTGGTTTTTACGAAGTGATTTTATTTAGAAAATTGGAATTTTCTCGGGTCTTACATTCTCCCCTCCTAAAAAGGAATTTCGTCCGAGAAATTCCATATAATCAATCACGTGCATAGCCTTCACCGACTCGAACCGTGTGGTATGACAGCGACTAAGGTCGCATTCTTGACAACTTAGATGGTACATCCAACTCATTCATGTCAAGAATTCAAATAATACCAATCATTTTTATCAACAAAAATTTTATTTTTTTGAAAATTTCATTTTTAAAAATTTTATCTCATTTTATTTTATTTTTCAAAAAAAAAATCTCGTGAACAGTGTTCAAACAGTGACTCAGAAACAATGTACTGAGTCACAATACACTACCCCATGTTGCGATACAATTTCCTCAGCCAACAAGCCTCTCTGTCTAGCCACCAGTGTATTGTGACACCTCTGATACCATGCAACACACTATATACCATGTTGCAATACACACTTCTTCTCGGCAACTTAGTGTTGCAATACAATTCCCCTATTGCAATACAACCACTAGCCATTCAAACCTCCTAAAACCTGCTGTGTCACAATACAATTTCCCATTATATTGTGACATAGATGGAGTAATGTAACCATTTTACTTGCACCATTTTTTTCGTTTTTCTTTTAATACTCACACATTTTGCCTCTTAGAAAATACCCAAAATATATATATATATATATATATATATATATATATATATATATATTTTTTCATCAAAACACCAAATAAATTTATAAAAATTTATTTTATTCATTTTTCTTCAGTTTTACACACTGTAAAACTTTAGAAAACAATTTTCTTCACCTAATTTTTTTTTTCATTTTCCAATAAACCAAATAAATTTATTAAAATTCATTTTATTTATTATCTTTTCCAGTTTTACACACGTAAAACTTCAAAAAAATAATTTTTATTTTTTTCAACACCACTATGTGCTAATCACTAGCACACAAACCAATCACAACAAGCACACAACACACATGACAATCAACATGTTATACACCCAATCACACATCATTCATGTTATAAACATCATTCACACATCAATCACATGATCGCACAATCACACATAAAACACATGCATGCAATGTTCTAATCCTGTCCCGTGATTTCCTAGGTAATCGCATACCTAAACCTACATCGAACCACACCAAGTGGTGATGTTCTTACACTTAATAACTCTGGCCTTGACCCAAATCCCTCAAGCCTTAGGTAATCGTATACCTAACTTATCAACACTAAGCTCTAGGTATTTATAAGCCTAGGCTGCGATGACTAGTGAAGCTTGTATCGGGACTAAACTTCTCTTCACCGAAGCCAGAGAATTGTCGTTTTAACCCAGCTCGATACAAGTTGTGAAGCTTGTATCAGGACTAAACTTATAACTACACCCACCAAGCTCCCAAAGGTAATCAGACTACACTTAGGCACGTCTGCAATTTGTGGCGCCCCCAAACCGAGGTGTCAAGACTGCTCGATCAACCAGCGAGGAAATCTATACGTCTCTTATCTCGAGACCCATACCTGAGTAAAAATGGCCTCTTGGGCTCATAAACCAATACTCATAAAAAATATTCAACCAACTATCTCTAATAGTTCCAAGAGTTAATACATTTATCTTAATTCAACATATATTAAAATCTACAATTCTAATACATGTTATGCAAAACCTAAGCCACAATCCGGCTTTCTTCAAAATCGGCCTCTAAGAAGAGCCGTCTTCTTGAAGTGCCCCTATTGCACGAAAAAAATATTTCCCTCGATAGGGTGAGCTATCGCCAGGTAGTGGAATCACCTAAATGGTTACTCCGCTAAGTGCATATGCAATGCTCAATTTAAACACACACTCAAGTAAATACGTGATCTTACTTGAATGTTTATGCGGATTCCCATGTCTCGAGTCCTCCCACTTGAGCTCCACTCACTTACCCCAAGCCATGTATGAGAAACATATCATTTCAAACAAAACTTGTTGTTCTTGAAAATAAACTACGAATGTCGGTAAAATATCAGACTACCACCTGGGCGAATGTGTTGGAGAACTTCTACGAAAGCGATCATGGTCTCACATCGAAATGATCTGTTGGACCGTCTCCCGGCCCCATTCTCCGGAAAATCATCTGTAAAATTCCTTCGCAATCGTATTCGTTTTGAAAAACTCGTGTCATGCACTCACACCTAATTTCGCAGTTACCGGTGCGCCAAATGCATTATGCCATTTCAACCATTTTTGCTCTGTATATATAAAATGCATATATTCTCAATTTACAATTACACCACGGTAATTCAATAATATCAAGCATCACACCCGATTCCCGTCAGGCTCGATTGATGGATCCAAAGCGGGTTCCCGGGCGAACCCGGCTGGATCTTACACATTCTTTTTTTTTTTCAAAGTCGAACTTGTACGTGGGTGGCCCACATCTTACTCTTGAATCAAAATATCATTTACATATACAAAAGAACTACCAGGAGTGGTGTCCGTCAAATTCTATACACCTCACGGTCGAATTTTACATATACAAAAAAAAAAATTGTACTTTACATTTACAAATCGAGTCACGGAACCTACATGTAGTGAGCCCTACTAGTGTCTTGGCCCAGCGCTATCACGGAAGTTTCGGATGTCTTCTCCTGTACCTACGGATTAAAAACCCGTGCTAAACTGCGCTTAGTGAGAACATTTCTTATCTGAAACACATGCATTTATCTTGAATCACAAATAACATATACTTGATAACGAATCTTTAGGAATTCATATCACATATTTACATACATAATTATCCTTATAACAAACTTATGCTTATTCGGATATCTCATTATCGATGCGAACTTATACTTATAACAAACTTATACTTACTCAGATCTTACACTTATGGTAGACTTATTCTTATTCCGATCTCCCGTAGGACACATTTTTATAATGATCTCCCGTAGGATACATACTTATATAAATTTCCTCGTATGCAGTATTGATCTTATACATATACTTATACGGAGGTCCTTATCCACATACTCATACTTATCTCAAGCTTATACTTGTTTCGATCTCCCTTAGGAGTTACAGATCTTATGCTTATACAGAGGTACTTATACACGTACTGGTACTTATATCTATCTCAGATCTCCCGTAGGAGTTTACAGAACTTATGCTTAAACAGAGGTACCCTTAGGTACTACAAGGCTTATACTTATACTACGGAGTTTACACTTGTTTGGAGGTACCCGTGGGTATTACAGAGATATTGCGGAACGTATACTAGTATTGCGGAACTTATTCTTATACGGAAGTACTTGTAAGTACTACTTGTTCAAATGTCCCAAAAGACACATACTTGTGCTTATATCACTTATGTTTAATTAAAAGTACACAGTGAACTACTAGCCTCTGAAGCGGGGTACCGTAGATGCGTGAGTTTATCCTTCTCCCGAGCTTATACGGAGATACCGTGGGTACTATAGGGTGTCAGGATCTGATATTGTGGGTACTACGAGAAATTAATCGAATCTGAAATGCCGTAGGTACTACATAACTGTCGAGATACAAAGTACGTAGGTGCTACGAACATACTTATTCTTGTATTTGAACTATTCTTGTATTATGGAGCATATACGTCTTCTGGATCTTATACTTGTATTACGGGACTTATTCTTGTATTTTGGATCTTATACGTGTATTACAGAACATATACTTGTCTTACGGATCTTATACTTGTATTACAAAACTTATTCTAGGATTTCGGATCTTATACTTGTACTACGGAGCATATCCTTGTATTTCAGATCTTATATGGAGCTTATTTTCGTATTTCGGATCTGATGCCGCAGTACTACAGAACATTTACTTGTACAAAAGTACCCGTGGGGTACTACGAGGCTTGATTCATTACAGAGGTACGGTGAATTTTTCTTGGACTTATACTTATTTTTATCGAAATGGGAGTACTGTAGGTACTCTTTGGACTTATACTTATTTTTATCGAAAGCGGGGTACCGTGGGTACTCTTTGGACTTATATATTTTTACCAATACGGAATTGCGAAGTAGGTACTACGAAGATTTTACTTATGCGAAGTACCCGTGGGTTTTCTGGAGCGAATCTGAGGTACCACGTGGGTACGTGGATCTTTATATATTCCATTTTCTTTACTCTTTATTCTTTATTGAGTCTTATCCTTATAATTTTTTGATTGCCTAGAGCAGTGTCACAGGAATGAGTAGGACCATGACGCAATAAGTACTAGGAAGGGTGTATAGTCTGATCTTGGTGGTAGCACAAGCGGGGTGGCGGAAGCGCGACCGGAGGTGTCGTCGCGCCTGTCGGAGAGTGCAGGAGTGCTAATGTCCCGAGCGCGGTCGAGAGGTGCCGTCGCGCCTGTCAGTCTTGGAGTACTGTGTGCGTAGCACGATCAGTCTTTGTCGCATAATCGGAAATGCAAGTGCTGTCGGAGTATCGAGTACTAATGTGCTGAAGCCTGATCGAGTGCCGTCGCACTAATCGGAAATCTGAAGTACTATACGTCTTAGGCCACGTAACATAGGTGCCATGTCATTCAATAACTGGTCTTAAGCAATTTTACAATTAGTTTAGTTCAGTAACTTACTATCTTATAATAGGGGCCTTCTTAGCCACATTATGTATTTATAACATATTTCCATTTCATGTTCATGTTCATGTTCATATTTAAGTTCGTTTTCATGTTTCATATCAAATTCATATTTCATGAACATATTTATACATATTGCATTTCCTATACTTTCCTTATTTCATGCCTCTTACATATGGAATTTCATATACTTATATAGGAATACTTACGTATTCACACATCATTCATGTATTCTTGTTCCTCGATGAATCAATTTTACTTAGAAATTGGAATCATTCCAATCAGATCATCCAAACTCAAGTTATGACATTTTCATGCCAACTAGTCGGTTTCTGGAGTTTTACCCAGGACGGAGTTGCAATATTCATTTTCCAGTGCCTTGTCTCATATTTGACACTGGTTCTTTGTAATCATTTAAAGCTAAGGTGCTAGGTTTCTTCTCAACTAGAATCCACCCAAATCAGACATGAAACTTCCAGGATCACGTCGAAACAACCCGGACTACTCAATGATCAAAACTGAAGTAGAATTTGGCTGGATTATAGCTCTACTTTGAGTGAATTTTTCGACCACTTAGAGTCAGAATTTGATGATGTCTATTTCTGGATGTTTGGTTCTCCTTGAAGTCTAGTTTAATTATTCACTTGAATCACTCAAATCGAATAAGAAATGAGTAAGTTATGGCTAAAATACGAACACTGGTCAAAATAGAGCAGGGTGTACCGGTACAGGTCTAACATGTGCGATACATGTTATTAAAAATGACGAGAACCCAAAGCTGAATGCAGGTACATGTTCAAGGTGTGGAACCTGTCACCAAAAAAATTACCACAGAATATGTATTTTCTCCCTTTTTTTTTCCATATTTTCCATCCCAAACCAACTCTATGCTTCAACACACATCAAAACCATTCCATATTTCTCTTGCTTAACCTCTTTTCTACTCAATTCCTCTTTCAGCTGCTTATCTTATTTAAAATAAATATCCTTGAAATCCTTCTAAAACAATTCCTAATATGGGTCTAGCCATACATGATCCCAAACATAGAGATTTGTTAGGGTTGTTCCTTCAAACCACAACTCCATTACATACAATTTAACCATGAATCCACCTCAGGGAGGATTACATAACCATCTTGTTGCATTTGAGTTTCAGCTCTAATTTCAATACCTCTTTGGTTAGGATGAAATCCTAACAAACCCTAGGTTTGGGGACAACTAATAACCATCCAATAGCATGGAAATTCATACAAACTTTAGAATTCCATAAAAGAAATCCATACCCAAGGTTAGATTCCATACCTTTTTGCTTAATCTCCCTCCTCCTCTTCTTCTCTTCTTCTTCTTCTTCCTCTTCTATTTTTTCCCCCTTCACGTTTTTTTCTTCCCCCAAATGAGACCAATTTTTGGTCTTAAATCCAAAAATATCTCTTCGACCTTGTTTGGCCCTCAAAGACCCATTTTTGGGTTAAGTTTCATTTATTTGCTTTTTGGTCTTCCAACTTTTGACTATTTAATTTCAGCATTATTTTGTTGGGCCTCTATTCTCATCAACTATGACTTTTAAGCCCCTTTTGGACAAATTACAATTTGTCCTTAATTCTTAAAATCTCCAGGGTTTCTAATTTCCATGTTTCGCGACAATTCTGAAACATTCAAATTATGAAAAACACAGAAATCTTGCACCAGCATTATCGAAAGCGGTAGGGTATATTTTGGAGATCATTACACTGACCATCACCCAAATTAACTTGTAGTCACAATCACGTATACCATTAAATACTCTTAGTGAGATTATATTCGTATAATTGTGTGTCGTATTAACACCTCAAGCATTAACCTATTAATTTCTTTGATCAACTTGACTCCCAAGTGACTCACTTGAACTAATCAAAACTCCATTTCCAATGGCCTATACACACAATTATATTCCATATAATTGTGACATCTTGCTAATACACGAAGTTCATGCATTAACCTATCCATTTCCACACAAATCAAGCCATTCATTTCATCAATTTTCCACTCAACTCAAGCCATTCATTTCAACAATTTCAAGCACCGACACATGGGCGTTTTGGTCCGACACACACAAACCGGGACTGTTTTTGGTCCCAGCAACACGTGGGCTGTCCGTGGGCAGCCACGCTCATCATTTCTCGGTTCTTCTTCTTAGACTAAAATTCCATCCATTTAGGTCTCCTACTCACGAAAACACAATTTATTATATAAATTATGCCACAAACACCATCGATCCTAAAACTAACACGGACTGTCCCGAATGGATCCTCTAAAATTTTTCACATTTCGGTTCCAAGTTTTTGGAACCGATCAAGCAACCCACTCATGACACCATTACATACAAAGCTTTACAATTTATGGCATAAATTATACCATTAGGCGCAAGCGATCTGTGGGCGATCCGCGGTATCCCGGTGGAACACTGAAATTTTCGCGGCTATTTTGACTTTTCTATCACGATAGCATCATGCCATGTGTCGTAAATGGGTCCCACCTTGAGCTCAACTTAACTGGGTGATGCCCGACACTGGCACCTTGTGTGCCACTCAAAATGCGCGAGTCTCCCACGCGATGCTGCGTTTCCTCGAAAACATGTAAATTATTTGTCACCGATTCGGCGAAAATCGGCGTGGTAGCTAGATTTCACGAGGCGATTCCAGCGGTGAAGTCCGTTTGTCATCCGAGATCTAGAAAATTTTAGTTTTTACCGAAATTACGATTTTATTTTTCTGGGAACGTTTGAATTTTAGGGTCTTACAGGCAAAGAGGAAAGGAAATTAGTTTTAAAAAATGAGAATATGAATATAGAACCTATACTGATGCAAAGTGGGATAACTCTCTTACTGATTAAAGATTGGAGCTAATCAAATGTGGAATAAGCCAAATTCAAATCAATTTGAGGCAAGGATGAGGCTTTGAGTTAGGAATGAAACTGGAAGATCCTATGATGATATATTATGACAAGAAGTTAGCCATAAGAATTTTCTATGATTTTCCATCATGATAAAACTAAATACACGAGAATGTCGACAATTCATCAAGGAAAAATCTAGAAAATGGAGGGACTCATGTTGCCTTTGTTGCTTGAAAAGGCCAACTTGCAGATTCTCATATAAATGGTTGTCGAGTTCTACATTTCAATATGTTCTAGGTTAGCTTGGAATGGGAAATATGTTTGACCTTGCTTGAGAGGTGTTGTAAACATGCAGGTTACTCTTTCTTCACATGTTGAAAATATGCAAGTTGATATCTCTTTTTTAATTGTATTGTAGATGTACAAACACAAGCTAATATATATGTAGGCTGTAGGCTGTAAATTTTTAGATAATGATGACTACATTGATCTAATACTTTCATACAAGTGTGCATGCGCGCGCGCACACACACACACACACACACACACAAATATATATATATATATATATATATATATATATATATATATATATATATATACTATATATATATATATATTATAACATGATTAGTATACCATACTAACAATATAGTATACCAATCATTTATAATGTAATGAGAGCCAATAATATATTGTAACATTGATTTTTTTATTCTTGTTGTTGAGTTGCTTTCAATTGAAAATGGAGGAAGTAAAAAAGTCAAACATGAAATAGAAAGAGGAGAACCAATCACCCCTCATCCTTAAGCAATATCTTTGCTCCTTGAAATATTAGTTTCATAATTTTATAAATTTGATTTAAATATGTTATACGTATATTAAACTTATATAAAGTAATTCATGTCGGATTAAGAAAAATTTCCTTAAATACAATCTAGTTAGAGTTTAGAGTTAATATAGTTAGTATTTTAATAGAACTAGTAGGTAATTTATATTAATATTTTTATAATTTGGTACTATTTTGCAGATTGATATTTCTCCTCCTCAACCAGCTTTTGTAACATAAATACCGAAAGAAGAGTATTTCCCAGGAAAATTAGCATGCTTATCCCATTTGGTAGCTATAGAAAATATAAAGAAAAAATTGACTAATCAACATTTGGAGATGTTTAGGAAGTCATACTTGGGTAAATTTTTACTCCTTCCTGAACTAAAGTTTTCAGCCCAAATTATTCATAGTATATTGTTACGATAATGTGACGCAAAGAAGGAAAATGAAATATGGATGGAAGTGAAGTCAAAAGGTTTAAGATTTGGTAAAAATGAATTTGTCTTATTTACAGGCTTAAGTTTTGGTCCTTTTCCAAAATTTGATAAAAGGTCATCACGTATAAAGGAAAAATATTTTAAAGGAGAGAAGAAAATGCGTAATAATAAATTGGAGAGAGTTTTTCTTTCTTTAGGAAATGAGAAAGAAGATAAGAAGAAGAAGAAAATGAAAGAACCTAATGATGAAGATGTGGTAAGGTTGACACTTCTATATTTGTTGGAACATGTTTTGATGGGGAAAGAAGGTGAAAATTTGATAGATATGCAATGGGTTGCTCTAGTGGATAATTGGGAGGCTTTCAACAAATAACCATAGGGGAAAATTTGTTATGAGAGGACAATATTTGGTTTGAAAGCCAAGCACAGCAAACCGAGGTTTCCAATTCAAGATAAGAATAAAGAAAAGGAAGTTGAACTGGCTTATATAAGTCTTGTAAGTTTGTATATACCTTCTAGATTTCAGGCATTTGGTTATTCCATTCACTTGGATTGAAATATCGCATCTCGTGTATCTCAAGGCTACCCTCGAATCTTTTGAATTGGAGTCTGGCCCAGTGCTTCAAAGGGCTATTGAAGTTGAAAAAGTGTTTTCGGTTGCTGCAATGTAAATTGCTTTCCGACTTTGAAATTATAAGAATACAATTATACACATTATACTATGTTTGACTATTAATTAAAGTTTACTTTTTATTTGTAGCTATGCTTTCATTCATTGTTATTACCTATTGGAGCAACATCATATCAACATCATACACAAGAAGATAATGGTACATTATACACATTATACTATATTTGGAGCAACAACAAGACTATTGGAAGCATTTAGGCAAACAAGGAATCTCAGTAGAAAATTTGGACCAATCAACTACATATCAAAATTCATCAAAAGATGAGTCTTTGTTTGATGAAAGGTCCTTTGAATCTACAGCATATGTTACTACTGCTACTGCAACAATGACATATGAAGATAGAAATGATGCATATGTCCCATCCATGGAGGTAAATTCAACTAAAATTAATGTTTCAATAATGTATTACATCTTCAAAGTGTTTAACTTCACTTTATTCAATATCTGATATGCACATAAATTATGGATGGGTTATGAAGTGAAACCTCTTAGTCAAATTTCAATTATCTGAGAAAGAAATTGAGAATGAATTGTAAGATGGATGAACTAAAACAACTTTTGTTAAAGTTAGTGATAAATTACATATATTGAAATCTACAATATTTGAATGATTTGCTTTTATCTTTTGATTAATTATTAATTTTTTGTTTGAATTATATGCAACTTTAGGAAAGATTTCAAATGAGGAGGGTGTGCATAGTTTAAATTCACAACATCTAGCACAAAAGAAAATGGCAATATGAATGATGATCTCCAACGTTCAAATTTGAAGGGTGATGCATATAATGAAGTGGAGAGAAATGACATTCATATGGATGTGAACATTGGCATAGAACCTTCCATAGACCTTCAACACAAACACAAACACATATCCATAGATGGAAAGGATAATGATGATCCAATTAATGATATCGTCAAGTTGTTTGGTTCTCGACCATGCTAAGTGAATTTTTCGGTCTATGTCATGCACACTACACTTTCTTCTATAATCTTGAAGGAGCGTCAAATTAAAAAGTCTTGAATTTTACAGAACTTTTCTGATTCAACGAAAATTAAATGAAAGAGATCGGATATTCTTGACTTCATTTAATCTACGAAGAAGCACATTTAGAGTCCTTTCAAGGTGGATGACTTAAGACCCAGTAGAGATTATAAACAATTTAAACTTGTACATTTGTGTATTTCACAATTTATTAAACTAGTAATGATCAGAGTACTACTTTTATGTTGAAAGTTTACAATTGACATTGACTTCATGTATGTTGATCGACAATGCAGTTTTCAAGTCACTACTTACTCATGGCTCAAATGACTTAATGACATGATATAGTGTCATATTTTGGTGAGATTAAAACCCGAAGTATGAAATAATTCATTTATTTTCATTGTTAGCACATTGATGTTGCGTTCTTAACTGCTTTAAATGGCAGCTAATGCAAAATCATCATATTCTCTCCCATAAGTTTACTTTCGTAGACACTATGTTTTGGGTATGTATAACTGAAATTATGTTCTTATTTAAAAATTTTTGTAATAATAAAAACATGATGTTGATGATTAACTAATATACATTTTCTTTTATATATGTAGCAAAATGCTCATTCAAGATGGAGGCGAGCATTGTAAAAAATGGAATCAATTTAAGATTGGCAGATGACATTCTTGTTGATTATGATAAAGGTTATAGACCTCTTCATTCTCTTAATGGTCTGATGTTGATTTCGTGTATGTCCCAATCACTAGGTCTTGGGAGTTGTCCACCTTGCACAAAGGATCATATACATATATATGACTCATTGGTTGGCATAAATAGGGATGCAAGGTTACAAGGGAGCATTAAACCATTATTAAATGTGACGCCCCAAAACCCGGGGGTCCGTTGACTACCCGTCAACCCGCGGAAACACTTGTGAATGTCGGGTGACCTGAGCATTTCTCCTGTCGGGCGTCTCAGCTATGGGGAGCTCTGCACGAGATACATAGCTTTGTCAGCATCGATCACATGAGTAAAAGCGACCTCTTGGGCCCAATAAACCAATACTCATCACAATACGCACATCCCGACTATGTAACCATAGTTCAGAGTTAATGATTTACTCTTATACAACACATATATTAAAATGAAAAAATTCTAATAAATGTATACATCATAAAACCTAAGCCACAACCCGACTTCCTTCTAAAGCGGCCTCTATGATGAGCGAATCTCTCGTCAAGCTCACTGTTACCTGAAAATGATATCCCTCGACGAGAGTGAGCTACTCGCGATAGTGGAATCACTAAATGGGCTACTCTCCACCTAAGTGCATATGCAATGCTCAAAAGTAAAGCACACATTCAAACAAATGCATGATCCTGCTTGAATGTCTAATTGATCCAACTCATACCGAGTCCTCAGGCTCTCACTTGTCTAAGCCACGTATAAGAAAACTTGTTTTTCAACAAAGATATTTGTTTTTATTTGTGGATTCACCCTCAGAGTATAAGTAGTGGACCGACTCGATGTTATATTTAGTGGACTACCCTCCGAGATATATCAATTGAGGGCGACTCAGGCCCGATTGATATTTTATATATGGACTACCCTCAGGTAATTATAATGGGCCTTTCAGGTAATTTATTATTCTTAGTAATTAAACCCCTGAACTATTCTCTCAAGAATCACCTCATGCACTCACTCCTAGTGTTCTAGGGTGCCCAGTACATATGGAATGCATGATGTCAATTCCAATACAATTCATAACTTACATGAATATATATAATCTATTGCATATACTCACATAAATTAAATCACACAAACATGTCATGTAATTTACAATCCACCACCTTAAAAATTAGCTCACGCTGAGCTAGTATCAAACACGAACAATTCGGCAGATTACTTTCACTGACCAGGCTTAAATTTCACCTTAAATTTGATTTTTCGTGTCCTTTGTTCACATGAGCGGTAAAACCCTCGGAGATTCACTGAGCTGCATTTTATCATCAATCATTGGTTCACTTTGGAGGTGAATTTCTATAACCATTTCAAACTTCATACAAACCAATACATGATTTATAGCATAAATTTCGCAATTAACAACGAACAGCCCATAAAACTGTACGGTCTGCTCCATGGCTCCAAAATTTAATAAAATTCGGTCCGAGTTTGGAGCCAGATCAAGCGATGGATTAGTATCCTCTGCGTGAAACATCATATAACACTTAAATAGGGTGTAAAACCCAAGTAGGATCGATCTCCTACCTCGGCAGTTTATCGAAAACTCCCAAACCGGTCTTGCAGCGTACGTCTCGTGCGTGAAGCGACTTTCCTTCTCGTCAGGCAATTTAAGCGATCAGATCTCGAAAATCTAGAGAGAAGTGGCTTATGCTTCTCTCACAAAACTCCATTTCAACTCATATCTTCTCCTCCTCTTTGTTTTCTTTTACACTTTTTAGTTGTGGAGACGGCACTATTTGGACTTTTGTCCACATTATCATTCGCTTTCCATTAGCTATCTACATCCCTTCTTTTCGATTTTGTGGCAGCGTTATCTGTGTCGGGTTTCGTTTATTTCTCTATATGCAGACATAGCGCGTGATGCGTGTTATCTGTGACTTTTATGCATATCGTATGTCGTTTTATGGCACCGAAACACGATGCCTCGAAAAGCGCTGCAAACTCGACTATCTCGAAATTCGCCGAAATTAGATCGTGCTAGCGCTAGATTTTGAGGCGATTGACGGTGAAATCCGTTTCATCATCGAGATCAGAAGATAGAAATTGGATTTTTTGATCGAAATTACGATTTTACCCTTTTTGAGAAAATTGAATTTTCTCGGGTCTTACAATTGTTACCACATTTATCGAATTCCATAGCATATTATGGGATTCAAGGTGATAGTGATGCTAACAATAAGGAATGGGATATTGAGCGTGAAAGACATTTTCTAACCGAAAAATTAGTGCGTAATTTTTCATATTTACTTTGACTTCTTGTTAATTAATCTTTAGTAATATATCTAACATTGATTTAATGTATCATGTAGTGATGATTGTGAGATGTTTGTGATCAAGTATGCTGAGTACTTGGTACAATCGTCTATTCAGACTCTCTGCCTTGAGATGTGTTGTTGACATAGATTACTGTAATTCAAATTAGTAAATAAGAACATTGTTGCATAGTCAAATAAATTTAGAAATATATAAATAAGTGAATATAAAATGTTTAATATATAAATCATATAAAATTCAGAGTCTTATATTAAAATTTAAGATATTGCAAATCCTTCAAACCTGATATTATCTTGCACCCGTTCTTCTGTTAATTACATTAAAGGTGGTTAAGCCAAGGTACTTGCATTAGTAGCTATTTATTGTGGACTTAACTATCGTTAGGTTTCAACTTGAAAGGGGTTAAGTTTAGGTAATTGACTTAACCCCATTCAAGTTGTAACTTAGCGAGTTAAGTCTGGAATAAATAGCTACTGATTTAAGTACCATGACTTAACCCCCTTCAAGTTGTAACTTAAAGATAGTTAAGTTTGGAATGAATAGCTACTGATTTAAAAAACTCATAACCCTCTTTGCAAGTTCTCACTTGAAAGTGATTTAAGTTTAACATAAATAACTCTTGATTTTAAGAGAACATGGCTTAGCCACCTTCAAGTAGTAATTTGTGATAGTTAAAGTCCATAATAAATAATTCTGCATTCTTAATTATATAGCATAACACTACCTTTAAGTTGTAATTTAATGATAGTTAAGCCTGAAATAAATAGCTACTGATTTAAGGAACTTTACTTAACCCCTTTCAAGTTCTCCCTATTTTTTTTATTCTCTTTGTTTTGAGAAACTAGGATCAAACCTGTATTTTTTTTTCTATTCCCTATTACTCTGCGGTTTCAAAGGGAGCCAAAGAAAAAAGAAAATTTGCGTTGATGAATCATGTGGACAACTTGGTCAAGCCACCCAGGCAATAGGCAAAGTTAGAACTCCATTTGATCATATGATTTGACAAGAAGAATTGGTTATAATATTAATGATATTAAATAGTACGTTGTCTCTCTTCCATTGCTGATGGGAAAGAGCCCATTACCTAATCATCTAGGAAAAAAGAATGAAGAGCCTTTCAACATTAAATTCGAAGAGGTTTCTTAGAAAGGAGAGGGAGATTATTTTCAATATTCCATGCACAGTATGGTGTTGAGTAATAGTCAAAGGTCAAAAAGGCGAATTAAAACTTAAAAAGTGGCTTCCTTTTTTTAAATATCTTGTTCAGCACATGTTTATATGAAAATGTTTATGATTGAATCCATGGTTACCCTATGTTACAAAAATAAAGTTTAAAGGAAAGTCGTTTAAAGTGCTTTGCATGTGCATGATACATGGGAAAAGGGATAGGATTTTCATAGAGGGAAGGAAGAAGTGATGCATATCGCCAGCCGTAATGAAAGAAAACATGAAAGGTTACCAGCGCATGATGTGATTTATTTACTTAGTGCCCATGGTATACCAAGAAAGTGCAATTTTGTATGGGTTTCAGCACCAGACCCATCGGTGATCGTAAGATTGTTTTCATGGGAGGGGAGTTCTTTCATGGGCCCGAATGGCGGATTGCATTGAAGTGAGGTTCCATTGAATATGGCCCGATTCAAAAAAGAAAAAGAAAATGAAATCATTTATAGAAATTGTATGTTCGCATCACGATTGTTTTACACATTGTATTTGGTATGTGGAAAGAAGTAAAGTAAATGTTTATTGAAATGATATATTTATACAATTGTTTACACATTATATTTGAACTATGTCACGGAAACATTATTTTCTATGACACAATACTCTCTTGAGCTCCTTTAGCTCACATACTTTTAAATATTTTGCCAAATGTTTTGAGGCGGCTGCTCAGCGGTTCAAGCATTCTCGGGCTAAGTAAACACTTAAAAGCCTCATCCTCGACCACTTTTGAAAATGTATGAACCTTGTTTTTTGAAACTAACTTCCATTTGTGCGCATTTATTTTGTAATGTATGTATGTTTTTAAAATATTGTTTATATTTCTGGCAATTGTTTAGAAAAGGATTTTGAAATTTGATTTGAAATTTCTTGTGAAGTGGACTTGATGTCATGGTGGATGTCTGGAGTAAATGAATATTTTTGGTAGTGTAAAATGTTTTATTATAGGTGTTGTAAATTTGGAGATGTCCGAAAAATAGAGGAAACTCTGCCCGATTTCTGAAAAATGTTTAATCGTATAAAAAGGGTTTAATGTTTAAAAGAAAAGAAAAAAAAAATTCCCACCATGTTTCATAAGGTTTAATGAAAAGCATAATTGTATAAATAGGTTCGCTCCACGGATTCACTTTTAAAAAGGGTTTAAAAGAATGTTTTCATGTCAGAGTAGGAGTGTTTAGAATCCCTCGGAGTTGGGAAGAGGAAATGGAGTTGGTCCCTTTAGTAACCTTGTAGGAGATTATCATTTCTTGGAGCTTTACTCGCCGCCGTGGGACCCCCTTTAGTCTGCGAGAAGGCAGTGACTCTGCTTGAGGCCGTGGTACAAGAAGTCGGGTTGTGCCTTGAGGAAGCATTTTTGTAAAATATATTAGAATAATATAGTTTAATATATTTTGGCATGTAAAAGTGTAAAAGAGTTATACATTAAACTCTTGTGAAATATTATAAGAAAATTATACAGAAATGAGTCTCGATATATGAGACATGTGAGTATGATATCGGGGCACCCGATATCTACAAGTTTTCACGGGTTGACGGGTTGTCAACGGGACCCTCGGAATTTGGGGCATCACAAAAATAGATAGTTATATTTTTCATGGTGAAACCAAACATGAGAAAATAATTTTCCTTAGGATTTTTTTTATATTACTTTTCAAATTTCAAGCAAGTCTTGGGCTTGTTACGATTTCTTGTTGGCTTTTCTTTGTATTTTTGAAACAAAAAAAGTAAAACTAATGTGTTAATATTTTTTTATTATCTTTCTTTTAAAAACAATACGTTTTTAACAAATAATGGCCATATAGTTTGACAACGGTCGACTGCCTAAGCGATAGGCAAAGTTAGAACTCCACTTGATGTATGATTTGACGAGAAGAATTTGTGATAATATTAATGATATTAAATAGTACGTTGTCTCTCTTCCATTGCTGACAGGAAAGAGCCCATTACCTAATCATTGAGGAAAAAAGAATGAAGACCCTTTTAACATTAAATTCGAAGGCGTTTCTTAGAAAGGAGAGGGAGATTATTTTCGGCTATTCGTGCACAGTATGAGTGTTTGGTAGTGGATCAAGGTCAAGGTGAAATTAAAACTTAAAAGTGGCTTTCTTTTAAATATCTTGTATGAATGCGAAGGAAATATAACAAACACAAAGTTGAACTGAAATTAAAACTTAAAAGTGGCTTCCTTTTTAAATATCTTGTATGAATGCAAAAAGTACAACAAACACAAAGTGATTAATTTTCCACTTTCACAACAATCGTGAGTGTGATATTATTTTGTGGGGGTTGACATCCTTTCTTCTTTTGAATGATAGTTAGGCCTCAAGTCAATTAGAAATGCAGGAAGAAGGTAGGAGAGAGAGTCAGTTTCTTCCCTCATTCCTCTTATATAGATATCTAATAAAATTATAAAGATAGATATCTTTATTTCTATTTTAAATTATAAAAAAGCTAGCAATTTCTTGCTCAATATTTTAATTTTAATGATAATAAATGAAAAAGAAATCGTTTACATGACATATTAATGATAGGGATTAAATTAAGGTACAATCTAATATATGCAAAAGCAAAAGTCCTTTACAAAAACCAACTGATTCACAAACTGTTTTGATAAGTGACTTTTTTTTAAAAAGAAGATAAGTGACTTAAAAAAAGCAAGTGTAAAATTTTTTTTTCAAAATTTTAAAAATTCAATGAATATGAAAATAGATAGTTATATTTTTATGGTGAAATAAGCGTGAGAAGTATTTTCGTAGTATTTTTTTTTAAGTGGCACTTTTCGAGTTTCAAATGGAGTCTTAGGGCTTGTTTGATTTTTGTTTTTGAAAACTTTTCTTTGTATTTTTTGAAACAAAAAAAAAAAGGGAAATCTAATGTGTTCTTCGTATTTTTCTTATTCTATTTGCTTTTAAAAACAAAAAACATATTTAAAAAACAATAATCAAACCCGTATGATTTGACAACTTGGTCAGTAAGCTCGAGGCAATAGTGAGGATTAGAGCTCCATGATCATATGATTTGACAAGAAGAATTAATGATAATATTAACGATATTAAATAATAAGTTGTCTCTACTTCATTGCTGATGGAAAAGAGTGTACCTAATCATGAAAATTAGAAGGCCTTTTTCAACACATTAGGGTGAGTGTTTCTTGAAAAGGAGAGGAGAGATTATTTTCAATATTCCATGTACAGTATGGTGTTGAGTAGCTGATCAAAGGTCAAAGGAACAGAAATTAAAACTTAAAAGTGGTTTCATTTTTTAAATCTCTTGTATGAATGCGGAAAAGTACAATAAATACAAAGTAAACTGAAATTAAAACTTAAAAGTGGCTTCCTTTTTTAAATATCTTGTATAGATAACGAAAAAATTACAACACACACAAAGTTGGATTCATTTTCCACTACAACAACCACAATGGAGATGCGATTATCAGAAGTAGATGGTGATCAAATTTGGTATAAAAATTTCAAGGTCATCTTTAATTTCAGAAAAAATCCAGCTCAATTTTCTTTACTTTTAAAATTCAAAAATTATTTTATTTAATTCTCAAAAAATTGAAAAAATCATTTCTTAATTTATAAAAATAACTAATTTCTAAAAAAAAATTAGGAAATCATTTTTCTTTAACTTTTAAAATTCAAAAAATCTTTTTCTTTAATTTCAAAAATTTAAAAAAAAATCATTTTCTTTAAATTCAAAAATTAAAAAAAAATCATTTTCTTTAATTAAAAAAAACCATTTTCTTAATTTCCAAAAAAATAAAAAATCATTTCCTTTAATTTCAAAATTTTTAAAATCATTTTATTTAAAGTTCAAAATTCATTTTCTTTAATTTCAAAAATTTAAATTTATTCTCGTTAAATGTTAAAACAATTAAATTCAAAATTCGCTTTAAAAAAAAAACCTAAATCAAAATATCAATTTTCAAATATCAAAATTTTAAATCCCTTTTCCCCAAGCGACCTTGTTCATTTCCAAACTCCCAATTAAATTTTCATTTTTGAAAATTCATTTTTTTTAACATAAATTTTAAATTTACAAAAGCATAGTTTACACATTATAAAGATTCAAATAAAATGGAAGCATATGGAGTCGACTGACATGTTAAATAAACAGGTCTTGGTGGGGATCCAACATCCCACGTATCCTTCTTTTTGAATAATTCGACTCTCGATTTCTAGCTTGATTTACTAATTAACAATGAATTTATATATATATATATATATATATATATATATATATATGTGTGTGTGTGTGTGTGTTACTGCACTAATCTTGTTTTTTCTTGATAGCACTCTCAATCAAGGCCAAGGTAGTACATATTTATTTTCCCATTTAACTTTATTTTTATAATGTTATTTTTTTATTTATCGTATGCTTGATGCACTGTTGTATATTGTTATTCATAGTACTCAATTAGTCAATTGTTCACATTTGCCATAACTTGATTAGTAGAGACCTGTCATTAAGGGCTTAGAGAAATTGTCTGGCTAACTCTGTCGGCTTTGATAGAGTAACGTGATTTCAGAAATTAGATGATTTTTTGTAAAACATGCTAAAAAGAACTTCGTTTACTTTTATTGTGGAAAATATCTTTTGAATGGTAGACTGATAGTTGATCTCAAACTCAATTTGAAAATTCCTTTTATATGTATTATCATTGATCAGCTTCTGTAATCCAAAATACCCAAAATTAAATCAACGAAGAAATGGTTACGAAGTTGGTTCTTCTGCTCACCATCTGCTTGTTTTTATGCCTATGTGGATCAACGGCTGAAGCATCAGCAGAACCGGATGAATACATGGTGAAGTAGGTGTAAGTACCGATGCGGGAGCGTTGTGATTCCCTACCGTTCGGGATCGGGAGGCTGTTATATGAGCGAGTGGTACTCAGTAAATTGCAGCAGTACTAATAATTCTTCCGGTGGTGCCAAAAAGGCGTTTCTAAACCATACTAAACTCAACCTGGAGCTGCTGAATGTATCACTGGATATCCAAACAATGACAGTTAACAGTTCCATAGCTTCCTTTGATCAGCGGGAGGGGGTGATCAGGAACAGCTCAGAAAGTATCGATCTAGGCGGAAGCCCGTTCCTGTTCTCGGGGATCGACAATATATTCGTGGTGTTGGGTTGCGAGCATGCAGAACTCATGGATGGTTATGGGAAAACCCAGGCAGGATGTACCTCCATAAATTGCAGCCATAGTAATTATACTGGTCAAGGATGCTATAAGTGGCACAATGTTGCCAAACCTCGATTTCAGCCATTGATACGTACTATCTCGACGCATAGAGTGTGAGTTTGAGTTCTACCCCAGATGATCATGAAGGGAACAACGACTCTAACTCCACTACCCATTCCTTCTTGGTGGACAGAGACTGGTTTTCTCGCAACTTCACTAAACCGGACGATGTTCCAGGAGACGATGCTCCCTTGTCGTTGTTGTGGATCATAAAAGAAGGGGACAACGCCAACTGTAACGCCTCCATATACTACGACTCCATGTTTGGATCTTATAGGCGGGGTTCTTATTGTGGCTGCGGATTGGGTGAAGAAGGAACCCTTACTTTTCGGATGGATGCCATGGTACGCGCTTCTTTCTTGTTCTATTGTAATTCATCCTGGAAAAAAAGTTCACCCAAAGTTAAACGTAAATGATTGCAGCATCCCCAAGCGAATTTTTTTAATTCACGAGCCAGTTCTTTTGAGATTTGAGTTAAAACTTTGTTAAAACATCTCCATTGATGAAGCGTAAAGTTTAAATATCTTTGCATCCCCCATTCGATTTTCTGCTTTCTCTTCTTAATAATTCGTATTATCTTGCCGTTCATTTATATCGCTCATCTGTATAAATTGATTTAAAAAGATAACTAAATATTTAATTAAAATTTAAAAAAATAAATATAAGAATTAATTAAAAATAAAAATGACCATAAATATTTAATTAATTCAATAAAAATAAATATAAATATTTTGAATTAATAATTTCAATAGTTGAACTTTTTTGGGGTTACAAATATTAATAAATTTTAAAAAATTTTGTAGTTCTTATAAAAAATAATGAAAAATATTTGTAGGCTAATAAAATAAATTAATTCATATCAAGTAAACATTTTATTTTAAATTTGTATTTTAAATTATTCACCGAAAATACTGATTTATGGTTTTTGTTTTATTAATAATATTTTATTTATAATATTATTTTTTGAAAATAATTAAAAGTTAATAAAATTATTTGTAGGTTAATTCATATAAAGTAAAAAATTTTATTTTAATTCATATTTTAAAGTATTTATAAAAAATATGATTTAAAGTTTTGTTATTTTCATTTCAAATAACTATGGGTTTTTATTTTTGATTTCAAAAGCCAAACTGAAATAGGCTTTGCGGGGGAAGAGAACCAGGTGGGGTGGGGAGAGAGAACCAGGGACGGTGGGAGGGAAGGGTGTGCGAGGGAGGAGGTCGGCCAGAAGCCCGAGGAAGAGATCAGCCGGGAGGGCGTGGGAACGGATGTGGTGAAGACGGCGTGAAGGAAGCAATGCAGGCGAGCGTGGATCTATGATATGATTAAATCCAGTGTGCTCCCCAAATTGATATTAAAATAAAATTACCTATGTAGATTTGGATCATCAACTAGACTTAGATCCCGGTAGCGTGGTAATCTGGCCGTCGGATCTACGTGTGTGAGCTTGTGATCTACGGAGTCGATCTGGAGTCGACGACTGCGCCGTCAGATCTTCGGATCTATCCTCGGGGTGGTATGGATGTGTGGGCGCGATGAATCAGACGTAGGCGAATGCAGAACACTTGGGAGGAAAAACCAAAGAATAGAAATATTCTTTCTCTTTCTCTTGTTAATCATCCCTGAAAATATGTATGAAAAATATTTTTATGAAAAAGTGCGAAGAAAAGCGCCCAAAACTTGAATTCAGTGAGGAATATTTATTAAATATAATAAATTATATTTATTATAAATAACAGGTCTTATAATAAATTATATTTATTATAAATTTGAGAATACTAAGTGGGACCCGAGAAGCCCTTAATTCGCTAGCAATCTCGCACTCTTGAGTACAAACTTGAGCATAAAGCTTAAAACCATGTAAACTCGACTTTTGTGTTACATGGTTAATTCTTGAAATATGAAATTTCCATGGCTTTCTTTGTAGAGGTAGCCTGGGGATCGCGGCTATTATTAATTAAGGCTCCTTATAATTGCGAAGCGATTATCTAATCCGTGCCCTCCACTAAAGGCGAGTTGAACTCAAATTAATAATATTGATATATATATTAATTTCCTCCATTGTAAAATATCGATAATTAATTGATTATATTTTCTGTCATCAATTGTTAATTTTAATCTCTTGATTTATGATTTCTCTAATGGATCAAATGCGACGGTGACTTCATAACATCCAAATGCCGAAACATATCAAGAGGATATTTCATACAATTTCCATTTTTGTTTATTTATAAATCTTGGTAATTTAAACAATCACGTTCCCAAATCACATCTAGGTATTGGCCGTCAAAATAATTTCACATATTGAAACAATTCAAGGCCAAATAATTATTCAATTACCTATTTAAATAAACTCGGATTGAAAAAGCAATAATCAAATATCATGAGATTTATTCATACTCACGAAATTTAACTAATTAAATCTTGCAGTCCTATCAATGCAAACATAATGCACGATATTTTATAATAACGAGAGCCAGTTATTTCGCCAAAATATTGCGATCTAAATAAAGCGTCAACTTTGTTAAATATGTGATCTTATTCATTAATTATGAGAACTTATGATCTATGTCTTCCATGGAGACGTATCCATATGACCATATCTTGCATAGTGTCACGGACCTTAATACGAAAATACTAGTGTGCCTGAGGTGAGTGTCTCGCATTTGAAATTTTATTAACGAGAAAAATCGATAATTTTATTTGTGCTTGCTACAAGAAAGCTCAAATAAAAAAACTCCCACTAGTCTAAAATAAGTGGTAATCTCCTAACACCCATAGAATCTACATGTCTTTCAAAAACTTGAGCAGTGAGCCTTTGTGAATGGGTCGCTACGTTTCCTACAGCTATTTTGGTAACCAGCGTGTCTCCTCGCTCGATGATGTCTCGGATCAAGTGGTACTTCCCTCTCAATGTGTTTTGTTTCTTGCTGATACCTTGGTTCTTTACCGGGTACTCACATTTACTTGTTGTCACGATGAGGGGTAATAAATGAGCGCCTTTGGGTATCTTTGAAGATCCATAATGAATTTCTTGACCACACGGCTTCCTTAGGCGCCTCGAGCGACAACATATTATTAAACACGTGGTGGAGATGCGCTACACACGTGTTTAATACTCCTCAATGAACTGACTCCACCATATAGTGTAAACACATAACGGAGGTAGATTTCCTTGAGTCAATATCCCTTCAGGAAATTAAGTGCAGTGAAACCAATGGTTTCTAAACTCCCACTGGAATATACTAGCATATAATCTCTTGTTCTCCTTAGATACTTAAGTATATGCTTTGCCAATCAGTGTTCTTCAGGGATCAGTTGATGCGACTACAATCCAGCGCATAACATATATCGGCTCAGTGCGTAACATGGCATACATGGAGACTCTCTCTGGTAGGGGCATAGGGTATCTACTCATACGTTCTTTACCTTTCGGGGTTTTTGGTGATTGCTCCTTGAAAGATGAATTCCATGTCTAAAGGAGTAGGATCCCCTTTTTGAATTTTCCATGTTAAACTGACAATTTTATCAATATAAGAGGCCCGAGATAGTGCAATGACTTATTCTTAGGTCGTATAAGTTTGATTCGAATATAGTTGGCTTCTCCCGAGTCTTTCATATCAAAGCTTGTTTATCTGACGATCTTTTACACCTGACAACACTTGTTTGTCGTTTCCGGTCTTTCAATATGTCATCTACGTAAGGGTAGAAAAACTATCTTACGTGGCGGATTCTTTTGTAAACACAAGGTTCATGTCGGGGCTTTCTCAAAACCAAAAGTAATGGCTGATCAAACGATGTTCCATGATCTGGATGCTTGCTTAGAATTATAAATGGACCTTTGCAACTTGCATACCATGTGTTCTTTGCCTTTAACTTTGAACCCTTACGGTTTGCTGCATGTAGATGTCCTCATTTAAATTGCCATTTAAAAGTTTGTTTTGACATCCATCTTGCCGTCTAAGTAATCAAAGACTAAGCGACTCTGACTAAAAGAATGGGATAGATTTAAGCATGTTCTTGGCGAAAAGGTTTCTTCCATAATCTATCCCTCTTTTGGGTATAGCCTTTTGCCCTGTCCCAGCTTTGAAGGTTTTCACCTTCCCGTCGATCCTCTTTTTCTCTTGTAAATCCATACACCACCATTGGTTTTTTACCCTTTGGGTACCTCTGAAGACGGACTGAATTGGAATACATAGATTCCATTTCCACGATCGCCAGCCTTTGCCACTCCTGTACGCATCACATCTTCGGTGCTTCTTTGTAATTGATAGGATCATCTTCACTTTGTCCAATAGCAATAACTTGGTAAGACTACTTTGGCAAGACCATCTCGCGGGGCTTAGCCCAACTACTCTATCCTTCTGACAGAAGCTCCAGTTTGTGGTTCATTGTTACGAGCACGTAAAGGTCTTAGTTCCTCTTTATGCAGCTCTTAAGTTTAGTTCCACGTATTGGATCTTGTTCCACTGGTTCCACACAGTCTTGTTCACCTTCGAATTTTATTTCCCTCTTTGAACATGCATAGGAATCGGTGGTATTAGAGACGAAGACCCCCAGTGGATTCAGTTTGTTCTTGAGCTGAGTCGAGCTCTCGGGAATTATTTACTCTTGGGTTTGAAATTGCTTATAGTCTTCCTCGAAAAAGTTGCGTAATTACTCCGATAACCTTTTTATCCAGAAGGGCCCATAAAATAGTCCACCTCTCGTTTCCTTTAGGGTAGCTTGATAAACATCTGAGCCTGCATGCGCGATTCCCGACTTATTTGGATCCTTTCTTAAGACATGTGCGGGAGCACCGTAATCGGATATGGCTTAAGTGGAAACTACTTTATTTACAGTCTGTGGGTATGCTTAGGAGCCGTTTTAGAAGGAACTAAATTCGGGAGATACATTTGCGGTTTTCTGTAGCCTCCCAGCGATATAGGTAGAGATGAATAACTAAGCATTGACCTCACCATATCTGAAGAGTTATTTCTTAACCTGTATTTCGTTTCTTTGAGATTGTTCAGTCTTGATAGTTGTGAAACTATCCTCTTGAGTGAAGTAAGACTTAAACTCTCAGGATGGGTATTCACCACCGGTCGAGATAAAGGCTCTTTGATATATGAGTCCTAATTGCTTTTACGCCTCGACCTTATACTCGAAATTTAGTGAAAGTTTGGACTTTTTGGCGCGTGGGTAAATATATCCATATCTTGAGTAATAGTCATCACGTAAAGGTGACAAAATACTCATACCCTCCTGCGGCTTGGACATTTGTTAGTGCTTTTATCGGTATGCACCAATTCGGTGGTTTAGTTGCGCGATATCCTTTGGCATTAAAGGGCCTTTTTGGTCATTTTACCTTCGAACAAGATTCACATCTTGGTATAGGTTTCAAAGTCTAGGAAGTTAAGATCCCACTTTTGCAAACCATGAATCCTATTAGGATTAATATGACCCTGTCGCAAATGCAAGGTCTACGTTTCATTTGAAACTTTTCCTTTTCTTGGCTAGGTGATCATGCTTATCAACAATTTCAGTAATTAAAACATCATAGGACTATAGGACTTAAATAAATAATAGAAGACCATATCAAATCTTAGAATACAAAATAAGCGAAGTTGAACTTCTTATTGTAATAAAGGAATTAAATTCCCTTTGTTAAACCTTGTTTCAAATAAACAACTATGAAATTAAATTCCTTTTGAAATCGATTTTATATAAGCAGTCCTCACTAAACATAGATCTATCATTATTGAAAATAATTACACTTGTCCACAATGCTTTACTTAGGAGACATGTTCTCCATTTCAAACCTCAAAACCTCTGTTCTGTCCAGCAATTTGGATTTATGCGAACCCTTTTGCAGTATGAGACATGGTTAGTAGCTCTGAATCAATGATCCATTTAATAGGTATAATTCTCCACTAAACAAGCTTCAACCACATTTTAAATTACCCGTACCTTGCTTTTGGCGATCGGGGCAATTCGCTTCGGTGTCGCCACAATCGCCGAAGCACTTGCCCCTTTCGGCTTCTTCATAGCGGTGGTTTGGTAGCGGTACGACATGCTTGTTCTTATTCTTTTTCACCTTGGTTTCCCTTTGGGCTTGAAAGTAGAACCCTCGATCCATATGAACAGCGACTTTGAAAGCCGCTTTCGGCGCACCAAGTTCATGCATCCGATACGTAGGAGTTGATCCATCTTGTTCATAATATTATAATTAACTTTAAGCGAGTAAAGCGATCGGTAGGGATTCGAATATGAAATCAATTGGGACCTTTGCTCAAATCTTCATCCCGATACTTGACCCAGTTGAGATGTGACATCATTTGAGACGATGATCCCTCGCCTTCCCAGTCATTACAGTGTTCATTATAAGCCCTAACTGCAGCCTGCCTTAAAGAACTTGTTGATTGTGCAAACATCTTGCTCGAGAGTCTGGATCATTTCTGCTCCACTCTCGAGATGAGATATCTGTCCTTTCAAATGACTAAACTGCGCAAAGAATATAGCGTGGCGATATATTTACCTTAATCAAATTCATTAGTCTTTAAAACTGTGAGTTATTTCTTGCGGAGCTCCTTGGGCTTTGGGTAATGGGTTAGGACAAACTTGATTTTCCAAATCGAACAATGTACGGAGTTGGTTTTAAATTCAGCATAATTATTTATTATGAGCTTTTGACTCAAAATCATTGCAAGTGGGTTAAATGATGCCATTTCTACGAAAAAATACACTGAAGTAATTAAAACGTAATATCTTACAATAAACATAATTTTAAAAATTTGTGAATCCAAAAGCCCTTTACATTTGTATAAACAGCTGTTAGTTTCCATTATAAACACTTACGTTGGGCGGAATGTTGTAACAAACTAAATTTGATCATGAAATGGTGTATCAACTAAGTTGGTTCCCGGGGAAAGATGGGAAGAGTCTGAGCGGACTCTTAAATCCCACTCCCTTAAACGAACTTTCCTAGATAATACAAAATCATTTCGCTCTAATTGTTTCAAAACTTTGGGCATAATAAATATCATGGCCTCATTAGAGGTAATAGTAAGAATCGTTTGATCATTTTAACCATTGTTTATTTCAAAATTATCTTTAATATCCAAGATTAGACGTTGGGCGATCAATCTTATTAAAATTTTGAAACTTAGTGAAAGTCTAAATCAGTAAAAATGACCACATGTTTATCAGTTGAGGCGTCCCATGTTTTATTATTAGACCCTTTGATGGAAACCCTTAGGTTTAAAATTAATTAAATTAATTAAAACCTTCGCATTCAATATTTTAATTAATAGGGATTTTCTAAAATTATTTCAAAAAAATAAAATAATAATTTTTCCATAATAATTATTAAACTAGATTATAGAATCATAATAATTGTATGCACATGTAGTATCATTGATGCAAATTTATGTGACTTTTCTTCTATATGTGTTATCACATAAAACATGTTATAAGCATATAATTTAAACCATTCACAAAAGCATTAATTAAGCTAACCCTAATCATGGTTTTTCTAGTAAAAATGGGCTGTCTGAAATACAGGTTCTTGGGCCCGATTATTTTCCCCAGTTTACAAAGGCATAAAGAGCCCCGAAACTAAAATAAATTAAAGAGCCCACAAACCTAACATGTTCTAATTTGAAGGGTAGTAGGTCAGTAGTCCATAAATCAAAAAGCCGGCCCAGGGGAAGAACACTGTTGCCTGACGAGCAGTGCGGTGGCGCCAGCGACTCATGCCGCGGCGCCCTACGCATGAGACTATCGGTAGTGGGCGCGAAACTCCGCCGCGACGTGTAGGCGCGTGGCAGATTTCTCGGGCATAGCCCAGATCCGTCCGTGCGTCTCCTCCTCCTCTAACGTTCCGCGGTGGTCACGTTACGAGATGGTGTCAGGATCTTCTCGGCTTTTCCAAATAATGAAGGGTGTCTGGATTCTGAGTTTGAAATTTAAAATTACAACTATTTTTAATTAAAAAAAAAACGTAAATAAATAAATAAAACCGGGAAGGCTTGATCTTATGGCCGGCCTCCACTGTACAAGCCCGAAAAATTATCTGATCAATCTACCATGGATCTGAGTAAGAAACAAATTAAAATAATACATCAGACTCATGAGCAAAATCATAAATTAACGGATCTAATCATGCGATCCTAACAACAAATAGAACCTGAGTGCCATACTAAATCAGCATCAAAATTACATGCATTATTGAATACCTAGATACACATATCTAATCATAGCATGCTCGATACCAATTGAAGGAAAAACTATACAGCGGAAGCATGGATCTAACAATATGATTAAACATCTGTTGTATCCTAAAATTCAATATTAAATAAAATTACACATGTAGATTTGCGGATCACAATCGATAGACTTCTAGATCAGCCGCAGACCAGCAATCTGCAGTCGGATCTCTGACGACCTTGTGACAGCCCGATCTACACTGCAGGTCGATCCTCGGATCGGCAATGCGCACTTGGTCAGATCTTCGGATCTATCCTCGGGGTGGTATGGATGTGTGTGGGCCTGATAGTCGGGCGTAGAGCGAGATCTTAGAACACTTAGAGGAAAAACCAAAGAATAGAAATATTCTTTCTTTTCTCTTGTTCTGTATTCTCAAAATATGTATGAAAAATATTTTATGAAAAAGTCTCAAAGAGAAAACCTTAAAAACCCATTCCATCAAGGAATAACTGTTCATATAATAAATTATATTTATTATAAATAACCGTTCTTATAATAAATTATATTTATTATAAATTTGAGAATACTAAGTGGGACGAGCACGTAATTGCTAACACGCGATGACGACGACGAGGCTGGAACTTGCGACAAATGGGTTGAAGCTTCCTAGCTATTCTTCCCCTTCTTGGCTCAGTTTATTCTAGATTTCCTCGAATGCATCATCGTTCCATTTTTGGTGATTTATAGATTTTTGTTTCATTTGTTGGGAGAAGCGAAATGGTTCACGGTTTTGGATTTTTGTCGAGGGAATAAATTATTTTCATACCCGGTTGATTGTTGTGTAATTTAAAGTTCATGGTTCGGGTGTTTCAATTTAGCTCCCAGCGGTTATAGTGAGGGTAGAATGGGTTTTTGGCGGTTTGCGATAGACGGTGTCCGGCCCATTATCTTGCTGTTTGGTGATCAACATTCACGCGAGTGCAGCTCGGGTTTTGGTATTCTTTGGAGCACCATTTTTGGGTTTGGCATCTAAAAAATGGCTTTGGCTCAGGTTTTGGTACATTCTTGTGGATGCTCTTAGAGCTCCATTTGGAACAAAGTAATAGGAAAGAAAAAAAAAATAAAATTAAGGAATGGTTTGCCTTAGAAAATATATCAGAATTTTTTAAATATAATCAAAATCCTTACAATAAACATATATAATTATTTGTGAAAAAAACATATATAATTAATTTATTAAGTTTAAACCTATTTTCTATTTTCTTATAAATTTTCTTTTCTTCCACTTTTCTTATATTTTTTTAGTATTTTCAGGTTCAAAACGGAGCTAAAAAGTAAAATGAATTTTCTCATATTTGGTTTCACGGTAGAAGTATAAAGAAAATAAAATATAATTTAAAATTTAAAAAAAAAATTTTAAATTTTTTTAAGGAATAATTTTAAAGTTCTTAGTCTTTATATAATAGAGAAAAAAAAATAAAATGAGTTTGAATAAATATATATAATTAATTTATTAAATCTAAACCTAATTTTTATTTTCCTTCAAATTTTCTTTCTTTCTTTTCTTCTATATTTTATTTCCTTAATACTTTCTAAGTTCCAAACGAAGCTAAGCATTTTCCGCAAATCAAACATAGCCAAAAAGAAAAATAAAAAATAAATTTAAAATTAACAAATTATATATGTATGTTATTTAAAATTTCTTTTACTTATTTTAACTTTTTAATATGAACACTAAATTACTGATTTAAAAATATATTAACTTCTATCTAATCGGAGGTTATCAAACTTTCTCATATTTAGATTTTAGAGCTGCAAGTTTTATAGTGGTCTAGACACAAAAGTGCCATATATTTCATTCCGGAATTCAAATTTTAGATAAACCTAAATTTTTATTTATTTTTACTTCTTTTATACTATGATAAAATATCATTAACTTTCTTTTGAAACAGTTGAAATCTAGTAAACTTAAAAAACGCCACATTAATTACTAATCTAGTATGTTGATTCATTGAAAATGTTTCAAGAGAAACTTTTAAACTTTGGTGATGGGAAGTAGGATAAACTTATTTATCGAATTGTTTCATCAAACATTATAAAAAATTATCAAATTAGCAAATTTCAAACTTAGCCTGTAATTCTTCTTTTGTTTTATTGATTTACACTTTCAAATTCTTATTGACGGATTTCAATATTACTTATGTTCTTTGGTGTTATAGTTGTTAAAGAATGTGCCAACTGCCAAGGGAGATGCAGTTCCCTTTACGAAGAGGATGATCAAAGTATTCGAGGTTATCATATTGAGTATCAATGCATAAAAAAGAATAGGTCATTAAGACCACTAATTCTAGGTAACATCTCTTTAATTTTCATGTCTATTTTGATGTCTTCTTAATAAATCGACTAAAAGGGCGTTGAGAGTTGAGGCAAGCATAAGGAGGAGGTTCAGGGTGAATCCCAAATGGGGACAAATTTGTCAAAAACAGAATATTATGATATAATGCAAAATGAATAAATTTCAAAAAATAAAAACAAAAAAATTGAGTCATTTTTATATATATTGGGATGTTTCCAACTTCGTTGTATATGTTGTCATTGTATCTTTCATTTTTATTTTTAATTAAAGATTTAAGGGAGTGCGATGAAATTTATTATTTATTACATGATGATTTAAGTTGACTTTAAGTTTAATCATGTAAATTTATTACCTTACAAAACTTAAGTGTTATATTAATGGTTTTATTTATCAAGTTAATTTTAATTTCTTATCTAATTATAATTATTTTTTATAGTTACTAAATTTAAAATAAAAGTAGTTTTTTTAATATTTTAAATTAAAAATTAAAAAATACGAAATTAAAATCAAAACGATAAGTATAACAAAAATACTTTTTTATTTTATTTTTTTGATATGACTATTCTTTTTTGGCAAGGTGTGGACCCAACTTTAATGCTATTCAAGATTTCATTTTTTATTTTTGATGGTTGGTAGAACAATTTACTATGTTATTAACTTAAAGAATTTGCCCCATGACCTTTAAGTTTAACAAGTATTGTTTTCCTCGAATAAAGGGGTTTTTTTTTTTGAGAAATTTCCCCATTTGCTTACTTGCCTCCTAACCATAACGTTGGTTGGTTGGTTGAGATATGATATTTTCTATTTAGCATTTGTGCTTCTTAAGTCCTCAAGAAAATTTAGGTCTTTATTAGAATGATAATTTTTTTTTCAATCAACTTAAGATCACGAATTGATTTTTTTTTTTTTTTTTTCTAAATTGACTTTATGTAATGTAGGTTTCAGCATAAGTGGTGGCTCTTTGTTGCTATTCCTTGGAAGTTTTGGATTGTATAAAATAGTGAAGAAAAAAAGAGAGATTATGTAACATCGGAGTCCAGGAAGGTGCCGCGGTACAAGTGTGTAGTAGGCAGCATGGAATGTGCAGAGTGCCATTGTAGTATATTGGTAATTGTTCTTCATAATGAAATTGTGAAATGATAAATTTATTGGACCCGGGATTGTGTACGAGAATAAGGGTAAAATTGTAATTGATCAAAATGGGACATAAAGGTCATAAGCAAAGAAGATAGTATGCCAAAGTAGAAATAACATAAGTTGCTTTGCAATTTCTTGAGAGATGGAGGACCTAATGATAATTAGGAGAAATATGAGACTATAAAAGGTCATGAGACAAATAAATGTCTCATTTGGTCTCATTTTGCTAGGGCTCCACGTTTTGAGAAGAAGAAAGAAGAAGAAGGAGAAGAGAAAGAAGGAGAAGAAAGAAAGGGAGTAGAGAAATAGGTATGTTTTGTATTGGAATCATGTGTCTTTTAGATGTCTAGGGTTTTTGGTGTCATTTTCCATGGAATTAGTTGCTCCTTGTTAAGGAGGTTTTGTGGAGAGATCGCGTGCGCAGAATTATGCTGAGTTTGTGAGAAAAACCCTAGTTGGCATAAAATAAACATGAAATTCATCAAAATTCTATGGGTTGTATGAATTGGTGGACTTTGGGTTGAATTCTTGGAATTTTTACTTAGGGTTGGTTATAAGAAGTTCCAAACCATCAATTCAAGTGTTGTGAAGTTGTTTTGGATGGACTTCATGTTGGTTTTTGAGGTATTATGGAATGGAGAAGTTGTATGAAGAAAAATGGTACCAAAGAGGGCAAGAATTAACATTTATGGGCAAAATCAGAAATTAGTAGGTACAACCGGGGTGGTACGGTACCACCATACATAACCCATTTGATATGGGTACGAGCCAGTGAGTGCGGTACCTCACTCCTGAGAACCCCATTTGGTACTTGGTATATCGGTGCCACGGCTTCCCAAAGCCCGATTTTTACAATTTCTCATAGTTAGAAGCCAATTCACACAGATAGTGCAGATGCCTAAATGATTAAGAGAGGTTCAAAGGAGATTGGAACTCAATGAAAAATGTAGCGTACCTCGCCTGACTCAAAGTCTATGAAGTACGTTAAGTTTATGTGATTACGCAGGCGATTAATGTTTTCGCCGTATTCGTTTGAGTGTGTAGGCTAAAAGCGAGGCGGGGAAGGGATTGGAATCGTGCTCAGTTTTGGTAAACAAAGGTGAGTGTTCTAAACCTATTTTCAAATACTAATTGTATTGTATAAAAATTTGTTTTACATTGGTATTTAATGGTTTTGATTGTAAACCATATATTTTAAAGCGACGATGAGTTTTAAGCAAGCAATGGTTTTTGATTTAAACCATATGTGAAAAAGCGAGCAAAATAGTTTTGATGTATTCAACCATACTTTTAAAAAGCAAGCATGCAATGGTTTGAATTGTAAAACCATATTTCAAGAGCAAGCAAACAAAGCAAGCGAAGTATATTTTATATAAAATAGAGTAACGAAAATCCACTGATTTAAATGACATATCGATTGAGAGGTATTCGTGTGTACGCAGTGGTGTTAGGATATCATTCATGCATTTTAGATTTGCCTGGTCAAACCCAAACTTAGGTCATCACATCATGGCATTTAAAGGAGGCAGAGTGGCGCGTCTTTGGGTATATAGGGTTAACGCATTAGCTAGATTATGGTGAGCCAAGGTCACCATATTTACCAGAAAAAGGAAAATTGAGCGAGCTCTTCCGCTGTGATGCGGACGGAGTCCGATGCCGTAGCGATTGAAGCCAGGGCTCAGGTGTTCCACTGGGTCTGACAAGCGGGAAAGGCCTCAGTGGTTGATGATTTATAAGCATGTTTTATACCGTTTTGAAATCAACCAGCGGTGCAGTGAGCCCGAGCTCAGTTTTCTTTTAAAGTAAAGCGGTTGAGCGCGAGGCTCCGTGTTTGTGAAAAGTTTTCGTGACTTTTTAAGTAAACGGTTGAGCGGGCTCAGGTGTTTATGAAAAGTTTATAAGCTGTAGCCAATGATCGAAACCCAGGCTCCGCATTTATGAAAAGTTTTATAAACTTTTTAAAAGCGAAAGCGAAAGAGAGATTATGAAAATTTTAGAAACTTTTCGTAATAACAAAGTAAACAAAAGCAAGGCTTCGGAAAATATCTTGTAAAGAGAGTTTTACAGTTTGAGATGTTTCAGAAAAAAGCGAGCTTATTTTATAAAGCATACACTCAAGGCTTCGTTTGGCTCATTATTTTCTTTGTTTTAAAAACTATTTTCGGGTATAGGCTGCAGGACTGCTTTGGGCGTATTAGGATTCTCGACTTTTGTATCGATGTTGTATTAATAATCTTTTGTAAGGAAATGCTGAATTTGTATAGTGGAGTATATGTATGTACATAGTGTAGTTGTGAAAATGTGTTGAGCACGAGCTCTTTTGAAAAAACGTTCTTGGATTGTCATATTTGAAAAGTGTAAATTGTGTTTATAGGATTTGGAATATGTCCTTATTGCGGTGATATCTTTGCCAGATTTTACGAATCATAAGTTGGAAAAAATTTTTCTGGGATATTTCAGCAAGAATACGGCTTGGCTTCCGCGAAATTTCTAGTCGTTAAAAATGCTGTGGGGGATTTCTCTATGGGGTGCTTAGACGCTATTCAGTAGGGGGTGGGGGTGTGTCAGATTAGACTTAAACGAAAATTCTTTAAACAAAATGGTGGTATTGTGGAACGACAAATCTCTCTTCTAATGAGAGATTGCCGTGAGAGAAAGCAATTTTCACTTGAAGGAGTTAGAGAGAAATTTCGCAGTGACTTCAATTTGAATCGAATTCTTGGTCAAGGAAATTGATAACAGGTTTATAAGGTATATTACTTAGAAGGAAGAATTCTTGCGGAGTTAAAAAAAATCAATCATAGTTGATGAAAGTCAAATAGAGCACTTCATTAATGAGATTGTGATTCTTTCACAAATCAATCATAGGAATATTGTTGGGCTCTTAGGGTGTTGCTTGGAGACAGAAGTTCCTTTATTGGTTTATGAGTTCATTTCTAATGGAAACTTGTACCAACTTATTCATGACCAAGATATGGACTTTCCATTTTCATGGAAAGTGTGTTTACAAATTGCTACAGAGGTGGCAGAGGCTCTTGCTTATTTGCACTCAGCATGCTCTATACCAATTTATCATAGAGATGTTAAGTCTACAAATATACTTTTAGATAATAAATATAGAGCAAAAGTGTCTGATTTTGGCACATCAAGGTCCATTGCTATAGAGAAAACTCACTTGACAACTCTTGTACAAGGGACTTTTGGCTACTTAGATTAGAATAATATTTTCAATCCAAGTCGATTCTTGATAAAAAAGTGATGTATATAGTTTTGGAGTTGTTCTTGTCGGAGCTTTTAACGAGACCAGCCAATTGTCCAACAAGACCACAAGAAGAGAAAAGTTTGGCAACACATTTCATTTTGTCATTGCAAGAGTCTCGTCTATTTGATATTCTTGATACTCGAGTTGAGAATGAGGAAGGAAAAGAAGAGATCAAGGCGGTTCTTACCTAGCATATTGATGCTTAAACTTGAATGGAAGAAATAGGCCTACAATGAAAGAGCTTGTCGTAGAATTAGAACATATTAAGTGTCTCTCCGTATTTGAAGTGAAGCGAAATTTTGGAAGACAACACATGCACCATGATGGAAATAACAGGGCCTTTAGGTAGTACTTCATCTTCCGGAAGGTCATGTTTGGATTGCAACAAAGCATCATCGTCATCAGATGAGCAACCATTGTTATTTAACACATTATGATCTATAATTCTATAGGTATTGTACTTTTAATTATTTTTAGTTTGTGTTGTATTTTGCTATGTTTGACATCTAATACCAGCTCTTGATCCTTTGTCCTCATGTTATGTGACATTTCGAGCTCCCACAGAAATGATCGAATCGGGACTTATTGAAATGATATTTCTGAGACAATCCAAGATGTAATACTTAAGTTAAAAAATAAAAATTGTGTGCTTATTTGGAACCATTAGGGAATCTAGATTATTATTTAGCAAATAATCGACAAGAATGATTCAGGTATCGGAGAAATAAAGATTAATTTGAAAGATCAAGAAAAACTAGGAAATAAGTAAGAAACACATAATTATATATTGTTGATCCTACTGATCTAGGTTCCATAACTTTGATCCCGTTTTGTTGGATTGTTCCAAGGTATGTGATAAAAAAAAAAAAAGCAACTCCATTCAACAGAACTATATGAACCACTAATGGGGATTTCTCCATTATCTTTATCTTTATATTTTTCATATTTTAATGATACATCATTTTATTACCAATTAAAGAATAAAATATATATATATATATATATATATATATATATATATATATATATATAGCATATTGTGGCGCGATCGAGTGTCTCGTTGACAACCCGTCAACCCATGGAAAACCTAGGTCTCATATCATGAGACTCATACATGAATAAAATGGCCACATTGGCCTACACATCATGCTTATCAAAATACATCCCAACTATATTGCCATAGTTCAAGGGTTGATTACATCACTCTTAATACCAATATATATTAAGATTTACAATGTTAATACATGTCATACAAAATAAATACAAAGCATAATCAGCTTTCTTCTCAGCGACCTCTAATAGGCTCAGATCTTCCTGAACCTCCACATTTTCAGGAAATAATGATCACACTCGACAAGGTAGGCAATGCCCGATGAGTGATAATCTCCACATGGGTTACTCTCCGCTAAGTGCACATCACGCAGTGATTCAACATAAACTCATTGAGCAAATATATGATCTGCTTGAATGTCGTGACATTATGGATGAGAATGCAGCTCACCCTTTCCATTTCTCGAGCCCTCACGGACTCTCTTACGCATGCACAAGCCAAATGTGAAAAACATCGTTTCGAAACAAAAGCTTTTGTTCTTGAGAAAACTATCATCTTGAGTTCAATAAATATATTAATTTTACCCTGCGGCGAATTCTTGGATCATTTTTTTGAAAAGCATTGATAGGTCGACCTTCGAGATGAGCTGTTGGACCATTCGAGGCAATTCTTCAAAATCTTCACTTGAAATTCCTTTCACAACCACTTTCCATTTTCATTTTTTTCTTTCATGTCATGCCTCACACCTAATTTCTAGTTGCCAGAGTGCATATGAAATACGATATGCCATTTCTAAACAATTCATCATTAATATATAAATCATGTATGTACTAACATAAATTTACCCACATGCATCATGTCATTCAATTCACATACTAATCACATATTTATTTATTCTTATTAATAACATCAAAGTGCTTCGCATGGGCTAATCACAATTTATTTCAATGGCTTACACCTGATTATATTTTATATAATTCATCATGTATTAACACATTTAATTATATGCATTAACAATTTCCTTTCTTTTTCACACAATTCAAGTCATCCAATTCGAACAATATTTTGCTTGAAACACACATGAACCAATTTCGGTGCAACGAAGCAAGCTAGGACTATTTTTAACAGGTCCTATAGCAGGTAGTGGGCTGTCCATGGTCGACTACTCTGAGCATCGGTTCCACTTTGTGGAGGCAGAAATCCATAATAGACTGAAAACACCCAAACCATAATTTATTGCATAAATCATCACACAAACCACCCAAACAATCCCTAAACTGTCCAAAACAGGTTCAAAATATTCCAACAATTCGGTCCCAAGTTTTGGGACCGATCAAATAACCAGCAGCGGCCTCGAATCAGCCAAATCATTTACAAAGCTCTTAGAAACCGAAAATGCAGGTAAGGAAGACCACTACCTCTTGGAGTTGTTGAAACTCCACAAAACTAGTGCCCATGCGTAGCCCTTACCGCGTAGAACAACTTTGCTTCTTGGCCCGAAAAGATCCGACAGTCCGAACACCGGGAAATCTAGAGAGAAGTTGCACTTTCTCTCTCTAAAAACCCTCCATTTTCAAAAATTTGCTCACCCCTCTCACCTATTGCACGTCTCAGCCAAAATGGAGAAGAAAGCTCTCATTTTGTCATCTTTTTGCGCGTGTCAAGTTGGTGGCTCATTGGATTTCTTATCCACCGACCATTTGATTTTCCTCGATGGTATCATGCCATGTATCACATGGGCCCCACACTTGAGCTCAAGTTGGTGAGATACATTACGACATGCTTAATACGCGGTGAGCGTTCCAATGTGACAGTGTCATAACTACGCTCGTTGCCTTGAAAAATGTGCAAATTCCGACTGTCTCGGAATTCGACGAAATTCGACATGATAGCTAGATTTCATGAGATGATTCCAACGGTGAAATCCATTTCGTCATCCGAGATCTAGAAAAATTCCGGATTTTGACCAAAATTACCATTTTGCCATTTTTTTAGAACATTTGATTTTCTCGGGGTTTTATATATCTGATGATATAATAATTTTAAATATATATTTTCAAAAAAAAAAAAATAATATATATATATATATATATATATATATATATATATATATATAAAATAAAGTTATATTATAAAATTAATTTGTTTTCTTATATAATTTATTTATTATATAAAATAATTATATCAATTATGATATAGTATTTATAAATAGTAATATTTAAAAAAAAATTACTATTTGATATTAAAAATAATATTATTTATCAAATGAGATATTAATATAAAAAATATGAATATTTTCATCGTTATTTCTCATTATTTGTTTTACTTAAGGATTAAGAAACAACTATTATCAATTTTATATCTACATTCATGTAAAATTTATAACATTTCCTCTAAACTTAGTTTTGTAGGATTGTTGATGGAAAATAAGTTGTTTGGCAAGAAATGAGCAACATGTTTCTAAAATGAGAGTCAACCGGGTGTCTCACAACACATTATTTTGGAAGATGAATTTTTCTGTACCATCTGGAAGATCAAATGGTTCAACTCCACCTATGGTTGCATTCTACATTCAAAGATCTTTCCAACGACACCTCACACGCCCAAATCCGAGTTAAAACGAAGAAGTTATGACCCCGATAAATTGAAAAAGAAAACAAATTCTTGACGAATCCAAGTTGTGCTGAATTTGGTCGACAATTTGGCTCATTTAATTGACGAGAATCCATTTTGATGATCTGAAACACACCACTAAATATTTTGGATCAGAAATAGGATAAGGGTGTCCATCCCAAACTCATTCGTATACCATTATTAGGTTGGAATGAAGTAGACTTGTCAAAGGAAATAAGAAGAAAATTTTACAAGATTAGGAAAATGCTTGGAACCACTCATCTTGTAGTTTGAAAATGACACATTTTTTAGCAAGTTTTAAATGAGTTAAATAAACTATAAATATAATAACGTTCAAGATGTAGGTGAGATGATTGAGGTCTCTTTTAGTTTAACCAGTGGTTTCAAATTTGAGCCTTGGGAATATAACTATGTTCTATGATAAAGCTTTTTCATCCTTATGGTCCCTTTTGACTCGTATAGGGATTAGTCTAGGTGTGGTACACCTTAAAGGTACCTTAGTGTAAAATTTGATTTTTTAAAGGATTCTGAAAGCGATAAATTCTTTCTGATGCAATTTGTGTTAAGAAATTTTCTAGATCGGATAATGAAACGACAATATAAGTTTTGGATGTATATAGATCAGAATAAATAGTTTGTTAGATAAAAAAGATGATGGATTTTTCCGTTTGAGCAACGGAAGCATTGATGACCCTAAAAACGGACACCAGAAGAAATCGATGAGTGAGCTGATAGGATATATAAATAATTGGACTTAAATGGGATGAAAATAGTTGTTAAGGTGAGAAATAGTTCAGAATAAGTCTTGAATAAACTGTGATAATAAGAGTGATACAAAAATTAAATTAAGATTGTTTCAATAAGATTATGGAAGACTCTTATTGAAATAATGAAGAAAGAAGAAGACATGACTTTTTGGATCTCTGGAGCTCTGTATTGGAGATTCATAGGACAGAACTAAGGAGTTTTATAACAATGAAGCTCTTTATATTGAAGTTCATAGGATCAAGGAGAGTGAGACATGGGTTGAAAGTGTTGGGATATAGTCATTCTCTGGCTGAGAGGTGAGGATTATTATCTTGGTTTAAGCTACTGGAGTTGTTTTGATTCTCATTTCCGCCGCCAGGCGTTAACCTTATTTTGCCGCCGGGAGGCTGTTTGACTGGGTTCTGTTTGTTCGAGCTATTTACCATGTATGCTTTCTCTTCCATGGGTTGATAAGTGGGACGTGGGACTCATTTATGTTGTTTGTAGTTATTTATATTTGTTGGAACATCGTTATTGTTATTCATGCTTGTTTGTAGCTTGTTTATAGCCCTAAGGCCAGGAACTATGTTGTGCCCATTTTTATGGATTTGTTTCATGGCTTTGTTTGTGGCATGTTTCTTAACTTTGATGAGAGGCTGTTTTGGGACTATTCTTTGCCCTGTTTTATGGGTGGTTTATGGGCTGTTTTATGGCCTAATTGGGGATTGTTTTGGGACTATTTTTTGCCCTATTTTATGGCTGGTTTGTGGCCTAAATTGGGATTATTTTGGGACTACTTTTGTGCCCTGTTTTATGGCTTGTTTGTGGCTTGTCTTGTGGTCGTTTAATTTGATCTTGTGGTGGATTTGGAAGTACATTTGTGGACACTTTATGTGTCATATTTGGCCAAGAGGATTAAGGGTGTTGTTACTTGATTTTTAATAACATGCTTTGTTGTTGTTGTTGATAAAATGTATGAATTAAATTGTCCATAAGACGTTCGTGACACATGTAATATGACATTGATATGTAATGGTGCATCACATTGCATATGCACGAGAAAATCGTATTTCATGGGTGTGAGTGCATTGTTGGAATCAAACACCGCATTTGGTGGTTGATGAGTGGGCTGCGATACCGTTGGGCTGAAGTCAGCCCGGATGTCTGTATTGCATGAAATGGAAAAACTTGTGTCGAATAATAGCAAAAAGGGTTAGACGCTCCCTGGGGTGAAAGACCTGGTACTGGTTCATACACTCTAATGGCGAAAGTCTAAAAAGTGTAGGAAGGCATGCAGAGCCTGTAGTGAGACCCTAAAATTCGTTGCCCGAAAAAGACATGATTTTGTATATGAAATGATCATTCAAGGTTTAACATCCAAAAAGATTTTGGTTTATAGACAAATGATTTTGTTTCGAAAAGGATCATTGGATGTAATCTATCAATGACAAATTTTATCACACATTGACATTGTATTGTGTGGTAGTAGTCAGTAAAGACTCGGGGCATGGTGCATGAGTGAGTTTCATCTCATTTCATGGCATGTCATGTAGAATTCCAACCTAGGATTGCATATTTTTGCTTGGAATTGTTGATGCGAATGTGAAAAGTGTCAAAGGTGAACATTGGATGTGCACTTAGGTGAGGAGTAGCCTATGTAGGAATTACTCTACTGGGCGTAGCTCACCCTATATGGGATAACATTTCAAGTGCGAGACATGCGTCGGTGGGTGGCTCTCATCTAGGGCCACGAGAGTGAAGAAAGCTGACTTATGGCTTTATGATCATTTTTGTAATATTTTTAAATAAATTTTGGCTTGTACCTTTATGTAAAAGAGTTGTAATTAAACTCATATAGACTATTTTTAAGATAGTTTTACATGTTTTTATATGAATGTGGATAAATGGGCTCGGTGTGGTCAATTTTTACTCATAAATGGACCCGGTGCGGTTGTTGTGTTATATTGGGCCTTGGATGGGTCATGTTATTGTATATTGTGCAGGTCAGGTTTTAGATAGAGCTCCACGTACAAAGAGACTCTGTCCGATTTTTGTTAAATTAAGGATCCCGGTAAATGGGACACGACGGTGTGGTATTGAGTTACATGATATCCACAGGCATTCCGCGAGTTGATGAGTGATCAACGGACCCCTAGATTTTGGGGCGTCATAGCTTGGTATCAGAGCATAGGTATGCAATTACCTAGGGCTTGATGGGCATGAGTCTAGACCATTGCATTCATTATGCATTTCATGTTTTATGCTCTAATATGCTACATGATTGTGTGCTTTGTGTTATGTGAATTATATATATGGTAAAATGTATATGGAAAAAGAGGAACACTAGGGTTAGAAAACATAACCTTGGGGGCTCGAAAAAGGAATGAACTGGATATTTCGGGATATTGAGGTCTATTAGTGGTTGGCACGTGCACTACTACTTAGACAAGGAGAGAAATCTAAAAGTTTAAACTTGGTCCCCGTCTTTTTTAGACCATTCCAACTAGAGGCGAATCCAGTATAGTGGGATTGGGCCGAAGCCTCATGGAACTTGGAGGCAACGACATGGAAAGAGTTCCGTGAGCTTTTCATGGGCAAATACTACGGCTCTGCGACATGCAAGCTTCGAGGTTCCTAAAACTAAAACAAGGAACGATGACTGTGCTCAAATGCGTGGCTAAGTTCATTGAATTAGCCCGTTTCGCTGATGATTATGTGGCCACAGATATGGCCAAAATGAGAAATTTTGAGGATGGTTTGAAATTGTCCATCCAGAGTAATCCTCCTGCAAGACATGGACTTGATGGTCAAGATAGCTATGGCCATTGGGAGGGAGGTAGACAGCGCATGGAGCATCCGGGATGCGAGTGTGAAAGATAAGAGAAGGGAGAGCTAACCTTCTTCTTCTAGCTCAGGGAAGAAGTAGAGGACTTACAGTTGCGAGATTTCGAGACAGTCACATTTATCAAGGCCAAGGCTAGAGTCAATCATCGCAGGGTGGGAGAGGACTTCCAACCTGAGATTGCATATTATTGTTTGGAATTGTTGATGTGAATGTGAAAAGTGTCAAAGGTGAACATTGCATATGCACTTAGGTGGAGAGAGCCTCTGGATAACATTTCAGGTGCGAGACATGCGCCGATGGAAGGCTCTCATCCGGGACCGCGAGAGTGAAGAAAGCTGACTTGTGGCTTTATGATCATTTTTGTAATATTTTTGGAGTAAATAAATTTTAGCATGTACCTTTATGTAAAAGAGTTGTAATTAAACTCACATGGACTGTTTTTAATATAGTCTTACATGATTTTATATGAATTTTACTCATAAATGGACTCGGTGCGGTCATTGTGTAATATTAGGCTCGGATGGTCGTATATGTGTATATTAATGCGGTCGGGTTTGGATAGGCTCCATGTCTGAAAGGAGACTGTCCAGATTTTTATTAAATTATGGATCAGATAAATGGGACACAATGATGTGTTATCGGTTACGATATCCTGAGACATTGAGTAAGGTTAATGGGTGATCAGCAGTTCTGGATTTTTAAAGGTCACAAGTTAGTAACACCATGCATAACTTGATCCAAAATTCCATTCATATAATTAACATAAAATCTGATGACTAGTTATTATAAAATGAATCAAAAGATACAAATTTGGTCAAAACATAATCATGTGCGACATAAAAGCGGGGGCACCGGGGAGGAGGGTCTCGGGTTTGAGGTTTAGGTGGGAGCGATTCTTATGTGTAATTAAAGTGTTTTGTTATAAAAAAATACATTGACATAAAATTCCTACTAATAATATCTATTAAAATTATAAAGATAGATATATTTATTTATTTACTATATTTTCACGGTGAAATCAAACATGAAAAATAATTTTTTCTTAATAATTTTTCTTTTTCTAAGTAGTTTGGGTTTCAAGAAGAAACCTTAGGGCTATTAGTTCTTATTTTGAAAACTATTCTTCAGAATCATTTTGAAAACTTGTGGAACATCATTTTGGGGTTATTAGGCTGATATTCTTAATTGTCTAAATTTAGAGTTTTCTGTGTTTTTTGAAACAAAAAAAAAAGGGGGAAATAAACGTGTTCTCCTTATTTTTCTTATTCTCTTTGTTTTTGAGAAATAGGGATCAAACCCGTATTTTTTTTTTCTTTTCCCAATTACTCTGCAGATTCAAAGGAAGCCAAAGAAAAAAGAAAATTTGCGTTGATGAATCATCTAGGCAACTTTGGTCAAGCCGCCCAGCCAATAGGCAAAGTTAGAACTCCATTTGTTCATATAATTTGATAAGAAGAATTGGTGATAATATTAACGATATTAAATAGTACGTTGTCTCTCTTCCATTGCTGATGGGAAAGAGCCCATTACCTAATCATCGAGTAAAAATGAACAAAGAACCTTTCAACGTTAAATTTGAAGATGTTTCAGGAGAGGAGAGGGGAGATTATTTTCAATATTCCATGCACAGTATGGTGTTGAGTAGCGGATCAAAGGTTAAAGTAATTGAAATTAAAGGTTAAAAGTGGCTTCCTTTTCTAAATATCTTGTATGAATGTGGAAAAGTCCAACAAAGACAAAGTTGAAGTTGACCTCCAGTCAATTAGAAATGGCAGGAGGGAGAGAGAGAGAGAGAGTCGGTTCTTCCCTTCATTCCTCTTTATAGATGTATCATTGATCATCTTCTGTATTCATCAAAGAAGAAATGGTAATGAAGTCGGTTCTTCTGCCCACCATCACCTTGATATTATGCCTAAGTCAAACAGCTGAAGCATTGCCATCGGATGAATATATGGTAAACTCGAACTGTCGATACCAATGCGGAAACGTGAGCATTATTCCCTTCCTGTTTGGGATTGGGCGGAGCTATTATATGACCTAATCTTTGGAAATATCATTGGTAGATGTAACATGTCTGACTTGTCAAATGAGATTTGAAAAACAAAATTAAGGAAATAGGTGGGGAGGGCAACAACACATTCTTGCCCCTGATGAACGTGTGAGTCACGTTTATATTCGTAGCTCACTCATACGTCCCTCATCAAGTAAACTGTCAAATAGTTATTAACGGCAAAGGCACATTCTTACCCTGATTACATTGCTTTTTGTATTAGTGATTCTATCCAAAACGTTTTTCTTGGCAACGATTCTATTAGACGTAAATGTATCAAAACGCTTTTCTATAATTAAAATTACAAAAAATGGCATTTAATATTTAGTTATAAAAATAAGATATCATAATAAATAATTTTTTTTATTAATAAAACCTTAATCTGTAAGACCTTAGACTGAAATTCCAATTACGGAAAAATGGAAAAATCGTAAATTTGATTACAAAATTGTAATTTCGGTTAAAAATCAAGTAATTATTCTCTAGATCTCGGATGGCCAAACGGATTATCTGCAATTTAGATTGTCTCATGAAATCTAGCTAGCACGTAAAATTTCGTAATTTTGAAACGGTCGAGCACGTTTTACGAGGCATGTCGCGTTTTGAGTCACGTAAAGCGAAGATTCGATGTATTGAAAGTCACATATAGCATGTACTCATGTCTATAAAGTGGTATAGTAGAGAAATGATGAAAATGGGCGGCCCAGAGCGGTCATAGAATATCAAATACGTGAAAGAAGGGAATCAATTAAATTATTAAGTTAGATAATAAGACAAAACACTAAATGATGTTTTGTCTTGCTAAATAACAAAGAAAAACGTGAATTGGGAGGCGGAGGTCAGTAGCTGGAAGACCGAAAATGAATTTCTAGTGTGAGAAAGGTCCTCATTCTCTAAGATCAGGGCAATCGGATAGTTTAGTTCGATGGAGCAGAAGGAAAACGTTCTACGAGGAGGCCGTTTCTGTTGGACCGGACTATGAGTTTTGACAACTCAAGAGTAGGATTTTCTCCTGTATGTTTTATTCTCATTTTAAGTGTTTTTGATGTTCCGGTTGGTTTGAGCGTGAGGGGGCGGATTTGTTCCGATCCCGAACTTGGGGCCAGAATTGATATAATTTTGGAACAAAATGGAGCAGCCATAGTTGCTCCACGGCTGGTGGGTTCAAATTGTACATTTGTGTGTTAAATCATGCTTTGATTGAAGAATTGGGCGGAAGGGCCGTGAAATGCGGAGTTCCGCAGAAGTGAGCGGAGTGATTGAATGTGTGTTTGAGCGAAGTAAAACCCCAGGGTTTCTTGTTCACAAATAGTGACCAGAAAATGTATTTCGGAAAATGATTAGTTAGAAGTAGTCGGATCAGATTAGCTTTGTGTTTGGAATATTAATGAGTGAGCTAATTTTGATGTTTGAATTGATAAATACATAACATGTTGTGTGATTTAATTTTATGTGAATATATTTGTGTTTATATATTTGCGTGTGATTAGGCTTATATTGGAATTGGCGTCTTGTCGTTCCATATGCAACTGCGACGTCCTAGGACTATAGGAGTTAGTGCATGGTATAAGTCCCCAGAAGATGGTTCGTAGGGTAGTGTAAAATGTGAAGTATGGAGGGTGGTCAAGGCAAAAATATCAATCGTCGGGCGGCCCAGTTGATATATACCATTCGAGTTGTCCACTAATAAAATATGAATTCTTATCTGAGGCTTGGCGGCGAGTGTGAAGAGAGTCGGTGAGGACTCGGGGTCTGAGTTGGTCATGTAGACATTCAGTAGGATCGTCGTTTGGCGGATGTTATTGGCAATTTGAACATTACGCGCACTTGGGTGGTGAAGTAGCCCGCGAGGCGGTCTCCTCTTGAGCTTTAGCTCACCGGGTCGTGGGACCCCCTTTTCTGGTACGGGGGAGCGTGCGCGGGGACGGCTCGTCAGAGGTTGAGTTTTGAAGAAGCGGATTGTGGCTTTGATGATGTATACATATATTAGAACTTTTCGGTTTAATGTATTGTATGGTATAAAGTAAATATTTGAACTCTTAGAGCTATTGGATATAGTTGGATTCATAGTTTGTATATGTTTATGGATATTGTTGCATGGGCGAGGCCGTTTTTTATCATACTTGTGTATATTGCATACTCCATTGGGGCCCATTTGGGACGGGATATGCGGGTTTTGTATTTGGGTAGAGCTCCGTACAAAGGAGACTGCCGGTTCCTGCTAAAGGTGGCGTCGGGTGGCAGGCCTCCACTTGTGTGTGGATTGTGGAGTAGTCCAACGGACCCCCGGGTTTTGAGGCGTCACAAAATCCACTATTTTTATGATTATACAAAATGTAAAATATTTACAAAAATAAGTGAATTAATGAATAAACATATAAATATTTATATTAATAAAACCTAAACAATTATTTGTATGATTATAAAATATTTATAAAAGATTTGAATCATTGAATAAACATACTACGGACCCTGCATTTTTGGCTATTATGTGTTTCCCACTAAATAGATGAGACTCGTTTTTGGTTTTTTGAAAAACCATTTTAAAAATGATTTTGAAGTTGCAACTTATTTTTGTTTTATTTTAAAATGGAAAATAAAATGAGAAAAAAAAAACCCTAAATTTGACTCATTATGGGCTTGAGTCCTAGGAAAATCGAGTCTAAGTCCGAGGGTTAGATTACTTATTTAGATAGTACGGTAGCAAGGTTGTGCGCATTTTTAAGCCCCACTGCTTAAAAATTCGGGTCTCTACTAAGCAAGGCTAAGGAAAATACATTTTTGACTAATCAATCAATAGATAAAAGGCAGTAATAGCAATCTATTAATGACAAACCTAAGGAAAATAATGATATAATAGCTTTTATATCATTAAAATTACAAAAATGACATTTAATATTTAGTTATAAATAGATATCATAACAAATAAAATTTTTATTAATAAAACTAAATCCACTATTTTACAATTATACAAAATGTAAAAATATTTACAAAAAATAAGTGAATTAATAGACAAAAACATATATACATATTTATATTAATAAAACCTAAAATAATTATTTTTACGATTATAAAAATATTTATAAAAAGATTTGAACTATTGAATAAACATACTACGGACCCTGCATTTTTAGCTATTATGTTTTTCTCACTAAATAGACGAGACTTGTTTTTATTTCTTTGAAACCATTTTATAAAATGATTTGGAGTCATCAGTTTACTTTTACTTTATTAAGTAAAATAAAACTATAGCAAAAACCTAAATTTGACTCCTTAT
>JAEQBH010005910.1:0-116837 GCA_016808115.1 Tetrastigma voinierianum | reverse complement strand
ACTTGCTAAGTTTTGTAAACAATTATCTTTGAACTTCTCTTGCTCACATTGTTTCGTTTCGAGGATCAGTGGTTGGGACAATGATAATTCATTCAAAGTAATACCAAACGCTAGCTTCTCCCTAATGTCAAAGTTTTTCATCAAACGATAATCTAAAGCGGTCGTGAATAAACCTTTAGATAACAGATATTTAATAATAGATGGAGATTCATACCCAACATATATTCCTAACCTCCTTTGAGGTCCCATTCGTACATGGTGGTAATTTAGCATAAACCCGCATTACTCAAAATTAGTAGATGGGAAATATTTGGTTCCTGCCATGAACCAAAATGTAATGGGGAGAATTCATGATAACTTTACGTGGGCCTTATGTTATCAAGCTGCGTATGTAAGATAGCATGCCCTTATGTAGAGACAAGAAGTTTGGCCCTCATAAGTGCCCGCCCTACAATTAATTGAATTGCTTTATAATGATTCCAAGCACCATTCGAGTATGAACATGTGCTACGTGATGTTCAATGGCACCGCAAACGCCAGCATGAGCTACACAGCAAACGCAGACTAGTGGTCATGCAAAATTTGACACACATGACTGAATGGCCACGCAACCCAACACTGCCGCGCTCAGCCAGATAATCGTTGTCATCAGGCGGTATTCAGGTTAACTCTGCTCAAATATTATCGCAACGGGTCATATTCGTACACCCTACCAATACCTAATTTGACCCGACCATCTGTAAGTGAATTATTATATTAATTAATTAACCAATTAGTTTGTGTTATTTATTATGTTAATATGATTTATTAATATAACTTCCTATTAATTTAAATAATAAATAATAAACATGTTAAATTTGTTATTATCAGTTAATATGTAAAGAATGATTTTAATTATACTCTATTATTTTAAATAATTAAATTAATGGGTCATCATTCAAAACACCATTTTAACACCAATAATAAAATGTAATTGTCAGGTTAGAGAATGGTTATTATTGTTATTATTCGTGCTCAGCTCAAGGTCACACTGTTGACACGATTCGTATATCACTATTTGCAACACTTTGCAACAATACAACGACACTGACTGCCACCTTTACGCAGACCATCTAGTCAGAAACATCACTCAAAACCAGAAAGTATTCAAATGGTCCAATTGACGGCCAGAGAGGTCACAATATTATTGCTGATAATCGCTCACAAGACTAAAGAGGTGTACAAATTTATGACACTATTACCAAATGACTATTGTCTGTAGTCCCCAAGAATAATGCCACATAAAACTCGTTTGCTATATTTTATAATCAGAATGGGTTGGGTGTTTTCCTTAAGAATAGATAAATTTCTTCGTTTTGATCCATGATTCTGGGGCACAAGATCAACAAGCACAAAGTGGATTTAAACCAAAGACATCATCCCACAGAGATCTCATAAGAATTCTCAATCAACTACTTTGATTTAATGTGCTCTATACTATTTGGGACAATGATTTGCAATTATTATATCCCTAGCAACCTTTAAAAATAAATGAAGCACAAAGATATATAAACTAATCAAACTCAAATAAGGTTTAAAACTAAAAAATAAATAAAAAATTAAAGAAATAGACTGGTCAGTTAGCTTTTAAAGGGATGCGTTGAAAATACAACGGCTGTGGAAGATCATTCCTCGGCAGACAACTCTCGTGAATTTTGCTTCATGAACCTCGCATTTAGAATCCGCTCCAAGAAAGATGGTAATGCCATGTGGATCTTTCAATGACATTTCATCATCTAATCTTCTCTCGTTTTTCTCAAGACAAAGGATTAGATAAATCCACTTCTTTTAATCTGAAAGGCCTCGCTCTTCGGTATTTTTCTTTTTCAATACTTCATACCAAAACATGGACTTAAACCTTAGCTCTACATAAAGCAGCATGGGTTATAATGCATCGCTTTCTACTCTAAAAAATTAACGTTTCTGATTTTTTCTTTACGATCTTGTTGTATCACAGATTGAACTCATCGCTGAATCGAAGAAACTCTCCGCTTCATTAACGATAAGTCATTCAACCCCATTTTCTGCTTTCATGAAGAAAGATTTATCGACAAATTGTTCCATTAGATCCCCGCACATAGTGTCTTCCATACCCTTTGAGAAATTGTTCATCATTTCCTCGTGAATGCCTTCCGGTCACCGTGAGAATTCCTCTTTGGAATCGTAGCATGAAACAACTTTTATTAAGGCAAGTAGGACACTAATATTATCTATATAACAACAAACAAAACCGTAGCGATTCAAGACCGGTTCGGGACTCTAATAAATTTCAGACAAAGATAAATTCTAACAACAGAGGCAAATTCAATGGAAGTTTATAAATATTTTATTACACTAATCTGTGAGCTCCTTGATCAAAGACCACTGGAATTTGGGAATCGACATTCAATTCCAAAATTGTTCGGGACTTCAAACCAACCAGCAAGAATGGAAGAAAAACATCTCCGCATCAGTCCTGGTCCCAACAACCAACATCCAGATCCAAAAATTCAAATGAAGCAACAATTCATCAATCAACGCAAAGGTCAAAGAAAAACAAAGAAAAAGGAAACACAAATTAAAGATGATCGAGCTCAAAGCACCCACTTCAAGTCGGAAATAAGAGCTTCGCTTCTTCCTGTGGTATCACATTATAGGAGTTCCAGTCGGCCCCAACTTAGCGCACTCAGGTTTCTCAAAGAATCAAAGCCCATTTCATGCTGTTCATGTTTCACCCATTTGTTCACTCAACACGCACTGGTTGCCGCGACCTCTTTCGCCGCGATCATCGTCGGTTTATGGATCGTGGCCATGTCACTTAATCGCCATACTTCACCTTATTGCGATCTCTTTGAGTCACCATCAACTACGTCACACTTCGCCGTCACTCAGAAACAAAACCTTTATCGCGCGCATCATTTTATCAACACCATCGATCCGGCGTCTTCAACGCCAAATGATTACGTTTTAATCTTCTTTCCTCAGAATCGTTGTCGCGATCGAACGTCGATCGCCCGCATTTTCAAATCATACGTCGCGATTTCAGTCAGCGAAGCCGTATGAGCTCTTTTTGATGTCGTAGTTTTTCTTTCATTTAATTTCGCTTCACATCTTCTTATGATATGATGCCGCACTTCCATTCTTTCATCACGCCATCATCAAGGACGCCGCCAAGAATCTTCTTCTTTCTTAAATCGATGTCGCAAGATCAACTGATGTCGCCACCATAATACTCGCAGCTCATGTCACCAATCGCAGACGTCATGACATTCGATTCATATGTTTGATGTTCCATTCGTCGAACTGTCACACCGCCGGGCGCGGTTCGGCTCTCGAAAATCTTGTCGCAACTTCATTCCGCGTCACACCCGCGTCTACTCAAGCCTCTTCACTTGGCGTCGCCAGCACTCAGCGGTGCCTTGACATCGCGCTTCCCAGTTTTCCACCTTCGTCGCCTATTTCCTGAGTTTCCTCGTCATAATTCCTGCATATTCTTTCAATAACGCCAAGGTCAAACATCAAGTCCTTTCTTCAAAATTAGCTACTTTTACAGAGAAGGTCAAGTTCTCGTGCTTGCAGATGAGCCCCCGGCTGGCGACCCACAGTAATAATGGCGATCACTGATCTCGCAGGTTCAAGATGATCCAGGCGAATGATGTCTTATTACGAACTCTTCCATTCTAACGCCTTCTAATCCATCCGTCCGCGACTGTCCCCAACCTCTTCAGTCACTAACTGATCACAATCCACTCTTCACTTCCTTCTCTGTCAACTGAGCGATGTCGACTTGGAACTGGTCGAATCAGACTCCCCACGCAGAATGAAACTCAGTCACTCAACCTCCACATAAAATACTCTCGACGTTGGCAACTGATTTCCACTGATTTCCAGAACTGAATTTGGATCCCACCATCGCCGCCAACAATCCTAACGCTATTCCCACGGCTAAACCGAAAACATCAGTAACTAACGAGTCTTCGACCACCATGATATACGTCTAAACATATCGTGGTCTTATTGGGCTTTAATGATTAATCTTGGTCTGAGCAGTTGTTAATAAACAAATCTACTCCGCCAGGAACATTCTTTATTTTTCAATGAATGCCCATGAATTCTTCTATAACCTCTGATCAGAATGAACTGGGATTAATCCAACCATGAGGCCAAATGTATAATTCAACGGTGACATGAACTGCCAACTATCAGATGTGCCAGCAATTACACTAATATCAAGTATAGTGGATAAGCCGTAATTCAAACGTGCAACTTCCACATTTTCCGTGTTAGATGAATGAATGCAAACAATATCTCAGCATCTTCACAGAATGTCCCCAATACATATTCATCCAACACTTCGAAACCGACTTCTGCTGAATTCTTAATATGCGCTCTCTAACGCCAAAGCCAACCTTTGAGTTAATGATATGAGCTCCTTCCAGCCTCCATCTTAGTTTTTAATATTACAAAATTGTACAATGACTGTTGTTTGCCCCTTATGGGAAGAGAAATATGTCACTTTCATAGAGAAGTGAAAATATTGATTGACTGAGAGGCAAACATTTGCATCATTCAAGAATGTTTACTGATAATTCAAATTCTTACTGTAGAAGCCTACAGCAAATAAAACAAAAATAAATAAATAAATATAGCAGATAAACATGAAAAAAACACAATAAATGATAGAAAAAGGTATTTATTAGATTAATTTACTAATATATGTATCGAATATTAATATGTGGAGTTATGTATTAATATAAACATTTATCTCATGAAGATAATATGATCATCCTCGTACTTTATCAATAAACTAGAAAATATTGTCTTTGATGAATAAACTGAATGATCTAGATTAGCAAAACTCATCAACCATCAAAAAATCACACCTGGGTGATGAAAATCAGATTTTAAATCTTTCCTTCATTCCGCTTTAATGACCTCATGATCAATATAAACAGCCACAGATTTATAGAGTCATGATCTAATGGCTTCTCATTCCACAACTGATAGTAGCTGCATTTATCAACACCTAGCTTCGAGTCCCTCATCCTTTTCTATTTTTCCACGTATAGATGATTTTGAATTTAATGTCAATGTTACCAAATCAACATGAACCAATCTTGATCACGGCCCAATCACTACTATGACCCAAATTTTCGTATTTTGATTTACTAGCCTATATGCAAACACATTCACTGGGAATGGAGTAAACGCAAATAATGTTTCATGATTTTTCTATTAGGGTTCATTACTTTGAACAACACAGAAGACAGCAGATCAATTACGATACTTAAAACCTTTTCACAACACATGTCGAAATTACGCAGGCAAATGAAGTTTTTAAACATATCCTCATCTGCAACTTTTTCCCCATACTTCAACCGAGCTAATGCTAAACATAGCGGAATTATATTCACTTATCGCCTTTATAATCTCAAAGACGGCGCATCCACCAATTGGCTTGGGAATGATCGCCTCGTGGTCATACCTTCTCTGTGCCATTCAGTAAAGTGACAAAGAGATCCGGCAAAGTGGTAATATCTTGCCACTTCGCTGTTAGTTGTAAGTTTAAGAAAAAATCAGTTGTCATTTTTAGTTTTCTTTGTCCAATTTGGAGCACATACCATCTTTGTACCTGCTTCTCCTCAGCGCATTAGCCATTTCCTGTATTTGATTTACATGAAGGGATCCACGATAAATAATTTTTCCAAAGATAGTTCAATACAAATCCTAAGTTTTGTTTAAATCTGAAGATCAAAGATATTATAATCCAATGGAAAAGATAAGGTGGCTTAATAATTATAACAGTATAGAGGATAAACCCACTAAGATAACCACACCCTAAAACATGATCGCCTCAAGAATGGTTGTAAAACCAAATGATCCCAATGCAGGAAAGCTGAAGTGGTGAGAACATAGGAGAAAGCCCACACAGAGCGAGATGCACATTAGAACCCCTGGCCTTAATGATCTCTTTCCAACAAAGGTGAAAAGACCCTTTTGTAAAGCTTCTATTATAAGATATGGAACCTGATTAATAAGAGATTCATTTGATGAATTCAAGAAGATTCCACTCATATGAATCATTACAGATCATTTAATAAAATCTATTAAGTTCAAACTTATTTTCCCATGTAATATTCATATTTATAAACATTATTCAATACTGCGTTTTTAAAAATCACCTTCAACAATGAATATAAATTCATTCTCGGTCTAATTCGATGACAAAGTTTGTAGCCTAGTAGATGCAACAAACACTCATTATAGTAATTTTGAAAGATTTGAATATTTTAATGCGCTCTAAAGTAAAACAACAAATGTCAATACACTGGTGGTAACATAAAGCACTCAGCCGCTCTAAGAGCTCATATCATATTGTCAGTGGAACAAAATTTGTAATTGATTACGCTCCAATATCTGTGTCCAACCAATATTTGAGTCATGGATATCCGTAGTGAATGATATCTTGAGAACCAACAAAGGCGGTAGAACGAATATATTGGTACTTACTTAATATTAAATAAGAGTGAAAGAAAAATGTACTAGAAATTTGTTCAGATTTTCTTCTATTATATAATTTATATTATTATCGATATAGATAAAAGATGAGGGCACACAGAATGAACGGAAAAAGTAATCAATCACAATGAGTTTAGAGTTGTATAATTTAGTTAGGTCACCAGCTCAATCATAGTTTAAGAATATGGAGAAAATCAATGGAATATTCAACAAAAATCAGAAAAATATTATATAAAAGCGGAATTCTCATGTAATTCTGTTTCTTTAAGGCAAATTAATTATTAATCGCTAAAAAAGCTTGGCATCTAAACCGAACCTTGTATTTCAGAACCATACATGCCAGAGATTTGTGATCCATATAATGTACTCAAGTGAATGATTAGATGATTTATATGGTGAATTACATTTGAATCCAGATATCTGTATGTATGCTTATTATCAACCAGCTGTGTAATTGATATTTCAGATCATTTGAGCTCAACTTAATCTTGAGTAATGGTTTCACTTTTTTAAACACTGACAAATTTATGACTGACACGCCAGGGTGGAGCATTGTTAATATTTGAGACTGGTTATGGGTACAACCACGAACATCCATAATACTGTTCATACTCGAATTAATCTTAAAAAATCATCAGAGAAAACAAACTAACTTAATTGTTAGAGATAAATTAATACAATCGGTAATACACTCCCCTGACATCGGCGCGGCACTCGCCATCTTATGCAAACAAACACTTATTCTATATCAGCCGCATCTTTATTTATGAATTATGGTGACATTTTATTTGTTTAATGGTCTAGAACCAAATATTTTTATCAAGAATTTTGGATATGTCGTGTCTCCACTTTCTTCACTTCACAACATACAGATATAATCCTCGTGCTAGAGGCTTGTGATTATATGTTAGTTATGTGAATTCCATCTATAATTAAATATCTTGAACTCCGTCAAGAATTTTGAGATGCATAACATCGCTTACATTGTCATTTTAATAAAACATTTTTCCCAAATATTAGGGGAGTAAACTAAGGAATGGTATATGAAATAGCTTTGAATGAATAAATTATCCGCACCATGATTACTTTCACACTGAAGTCAATGAGAATGCAAAGGAAGTTAAAAAGATAACGAATTTTAAAAACTTTACAAATTAATTGTCGCTTACTTAATCCTAAAAGAGTGACTAAGTCACACATACTAGCTGCAAATTCTCCTATTAGAATCATTATTATTCCCTAAGGACAAACTGCAATCATCGCACGAGATGAAAGTGACAAACAGTGGGTAGATCAGTTGGTCTAAAGATAAAAATCCTCGTAAGAAAAGTTACAAAGCATATACAAATGACCAAGTTGAGGAAAATATTGTACAAGAAAATTTCAAAGTGAGACTCCGTGAGCGGAGTCGCCAGTAAGAGAATAAGGCACCTTAATAAAGAAAATGAAGAGATTCTAACATCGCTGCTGTAATCGGGGAACGATAATGAAATGAGATAATCACAATGATATATTTACATATCAATATTATATAGTTAAACAGAAAGTGTTTGAGGACTGAACCAATAATACATTATAAGACATCTATGAATTGTAGACATCAAGATTGACCAAAGTAGAAAGAGGCCATCGAGAATTAAAAACTTTACAAACGTAAAGTTTTAGAGTCAGAATCCACAAACACCACAGTATAAAACCTAGAGAGAAATGGGTTTTTAAAATAAAGCTATAAATGAGTAGAATAAATGAAGTTGTTAGATATAGCATGATCAAGTTGCCCATGGTTCTGGTATAGACCCTGATACTATGAAGACTTATTCTCACTGTGGTAGATGTGAAAACTTTTCTAATGATAATTAGTCCATAGTTGTGGAATACTTGAAATGCATCTCTATGGATGTAATCACAAAACCTACTTGTATAAGCGATTTGATAATGACATTTATATGAAAATCTCCGAAGATAGTACGCCTCTAAAATGTTGTCAAGCGGAATCTCATGCCGTTGTGGGAAGATTTAAAATTTGCGAAAAACCCACCAAGGAGTCCCCTGATGTCGTGCGATTAAGGTAGAAAGCTTCATGCTTTATACTTCCAAAGGAAAACGAAGAAGCGCAGCAAGAGTGCCGTGGATCCAAGAACCGGCTTAACTAAATTCTTCGTTCAGCTTCTATCAAGCCCAAAAGCAGCATTAGACGCAACAACCTTCAAGGCGTTAGTAGCGTCTTATGAGCTAAGATCGATCCCATCACAAGTGGATGCCAAGGAGAAGATCTTTTCCTCAAATCTATCTTAGGGGGTTGTTCTCTTCAAGAACACCCTGCAAAACTTCATAAACATCAAGACAACTTCTGTCTGTCTTTGTTATCCCAGGTTTCTCACATAAGGTCTTTAAGTGTTAGAACTTAGCGTGTGAAAACGCATGGGAGCTCCTGGCTATAGACATGTTAGACTATTTATGTCTATAACATGCAATAGTTTCAAGCTCTCCATTGTCTTTGATGTAGTATCCTTGCATTCTCGAGATTCCAATTAACTAAGACGGTCCATCACACTCAAATGTGTTTCCTTTTATATTTCTGATCTCTGTATCCAAACTATTTTGTATGTCACTTCATACCTTCTAAGTGTGTGACCCATTAGGTTCCCGGTTATGTTGGTGACTTAATTCAACTCTTGAATTCATCCAAGTTATGAGTTGTATCTAACAACACATCATGACCACCAATTGACCGAATATAATACCACTGACTCAACCATTCCATAGACAATTATCGCCAAAGAATTCCCGTCTCATCACCAACCTATACTCACTCAGTCGAAAGATGTATCAAGTGTAAATCCCACTAAACCGACTATGGTATATCACATCTAGCCATGATATTAGTTCTTATCCCGAGAATCATTCATCATTAACGCATTAAAGAATTTTCATGACATTTCCGTTATGGCTAAGGACTCTGGAAGTAAGATTCTTGATAAGAGGTCATCATGAGTATACCCCTTCTCGCATCGTAAGTGGTGAACTTTATCGGGCCACTGTTACCTTAATACTTCAACCCCACTCAATCATCACACCCAAGGAGAATCTTGGAGGCACAAGGAATGTCAAAGTATAGGATCCAAGGTTAAAGATATCACATGCACCTCCATGATATTCAGAGATTATTGCTATGATGGAATAAATCATCTACAGAAGAGAATTGTGATCGCTCCTAGCAGTCCCCAAGAGCACTTAGCTACTTTACAAACATCCACAGTTAACTCTAACTCAACTCATGATAGCTATAAGATCCACCTACATCCAATTAGAGTACAAATATGTAAGAGCCTATCCCATCAACAATGTCCACGTTGATCCTATGACTAGTGATGCAGCCTGATATCGATTATTAAATACATGATAGGAATCTTATTATCGCTTATCATCAAGTAGATTTCCCTTCATGTTATATGTATCATGACTTCATTTATTCGATTAAAGATCTTTATCAATTCAATTACGAATATCAAATCAATGAAGATGCCTTTATAAAAAGAAAAAGAGTATTAATAAGTGCTAAAGCAAGTATTGCCTTTTGAACACTTCATTAACATGAAAGGTATAACTCTAATCTATGAGCTTCATCGATAAAACAATTGAGGTCTCTTTCATGGCTTAAAGCAAGCAGATGTGTATAGAACTGCTTAACTAAATGAGCCTGTCAAAACGGTGTTAGAAGAATGGAACTGGTATTTACTGGTGCTAGAAGAGATCCCCAATCACACCTGCTGATTATCAGTGTACGTTGATGATTTAAAACATTTATCGAATTCTAGCGAGCTTCAAATGTAAGTCATTGTAAAACTAGAATTTAAGATCTGGTAATAAAATTTTGTTTCAATTCGGGATTCTTAATGATTTAAGAATGAGATTTTTACGCAATTCCATTTCTATATATCAAAGATACTTTAATGGATTTTAGATAAGGTACAACACCATTGACTACTTTATACGTGATATCACTGAATAATAGATCGCTTCCTAAGGAAAATGGCGGGTGAAATACTTAACTGGCAATGACGAAACGTATTAGCACAATTAACGTGATTCGTTAATACACTCGACCGAGCATAATTTACTCAGAGGAATTTGTTATCAAAGATCGAAGTTCTTCACTACAAAAGACATTGGATGTGGGTTAAAACATATATCGAGATTAGAGAAAAATGATGCATATGAGTTTATATTATTCTCCTTGCTTAAGTCGTTAGGTTCCGAGATGTTATTTTGTCGGGACCACATAATGGATGGTCAAACAAGTTATGTCTTCATATGGTGGGATTGTTAAGATATTCTGGCAGTTTACTGTACAAAATAATTACCATGAGATCTACTAATCATGCAAACATTTGGTAATTATGTGAGAGTTTCAGAGTGGCTTGGTCAAACGATAATCCTGAACACACATCCATAAGACACGGGAAGGTCCGACGTTAAGAGCGCATCAACCATTTTGTATGGAGGATAATACAACACTATAAACTCTCGCAGTGAATTGAAGCAATCGATACATCAAAAAGTGATAGAACAAACATATCTCCCAAAGCCTACCATATCTTAAGAGGTGGAAAACATATCCAACAAGCTTGATCTTGGTGATAATTCATTGATTTTTCATAAAAGGCCTGGCTCTACAAAGAAATTCGAAGAACTAGTATACAAAATTGACTAGCTGCCAATTCTACAGATCCTCAGTGAATATCTAAAGATAGTATAATTTTTATGTATTTCACACTCTTTAGCTATGATTTTTCTTTCTCTGCTTTATACTTTCTAGCAAGGTATCACTCCCAACATGATGTATGAATATCATTTTTTTCCTTCACTAGGAGTTTTTACCTAGTAAGTTTTAATGAGGTGTTATCTTGATCGAATAAAAGAACATCAAGGAGGAGTCTTATACGTATTATTATTATATATCATTAGTATTCCAATGAGTTATGAAAATACTTAATTTAAATGTTTATTGGCGTTTCGAAGTACAAAATGTAGATGTTCATTGGTTCTCGAGTAGTACTCACTATGATAAGATAATTTTGTTGATGATGTATGAAATAATTCCCTCAATGTGGTTATAATGTAGATGTGATATTGTATTTGAGTATGAAAAAGAAATAAGATTAGAAAGATTTGAGGGTCTAGTTTTCTTCCTATTTTTAACCCTTCTTCTTCCACCTCCAACCATATTAAGTACATTAATTTCGATAATAAGAATCCTTAATTTTCTTATTTAATTCTTTGTGAAAATATATTCATTTATGGAAAATAAATATTCTAAAGTAAATTTTACATTTCCAACTATTTTTAATAAACAATAACTAAAAATATCTAGATTTTATTCTTAAAGATTGCTTCTTTTTCACACTGCTCTAATTCCTTCCAACATTTGATAATAAATCAAGATATAGGATGAGAATAATATATATTATTATTATTATTATTGAAAAAGTTAACTATTATTATTATTATTATTATAAACCTATTTTTAATTCATACTATTTATATTATTTTTACTAAAGAAATGGTAAAATTAAACCTATTTAAAAAACAAAAGTGGGTTTAGCATGATAATAAAATATTGTGGTTATTAATTTTCCAAATGAAATTAATAAGTGGCATGCAAAGGGAGTGGTAGACCAAATCTAGTCAGCGCTTCAAAGCTTCAAATGTGAAGAGAATCAATGTAATTCAGCCAATTAGGCCGTATGGGCTTGGGAAAAGTGGTAAATGAATTTGGCCCTGAGCAATTAAGAGGTGACTTAGGCTTTAATGCGCTTAAATATATTCATGCAATCCTCTACTTTTATTTTTCTTATTTTTCTCAACTCTCTTTCTATCACCCAAACAGGTATCTGGTATTACTTTTACATTTGCTTTCCCTTCTCAAGTCAACTTTTTTAAAACCTCGAATTTTATTTATCCCAACAATAAAAATATACATAGATTAAAAAATTTAATAAATTATAGTGTGCTTTTTTCTTTTTTAGGGATTTCTTAGGAAAAATTACAAACATGAAATTATTTTTGAAGATTTTACCCATCTTATCAATTATTCGACAATTAAAAGTGGAATCTAGAAAATTGTTATAACCCTGACAATAAAAACAAATTAGTAAAATATCGACCACTAATGAAAGAAGCAACAAAGAGTACAATTTAAAAATAAAAAGAAAATTTAATAAAAACAAAAAGGAAAGAAAGAGGGAAGGTGGCTACAATGGATGACAAACTCTGAGAATAATTAAAAATAAAGGGTAAAAAGGGCGGGGAAAGACTAATGATTAACCCTCTAAAATATGATTCCTTGCAAGTTTTTATTTGGGATATGTTAGGGAATAAGAATCCTAAAATTAAAATATGCTGTGGTGTTCGTCAGATTGCTTTATGGGAAATAAATCACAAAATAAAAAGCCAGAAAATTAATGTTTTCTGGACTAGTTGACTAATGAGATGTGACACGTGTGTCGAAAGAATAAAAATATATTAAGAGTCACAATAAAGTTGAGGGTGCATTTATTAAGAATGTGTATCAATGATTGACTCTCACGTTAAAAAGAAACCAAATAAGCTCGAAGCAGAAGAAGGATCTCTCTCTCTAGCCAAGGAGGGCCTCTTTCCTCGTTCTTTCTGCTCATGCTGACACTCAGAGAGGAGAGGAGAGAGAGAGAGAGAGTGAGAGAGAGAGAGAGAGAGAGGTGTACTTTGAAGTTTTTGAATGGAGGCTGATTTGATTAAATATCATACTTCAAACCAGAGTTTTCTATATCTATTGTCTAATGATTTTTCATCTCTGATGAAAAAAATATTTAAAGCAAAAAGCTATAAATGATTTGTTATTTTTTCATATGTAATTATATCCATGTTTTTTTCTTGAAATTTAACAAAGGTATTTTTATTAAAAATAAAACCAAAAGTCGTAAATGTTAGATTTTCAAAGTTAGCTTTAAGTTCTTTTAATCAAATACAAAAAGTCAATTTTATAAATTTTTGAATTATTTGAGGCATTTTAATTATATATTTCTTTTTTAAGTAATATATCTTTCTTATATGTAATTTATGATCATGTTTTTTTATTGAAATTAACAAAATTTGAACATAATTGTCCTTCACTCATGATGTATGGCTTATATTTATATATATATATATATATATATATATAGATATATATATAAGAGTATGTGTATATAGAGTATATATATATATATATATATATATTTCAAATAAATGAAAAATAAATAAATAATAAAAGTATTTTATATTTAAAATAAAACTAAAAGTTTGTGAAATGTTAGATTTTCAAAGTTAAGCCTTAAAAGTTCCTTTAATCAAATACAAAAAAGTCATTTTTATAAATTTTTGAATTATTTGAATGTCTTAATCATATATCTCTTTATAATATATGTAACAAATCAAGGGGAATAGTTGGTTAAATAAGATTAGGGGTTATGTTACCTAATAAAGAACTAGTTTAAGTCTCTTCAAGATCATAAAAAGTTGGTCCAATATTTCTTTAAGATTCTGATTAATCATAATAAAGATCGTCATATAAATATCTTTTATTTTTCCTTCAGTAAAAGGAAAACACAAAATATTTGGTTAAAAAACTATAAATGATTTATTATTTTTCCATGCAATTATGTTCATGTTTTTTTCTTTGAAAATTAATAAAAAATTCAAGATAAATGTCCTTCCACCATGATATGGCATTTATATATGTATTTCAAATAAACAAAAAATAACAAAGATTTTTATTAAATAAAAACTGCAGTCTGAACAAATGATCTTCACCTGTCTTTGTTCTATCAAACAAAAGTCACTACAATTTAAATTATTAACGTCTTAATTGCAGTATTCTTAAAATATAATCATGGTTATATTGATAATACAGGTCAATGCTTCCAACATAATGTTTCAAGTTCCTCTCAAGAATCGTTATAAGTTTGATCCACGATTTCATAACCCACAGATCAACCAGCAATAGATCAAAGACTATTCCATCAATGAATACAAAATATTTTGTTAAAACTATAAAGATTCATTATAAACAGATAATGTATTTATGTTCATGTTTTCTTCTTGAAATCAATAATTGAACATAACCTTCATCATGATATATTTATATATATTTAAAAATAATAAAATAACAAAGATTGACAAAAACCGGCGTCGTGAATGTTATTTCAAAGTTATTTAAATTCTTTAATTCAATATAAATGACTTATAATTTGAATGATTCGATATGTTTTACTGATATGTTTTTGGCATTAGAATTCTTCCATATATTTACGATCGCGCTTTATTGAATAATGTTCTGAACATAACCACATTATATATCAGATGATATATTTAAAATAAACAAAAATAACACATTTGTTGAAATAACTGTATGTCATGAAAATGTTGATTTCTAAAGTTGTTTCTAAGTCTTGATCCAAACACAAACATCTATAAATTCTGAAATCATCGATTTCTAACATATATTCTTTATAATATAACATATGCATCTATGATCATGCTTTATTTGAAATTGAGTTAATTGAATTATAATAACCTCATCATGATGGCATACTAAGATATATATCAATAATAAAATAATACGCAGATTTTTCACAATAACCAAAAACAGGAAAATGCTGATTTCAAAGTTATTTCTTAGTTCTTTTATTCAATATAAAAAGTTTCATTTATAATTGAATTATTTAATGTTCAAGAATCCATGACTTTTATAATAAATAACAACTAATAGAAAGAAGTTTGAGTATGCTAATTATTAACTGAGTTTTTGTCTTTCCAAGATCCATAAATATCCATTATGTTTCCTTAAGATCCATGATAATCAGCATTAAGATCGTCATAAAATATTCTTATTTTTTCATGCAATAAGAAACATAAAATATCTGTATTAAAACTATAATGATATCTATTGATACTCTATATAATGAGTTTCATGTTCTTAAATTAACACCTAACATAAATCTCATCAAGATAATATTTATAATATATTTCAATAACAAACAAAAAATTGATAAGATACATTAAAATAATCGTTATTCATTAATACGATTTCAAAACTGTTTAAGTCTTTAATCAACAGAAAAAGTTTATTTTAAAATGAATATTTGAACGTCTTAACCATATATCTTCATGTAAGAGATTCATCAAATCAAGAGAGAGCTCATGGTTTGTTTGTTGTTTGAAAGTTACCAATCAATATTTGGCCAAAACTTCATAACAAAGTTTCGATCCAATCGGTTGACCTCGCCGTTTCATACGATTATTTCCGAGAATGGAGATGCATTCGCCAACAACCAACGTCACGTTATAACAAACACTAATTGGCAAAGAGAGCGGAGCGGTAGCCGACAGTATGGGTGTTCGGTGGCGGCGCGTTATGATTTGGCGTTGATCGGATTAGCGGAACATAGTGGAATCCAAAGATCTTGATCATCACTCATTCGACCATAACCACATGATCCACGCTACTGGTGTAGTTTCACCTGAAAAATACAGGCCCGGGCAAATGAACCAATCATTCACGAACTGGCGCCAGACGCAGAAGCTGATACATATATTTCTAATACACAATAAATGATGTAAAGGCATATAGATTTGATTTATAATATATGTTACTAGATCCCGACAACCATCGTTTGTCGACTTATGCGGTGAAAAATGCTCATGTAGAGCAAGAATAGATGTGGACAAGATATGCTTTCAAATCTCTGATATTCAAAAGATATCTGCCAAATCATCGAATGTTTAGATAAAAGGAATTTAATTCACACAAATTCACTAATATATGTTAAACCTTTACACTAAATGTATACAAACAAGTCAATGACTAGTTTCATATTGTTAAATGAACGCATAACAATGTCACTAACATCGAGTTTGGCCCAAAATCGTCATCCAATCATCCCAACTGACAAATGATACGGGCTCTACGCCTCGGTTTTCCATAATGAGAGGAAATTAATCGATAAACTTGTCAATATATAACATTTAAATGCACGAATGCCGATCCTCCGAATTATTCGGCCTAATTTAAACTAATCCAATCCGCGAACGTTGACCTTAGTGGTTGAATCAAGAATAAGGAATTTATTTGAGAATTGATCTTTGTTTTACTTCCAAACCCATATTTTCAAACTTCACGTATTACTGTCAACTCAGAAATTAATTAATTGCAATATATTTTTCTAGAAATTCTGTTTTCAAGATTTGAGGAACTTTGCCACTGCATTTTAGAAAATTGATCGTGGTAGAAGAAATCCCTGATAGATTTGTAATTGTGTAGTAAGTAAAATTTAGGAGGTACAGATTTGTGAGTAAATAAAAGTAGAATTGAGATGCTACTGAAAATATTGGTCATTCCGCAGTTCATCTCCTTTATTCCACCAGCTCATCAAAGCCTTCTGTGTATTCTTCAAGAGCAGCGAAGAGCAAATCCGACTCGATTTGGTAATCAATTAAGGCTGCATCATTTTATTTTACGCACTCAGCCCCCCGATCTAAGCTTTAATAAACCATACAGATTTTATTAAGAGAGAACCTGACAAAAACTGTCCTTTCAGCTATAAAAGACATTTCCTTTTTTTTGTTTAATCTATTTTATCAACACCACATCTTTAAATCTTTAAAAGGAAACAGATAAATCATCTAATAGTTTTGATATAATGTTACCTTAGTTCACCAACTTTAACTAGATTCTATTGTAATGGTTTAATTAAATTAAATGACTATTTCTTTATCATCTATGTAATATCAACTAATTAACAGACTAGGAGTAGAATTTAAAATGATTTAATGAAGAATTATATAAGATATAAAGATAAAGATATATGTATATAGGTATAAGAAGAGAGGGTATATATTATGTTATATATATATGCATGATATATATATATATGATGGATATTAGATATTGTAAGAAACCATAATTTATAAAATTTTTGGGATGACAACAAAAAAAAATCATAATTATAAATTGATAAATTCTTCATTAAGAAATCAATAGAAGTTGGTATTTATGTTTATGCAGAAAATACACATGAGTAAATAAGTTTTTATAGTTGTGAAGTATAAATAAACAGATCCAAATTTTATGATAGGTTACATTAATTAAGGCATAAATAATATTCCCATATAAGAGAAAGGTTCCCGTTATTAACTGAATTGATGGTGCATCATTTTGATGTAAAATAATGTATCCAAAAGCCAGCAAGATTTCTCAAAGCAGGATACAACCTGTTGATAATAAGGCCTAATTGAGGCGCTACTAAATAAAGTTTAGTTTTAAGAGCTGGTTTGGGTTATTTTATAAATAAAAATTACAAACAAATAAATAGTATACTATATTATGAGGCAGGAATCATTCATTTGAGGTCAAAGATCTGTGAGTAAAATAATTTATCTCCATTGTGGCACCAAAGATATTATTATGATGAAAGATGATAAAGATAAAAAAATGAGAGATTATAAAAGAGAAGTTCCAAAAATAATTAAAAATCATAAGAAAGATCATATTTTAGATTATTGGAAGAAATGGGATTATAGAAGGTCTTTCATATCTCCTCAAAGAAACCAAAACCATTAGGTATGTATAAAGATGGTACACATATTGAGGCTGACAGTTCGACAGTGGACCAATGTAGAGTTCTTTTAGTTGAGGAGCGAGAAATTATCTGGGGTAGGACACTTCATATTTATTGAGTTAAACTGATAACACAATATAACGTGGTGATCCAATTTATTTACAACCTAAGGAAACACATGAAAGGCAATGATGAACCCATGAAACGACTTGAGGGGGATAATAGTTGAGTATTTAGTTCAAAGAGGTATTTACCACTTGAATAAAGGTATAGCACAATGATAACACGTAAACTCTTTATGTGGAATGTGGATAAGGGCATGTGTGCCCCCGATAATATATTAGGTCCCACATTAATGGAAGGGATTAGTTGAATACGGAAATTAACTATGATAGTGGTATTTTGTTTCCAGAAATTGGAGCATGACACTGAGATTTATACAAATGTTGAATGGGTAGGACTAATATAATTGATATGTGATAAGAATATCTAGCTACTATGTTTCTTTTTGAGGAATTTGCAGTGGAATCTTACACGTGAGAGAATTATATGCATAGATTGTCTTAAAGTAGAACTTTTAAGTTAAGGTATTGACTTTTGAGCTTTTAAATTTAAAAAAAATGTTTTGGATCTTGAAGTTGGAAAGAATATATTATAGTAGCATAGAAGTATTCTTATTATTTATAGAATTCTCTTTCTATTTTGATAGGTTTCTTATTTTTATCATTTTAGAGTTTGTTTCCTATTAAGATTCTTTTAGTAAGTCTAAATAAACACTTTTACTATGTACAACTTTTTATATATATGATTATTAATTACAATTTTTGTTTTCTTGTTATCAATGTCATATTTAGATAAGATCTATAGTTTTATTGTATAATAAAACTCAATAAGATACAATTAATTATAAGTTTTATGATAGTTTAAAAATATTTGAATTTTTTCATCATTTTCATCAGATATCATTGAAAACATGCAATTTCAAAACTTGTACTCAAAATGATCTAACAAGAAAGTTAATTATCATTTCATCAAAGGAATAGATAGTGTCAAAACACCAGAAAAGATAATTTGATAGAATTGTGTTCAATCATTTCATTTTATCATTAAACAAATTGAGTGGCAAAGAACATTTATATTCATCAACTAAGAGAGGAATGCTTCAAAAAAAAAATGATGCAATTCATTGGTTATTTTTTTTATGTGCACTGATTTAATTTATTTTCACTATCTTCCTTAAAAATATGATTGACCTAAATAGCTATATTTATTTACTATACTTGTGTTAGAATTTTAGAGTATTTGCAATCTTAAGCCAAAATAGAGTTTTGCTTCCAGTTTGTAATTTATAAATAGGTTGTAAATATATCCAAAATTATTGTCCAAAATCTTTCTTTATTTCCATTATCAATATAATATTATTTCAATCAATCAAATACATCATTATCTAAATATCAATGACAAATTTATAAAATCACTAATTTTTTTTTACGGAGATAGTTTAAGATCTATATGTATAGACAAAAATGTAAATAATAAGAGAAGAATACCTAAACATTTGATAGATTAATTATAATCATAATAGGTTTGATATATAAGAAGTAGAAAATTTAAGATTTTTTTATAATGTAATGAAATTAATATCCAATGTTTCAAATATGGCATAATGAATCAAATCAGAAGTAAAACTTGACATCCTCATAATCGATATAAATTCATACGATTAATAGTATGTTGACATTAAACCTTCACCAACACAACAATTTATGTGATTTATTCTAATTATTCATATCATTTATTCTGTTAGCCATTAACAGATAATGAGTTGGTATATAAAGCTTATGACTTAATTATATTTTCCATTTTGTTGAAATATTTAACAAACTAGACCGAAAGAAATTATGTGAATGACCCTTATATTTCCAATCTAAATGATAAAAGTGGTGAATATTAGTGGTAATGACAAGTCCTGTTTGAATCTACAAGAACAAATACTATAATGTAATATATAAATTCAAAATAGATATTGAAAGATACCTAAAAGTGTAATTTCATTGATATTATATAGAAAAATAGTTTTATTTATGTCAATTTAATCCTTTAATTTATGATATTTAGAGGTTTGCCTTGGCACCCAAAATATTTATCATGTCATATTTATAAAGGAAACAAACTGTCGAAGGATATATCACAGAATATTTGATTCATATATCTTTGATTTTCAATGATTTCCAAAAATGTTAGAAATGATTTAAAGATCTTGTAAATATGCCTTAATCAAGATTGCAAAATTTCATCCAAGTTCATTTCAACACAATACATATAAAATACATAAACAGACAAAAGTAAAATAAAATTGACAGTTAGAGTTGATATCTGATTGTGACAATTCCATCATTCCATTTGTATTTATTTGAGATAGTATATAGAGTCTGAAGTCACTACTAATTGTGAATATGATAGATTCTTTTTTTACTAAAGAAAATTGTACCTCATTTATTCAGAACAGTAATATCGCCACTTCCCAACACAAAAATTAAATCACAAAACATTAAGAATCACTCATTAAGATCAAGATAAGAAAGAACCCAAGCCACACTGCAGATAATCATAATTATGCTCACACGCATTATCGTAACAATGGGAAGGATATTGAGATAATATGATCAACGGATTTTTCTAACGAATCAAAGCTGAAATATTATCCTAATCATTATATATAAAACCAACAAATAATTATACGCTTACAACACGACTTATAAACAAATATAGAAAACAATTGTACAAATCAACTAAAATCTCAAACCCAGAAAAAAACCAGTTATTATGAGAAAGGCAAGATCTTAGTAGACAAATATAATGCGACTCGTCAATAAAAGAATTGGAAAGTTACCACCCATTTCCTAGTAACAAGATGAAACAAAACTTGTTAAAAATTAGCCTATGAAAGATTTCAAATAAGAAGATTTAGTAACTTAGCCTGCAGATATTTAGAGTGGTATCCTCCCTGTTTGATTGTGCTACCCCTATTCTTGTACGCCTTTTCAATGATGGTGGAGAAGTAAGAAAGAATTCCAGAAGAGTTGATATAGATGTGGGTGTGCTGTTTAGGATGTGTCTAATCTTTGCATGCGAAATTGTCAATCTTTAGCAATTACTAACTATTCACAATCTACACAATCTCCCAATTCCTATATACAATATTTATGTTTTCACCGTATTAATAAAATAGAAGAAGAAAGTAATGAATTTTTACCATATATTAGGATGTTGTAGAATGATATAAATTTGAAGGCGAAACAGCATTACAAAATATTAGAAAGTGCTGAAAAGCCGGTGGCAATAATAGAAACGTCCCATATGATTAAAATCTCAACCAGAGGAAGTTGGAAAAAAAAAAACAGCAAAAGATTTTATAGAGATAAATTAGGGAATAGTTAGATTTTAGTGATTTTAACTGATCATACAACATAATTATATATAATATATATGGGAACCCAGAATAGTTAATGTTTAAAAGAAGGATATTTCACTGCTTTCAACCAACTTAACTGATAATCCAGATAGATAGGTGAGGAGTGGGAGAGAGATATACAGATGGCAAGAGGTACATATATATATTTATCAGGCTATTTCCTGAAGTAGTACAGCCCACTCTCAGACATCTCCCTCAAGTACAGCTGCTCAACAACTAAAATCATACAATTTAAACGTTTATAAAAAATAATCAAAAGACTGTATTATAAAAGAGTTCTGAGTTATAATGTTGAATTACTAATATTTCAAATAAGAGGAATTAGTAAAGAATAAACATTGTAAGAAGCTCATCTTACACGTCTTGCTCTATAACACTCCCAGCCCTGTTCCTTCCCTTTGTTTTTCTTCTATTTACGTGCAGGTTTGACATTACCAAACAAAATAACCCACCTGGCCCTCTCCTCATCAGACAATCAGGAAATAGCTATAAATGATTTGAATTTTTTTACTCCCCTTTTTTTTCACTTTTAGTTTCCACACTAAATACCAGAAATCAATGTTTAAAGATCGAAGCAAAATCCTGAGTTATCGATTCATCGATAAATAATCAAATCCAATCTAAAAGACATCATCTACCATCTTAATCCACTTTGACCTAAGACCTGATTTTGATCTCAAGACTTTATAACGCGCCAATGAAAATTAGTCACATTTTATAGTCAAACTAGTAACAGATCTTACTCTAACTGCTTCCGAATATCACAATTGATCATCTAATTAAATCAGAACCCACTACTGATTCATTTGTTATCATAATAATTTCAATCCAATTTTTATGAGTAACAGAAATGCATTAAACGTAATGCCTTAATTGAGGAAGGGATATATTAAAGGTTTGCGAAAAATTACTGCAATGAAAAACGAATTTAAACTAAATACTCTCATGATCCTTGGAATTTTTTTACCCAAGATATAAATAGATTTGAATTTTTTTGAATCTTTTTTCTTACTTTAGATCGTTTAGATACCAGAAATGTACTGAAAACCAATGTTTTTAAGATTGAAGGTGAAACCAAAAAGAAGGTTATTTATCACCATATCATTAAATATCGTGATCCCAACTAAAAGGAGCATCATCGGCGTCCTAAATCAACGGATCAACTAATTCATCCCATTTCAAGACTTATGATCAAAGGTTTAGTTCTGAAAAATTGTCAATCTGTTTACTAAAGATCAAACCAAGGACTATCTGATTTAATTAGATTCAAAATGTTACCGTGAATCAGACCCACAAATTTGGACCCAACTATTTATCATAAATGATCCATTTTTAAATATTAGTGCCAATATTTGACTCAATTTCAAAGTAATAGAAGAAAAACCAATGTTAAAACAAAACGAGAAAGTTTTTGGACAGGAGTTGAAGTCGATTTAAAAGCCATTATGCAATGTGTTGAAAAATTGTTTCGTCTTTAGAAATTTTTAAAAAAATTTTAATGCCAATAATTATTTATCAAATATTTAACTTTTAAAAAATCTGTTAAATTTTCACAAACTTCAATAACTGTACACATGATGCTAATGTGATTGTTCTGGCATTTAATTATTGATAAATGATTTTCTGGTTTCTTTAAATATTAAACATCTTGATCACTTGATAATATTTATTTATAATTAATCATATGACAAAAGAATATGCCTGTGCTTAGACTTTAAGCCCACAACCTTTAATTTTTTTATTTTTTTTTTTACTTTAAAGCTCAAACATTTTGATTTCTGATCACAGAGAGGACAAAATTGTGCAAGAAAAGAGGATGTAGTGTCGGATTTACGTCTGTAATATTTCCAGCAGATTTATAGATTATGGGATTTTGCACCCCCCAATTCACTTTCACTGTCCACATTTATCAGGCTGAGGTATTTATTTATATTAAATTTTCAAAAGTGAGAGAGTAGAGATAATAGATAAATAAATAAATAAATGGAAGAAATAAAAATAGAGATATCCATTCATATTTTCAATCATCTCTCATTTCTTTTATTAGATTTTTGCTTTCCCTCAGTCTCCACTCCTTCCTTCTTCTTTCACAAACCTTCTTCTCTTTTTCCTATCTCTGCTTTCTTTCTTTCTTTTCCCCACAAGAACGCACTAGTACACCCCTTTCCCTTCCTTTTCTTTTCTTCTGGAATTGAGTATATTGAAGAACCAGGTATCATCATTTGCTTTTCTTTCTAATTATAAACAAACAAAGCTTCTGCTTTCTGAGCTTTTCTTTCTTTTCTTCTTGAGTGTTTAAGATGGTACAGGAGGTTGTTCTTGAATGAAGGCAACAACAAAGCTCCACCCAACTGGAACAGAAAATAAAATCATCCCAACAGACCTGGAATTATTCTTCATCCTCGCGAGCCGTTCAGGAATTGTTTCAACTCTAATTGGATAACAACCTGATGATTCAGAGCTGATCCATTTGAGTCGATGAAGAGCTCCACTGTGTCTTCTCCCTTGTCAGTCTGGCGCCGTATGCCGGTGATAGCATTGCCATTAGAGAATTACTGGGAGAATGGGAGATGGTAATCTGTATATTTCGCAAGGAAACTTAGCACGCTGGTGGCGGTCACGCCAACAACAGTAACAAGACTTCTCTGCTATAATACGCCGATGCACCTTCCCCAAGCTCAATCTCCCTCAACTCCAGTGGATCATCAGCAAGATCAGATCAGGAATCACTTTTCCCAAATAATCATTTTAACATTTATCCCAGTTTGGCGCCCTTTCAAGATCCTGCTCTCGCCGAGAGAGCCGCAGATATTCTGCTTGGAACCAAATTTCGTTTAACTCCGTCACTCGGCGTCAATACCGATAATGAATTGTCACATGATCATCAACTAGTAAAGCTCCCCTGAGAGTTTCCAGTAATCATCCTTCAGAGCCGCTTATCCTAACACAGCTCAGGTTCAAGACGTCGTCGCTGCCTCAGGATGGAGCTCTTCAGCCTGATAAGAAATTAAAATTTTTGGCGCCTTTCACCGTGAAGAATTTGGGATTCCCGAGAGGAATCTTCGGTTTCGAAAGCAGATCCCAGGTGGGGAAACTGAGCTCATAAAAGGTCAGAATGACGGCAATGAAGAAAAAGAAAATTGATTCTAAGGGGGCAAAGCAGTGGAAACCTTCATCCCTCTCCTGGAAGATGCTATGAATATTATTTTCCAATAAACCTCTCAAATTTTTATGCCGAGAATTTCCTCCCTATGGAACAGTTCAAAACATCCCATTCGAAGCTGTTTTATGCATGAATCAAATGCAGAGAAGCAAACCACAGCGGAAGTGGAGAAAAGATGCTGCCAAACAAAGGGGAGGCAAATGGAGTGCTAAACGGTGATGGAAGAACAAGGATGGCCAAGCCCCCGGAGTCGGAAAGATTACACCATGTTAGAGTTAAGGGTCGGGCTTCTACTTACATAGCCATAGTCTTCGCTGGAAAGAGTATGAACTGGTGCATGAAACCATCGCAGGTACCCATTACTAATGTACCATTCTTGTACTGTTATCAATGTTCTTGTTTTGCCATGGACAGTCCGAAGAGAAAAATCAGTAGAGAAATGAAAAATCTCTTCCAGATCTTTGCATCAGTTGCAAATAAGGGTGTGCTTACTTAATGCTGAAACTGCAGCTTCTTTTTACAGCCATTATTCTTGAGATTTTCATTGGAAAGATCTATTTTCATGCGCTAGAAAGTGTGAATTGAGCTGAATTTTCAGTTTCAGCACGGAAACACAAAGCAAATATTTAACTATGTGCAATCCTTGCAGCACTGTGTTGGAGGTAAATCGTGAAGCACCCTCGGGTCCCATTGTTGTATCTGAATTTGCAGCACCACCTCATCCCTTGCTAAAAGTTTTCTCTTATAGAAACAGAATCAGAATCCTGAGATGAGATTTTAAACATGGTGCCTTCAACTACATAAGTAATAAATTCTTTAAGAAGGTTCTTCTGTGTTTGCAAAGGAAAGAAACTATATGAATTGTAAGGATAAGATTGGTTGTATCTCGGCAATTTGATCTTTCAACCAAGGGAACACGCTGAAGCAATCTCTGCATCCATTGGACTGTGCATTACATTTCCTTTATGATCATCGAAATGTCCCAGTATGAATCGCCACCCCACAGAATGGGATTCCTAATGGATCAGAGACCCCGTTTTCAGTGAACCCTTCTAGACTGCATTGGTGAAGAAAACCTCAGCTATCTAAATGCTACCACCCATTGATGTGGGTTTGAAGTAGTCTCTCAGGTAATGAATGATGTAAATCTGATCAAGCAGAATACAACGAAATGGTATTCTGCATAATCATGGCATACACTGAAATTGAATTCACTTGCAGGTTTCTGATGTTTTGGGAGGATGATCTTCAGTGCTGCTCGATGGGAATAGCCAGAATCAGCCATGCCAGGACTTTTCCTGGTAAGAAAACAAGAGATCACAAGAAATATGGTGTTTATGGAGGGTGTGAATTGGAGTTGGAATTCTAAGTAGACATTTTTAAGAGGCGAGGTCTAATGGGTGCAGCCCAGATGAAAAATTGAGTTATGAAGATCATCATTAGGCACAGAGTTGAGTTTGGGTTGAGGGCCTGCTAGAGCTTCTGTGGAGGGAATAAGAGAGAAAAGATGCTGCTGGTTCAAATAGAGATAATGTCCATTTCTGAGAAAGAGACTTTTTTCTCTTTAAATTTGATAATTTTTCTTTTTGCCCAATCATTTCAACTCATTCTTTTGGGATATGATCCATTGTGAAACGAATCTAGAACTAATTGCAACTGTGGTGCAAAGTTTCAATAGAAAACCAATAAGATGTGTTAGCAACATGGTAAGTGAGGGCATATTAATCCAAAGGGTTTGTTTCCCAAACCTTGTTTGTTGTAATATTTACTCACCACATTTCAATCAGGTTATCATATTAATCATTGAATATGATCAATATTACAGCTGTGTTAATTTCTTTGCTTCCCTGAAAAGAAAAAAAGAAGCAGTAGCCAATAAAGAAAAAGTAAGAGCAGAAAGAGAAAAGATAAGGAAAATCTTATTTAAGTTACAACAACCAATTGCAAGCTCAACATCAAAAGAAAAAAGGGTAGTAGCTTTTCCATCCAATAATGATAGTGATTTGCAAATATAGCTATCATATTTAGCTGGAAAAATTTGACCAAAGGCCCCACAATGGAATCAAGGGAAATAATGTAACTTAATGGCGTGTTAGGAGAGAGAGAGAGCTGTGCCTCATTTGGTAAACTAGCTGTGTTATAGTATAAATGTGGTTTAAGTCCAAGGAGGGTGATTAGGAATGATTGTGTTTTTGAGCTTGAACCTGTAAATTTCAATTCATCTTACAGTTAGGACTTTACCACCATACCATTCAATAGTTTAAAAATAAAAGTAAGGGACTGCTTGAATACAGTGAAACCCTGACTTGGACTCAGAATCACAGAGACACTTCCCAATCCATTCCCATCTTTCTTCTTCTTCTTCTTCTTCTTTCTTCATCATCATCTTCTTTTATTTTCTTTACTTTTTTCACAAAATCATTGGGGAAAGCAGAATGAGTGAATAAAATAGTGAAGCTTCTAATGGAGATAGTCTGCTGCAATTAGCACCAAAGCCTGTCAGGAAAATCAGTTTCCAGACACCCACACCTTTTTCTGCTCAAACCCCAATCAAAATCCCATCAAGATCCCATTCAATAAATAAATGAATTAAATGCAAGTCTGAGATTATTAACAGTGGGGATTGGTCTGAATTCTGGAACCTGTCTCCTGTCAAAGACTGTACAAAAAAGAGAAAAAGAGAAAAGGTTCTTGATTTTGATTCAGAGTGTACTATGGTTTCACTAAAGCAAATCCCTTTAAATCCTTTTTTTGCTCACAAGAAAAAGAAGGCTCAATTCTTCAAGAGTCTCTGTATCTATTTTATAAAAGACTGTAACAAATTTGAGTGAGGTCCACTAATTTTTTGAAAATTTTTAAGTGACAGGTTTAAAATAATATTTAAATTAATATATCGTTAAATATCTAAAAAATTATAATTAGTGAATTATAGTTTAAATCCCTTTTAGATTTCAAACTGTAATGATGATTTAATTCTTTTGGTTTAATATTAAAATCTTGTGGTCATTAATTAAGATTTTAACTTTTAACCCTTAAAATCTTAATTTTATTTTCCTCAAAAGTAAAATTTAATCCTTCATATTACATTTTACTTATATAATTATTAAAATATGTATTACTGTAAAATTTTGTTTTGAAACAAATATTGCTCTTTAGGAAACCTCACAAATTTGTTAAAATAAGTTTATGGTAGGAAAGTAAAAATGAAAAGTTGATGGTAAAAAAGGTGGTTGTGGTAGTTTTTGGTTTTTCTTCCTGATCTCTGAGATGGTGACATCTGAGCTAATTAATATATGGAGTAGAACAGATTGAAATAATCACCCAGAATTTACAAGATTTGGGTTTTGATTTGATTTGATTAGATTAGCCTAGCATATGACAGTTTGTTAAAATATTTTCAATGCAATAAACAACACAGACCTAATGAAAAATGTGTTAGCTGCTGACTGCATTATGTTGAAATCTGTGGCACGCCCAAAATCAATAAATGGAGAGAGAAAGAAAGAGTTTTTAGAGAGAGAGAGAGAAAGAAATGGGAGTGCAAGTGGTTAGAGAGATTGATGAAATGCAAAGGTTTGGGAGAGGGTTATACTACTGATATTGAGAGGGGTCCATTTTACCAGCCTGTCCACTGTTTCCTTTTCAATAACAACTTGGCTTTCTTTATAACCCTTCTTCATCTCTAAACTAAGCTTCCTTTGCTTTTACTTGGGGTTGGTACTTTGGGTATCAAACAAAAAGCATCAGCCTCTGTCAACCAACCATCATTTTGTTTCACCCACCCCATCTCACCCAACCCCCCCTTTTTTAACTCCTCTTTGTTTTGGGAACTACCTCAACTTTAAATTTTTCTTATGTTTTTGCTGATCAACTTATCATAGCATGGGGTTAGGCTTTCTTTTTCTTTTCCAAAGAGTTTCATAGAAGTTGAGTAAAGAATTTTTTCTTATTCCCACTCTGTGACTAAATGGTTGGTGTTTTGTGTAGATATGTCACTTTCACCCATATCTCCCCATTTTTGTATGTTCTCTTTTTGATTATTCCCCAATTAGATGATGAAACTAATAATACAACTTTGAAAAAAAAAAATGAAATATCTGAAAAAGCAAATTAATGCTCAAAATAGAGCATACGTCTGATTAAGCACTTATCAAATTGACAGAATAATATATACATTTAACTTAAAAAACCAACATCGTAGAAATGAATTATTATGATTATTAATAATATATTTACCTGGCTCTAAACACTTGGAAGATTATTTGTTTTCAATTTATACTTGTAATTTTTAAAAATAAAAAAAAAAACCTATTTTTGTCCAATCAGTTAGTTTAAAATAACCTGCCTTTAAATGACTTCATCCTCTCTCTTCTTAACACTTTTTACACCATATCTCCCATCTTGCATGTTATCTATTTGATGATTCAAAAAGAGATGATGAATGGATGTGGTAAATGAAATGAAAGGGGTTCTTTCCTATGGGAAGAGAAAGGCTGAAACAGTCCACAGGTAGGATAGATACAAGTCACAGAGAAGACAAGGTCACAGTTTCTGTTTTATGGTCTCCAAAGACAATGATAAAACCAATAATTTAAGATCAGGAGGCTGCAGGCACTTGTGGACTGGTCTGTTTTTGCTTCCTCAATATGAACACACAAAAGCAGCAATGCTCATATACACTTGTTGAAACATCCCCACTTTAAGAAAAGATTGCCCTCCTCTATCCTATTGGACATCCAAACCAAAACACTAAAGATTTGTTTTCAAAATGATCATTATTTCTCTCTACATATTCACTGTATACATGGCTCCAACACCACCCTCCTCTTCATCATTCCCACTCTGCATTCCTCAAAACAATCTTCTCTCACTCTCCCACTACACATTTTGATGGAAACACCATCATGCTGATAACATAATGAATACAATTCAGTGTATTCCATGGAACAGAGATTTTGGCATCCCAGGCTCAAAAACATTCAAACCAAATAAACCTGGAAAAGAACACCAGTGTGTTCAACGGGTTTGATGCCAAGGTGTTGCAAATACCAAGTAGGGTTGGTTGAATAAAGAATTTTTGAAAAGAATCTAATAATCGGATACAAAAATAAGCATGAATCGACAGAGAACTATTACGTTTGGTTCTCTTAAACTGGTGAGGAACTACTGGTAGGATAATTGACCAGCAAAAACTGATACACAATGGAAATTGTTATACATACACTGTTATTTTCAGAATCTATATGTTGCATCTGTCATACCCTGAGAACCATGAAGATGGCTTGTGGAGCTCCTGACAACTGTTAGTTTCACCATTAGGAACGCCTCAAACTCCTCTCTCTCCATTTCTGATCACATGCTGTATGTGACTCCTCCTCCTTGCACTCATATATATATTTGTCATTTGTAACTGTCATAAGCTGGCCTAAAAGCCTTTAGGGTAAATTGAGATTTTGCAAGGAACTGATTCAGAGTACTGGATCCTCCTTTACGTTTTTCTTCTAATTTTTTGACTGTTTGTAAGCCTTCTCAGCTTCTTTGATTGGCTTCCATGGTTTGTTTCAAAATCAAAGAAAAATTATACTGAGGACTGAAATCACCATGTTTCTCAAATACTTTGAAAGCAAAATTACTAGTTTGATAGGGATTTGATTTCACACAATCTACCATATTTATTTATAAAGCATTAAAAGTAAGATTCTAAGCTGTACACATGTTTGAGTCTAAGAGTTTAAGCATCATTTTCAAATAAAAACTAACAGCTGCAAGATATGGAAATCTCAGTAGAAATTGAAAAATATTATAAAATGACTCAGATTTCATAATCAGGGGAAAGACCATGTATGACGAATTATATGATGAACAATTGCTGGAACATATCATATAGCAAAACACTTGTTATTAACTGAATGCTCCCGTAGCTTTTATTTTTATAGTAAGTGAGAACAAGTACAGAGAAGGATGAGGAATCCTCCAAAAAGCTACTATACCTTGCTGATGATTTTTAAACAATTAAATCGGCGCACGCCCTTGTAGAAGCAGAAGCAAGAACTCACATTGCACAATCAAAGAAGTACAAGTACTGATAAGAGAATAATAGGAACAAAGTCAAACTTTGGGGGTCAAATGGCAGAAGTATAAATATCAGAGTAAGTGAGCAACAGAATACTGAAACTGACTTAACCAAAATAAGTTCCACTATAGTAGAATCCCTTCTTCTGCTTTAAGTCGCACACCACTCTTCAGCAGCCTACAGCTTCAGCAGTATTCTCAATTGAGCCTTACGCCTTTATTCTCATCCCTAAGATACTCTTCTCTCTTTTCTTGACTTTCAGTGCTGAAATTTCAGTGAGCCAGAGAATTGTAGAACTTAGATTCAGCACTCCTTGACTCCTAAGTTTCTTTAGTAGCTGCTTTATCGTCATCTATTCCTTCCTGAATCTCCCCATGCTGCAGCAATGCCATGTCTCCTCAAGTTCTGCATACTGTTCAAGCATACGTGCATGGCCCTCCATGGCCAAAGTTGCATTGCTTCCTTTGAGCCTGCCGCAGATATTAGACTCTAGTTCTATCTTCTGCTTTCAAAGTATGAGATCGGCTAGCTTCAAGTTCATCTCCTTCAGAAAGAGAAATCAGCTCAGCCTCTGGGCCTCGGGCCCAACGTATTCTCCTGCCTAAGTTTTCCCCCCCCTTCCCCCTCCTCAGCGCTTTCCCCTGTGCAGACTCCCAGAAATTGTAGACAAAGGTGGATAAACTGCTGACATGAACAAGTCAACTGGTGAAGAGGACTTCTTGGTTGGCATGGGTGAAGAATCAATGTAGTATTGAAGCTGGCTTCAAATCTTGAATTCTTCCAACAACACATCTCTCTCACCCATATCAAAGGAATGTATCGCCTAGCTCATCTTGAACTCTTAACTCCAAGTCTTGTCCTTCTAAAACTTCAGGATGGTTCTCTTGCTATTTCTCCTTCAGAAACTGTTTTCAGTCAAGTCATTGCACAGATTTAGGGGAAATAATATGATAAACACATAATACCTCCAGTCAAGCTCAAGAGCACAACCTTGAGCCTGCTTGCAGGGATAAATTTAACCTCCTCCATGAACTGCCGGTAAAAACGCCATCCATAAGGCTCTCAAGACGAATAATTTTATCCTCGTGTTTCACACTATGGAGTTGCATTCCCTCATGTCTAGAAAATGCTTAAATCTGTAAGTGTGTGAAAAGAAGATGGGAAAGAGAGTCAGAAGGACAAGAAATTTTCGCAGGACTATGGCTTCCTCATATGATTTAGACGACAGAAATCACTACTAACCATTCAGTTGCATTATTTAGAAGTTTGTTTTGGAGAACTGCCCCCAGTGCCATTTCTCTCCTAGAATGGAACAGCAAGACTTTTTCAACTGCCTGTGAAATATTAGTACGTCGTGAATTTCATACCTGAAACATGGAAACATGGAAAATAAATTGGGAGCATCAGAGTTTAGACATATCATAGGAACTTCTGATTTTTGATTTGTCATAGACTGTAGACCCATCAACAGAAAAGTTTAACTGTAGGTTTGAAACTGTCAATGACCTTCTTTTTAGCCTCTGTACTGAGGGATTGTACTCTTTGCAGTTGGCTACATAAAACTGCTTCTTGATTCTTCTGGTGCATCATTTTCTTGAGGAAGAGTTTCTGCACACCCACATCAACTTTACTAATTGACAAACAGTTTACATTCAGGTTTAAAGTGAGTCCCAATGAAAGAACGCTCAAAGCTGAACTTTTGACTGATGACTATCAATAATTTCAACATGAGATTTTAGTTTACAAATGTTCTGTTGAAAAAGGTTTATTTGATTTAGGAAGAAAAATCACTGATTTTTGTAAAAGATGGCGGATGGCTCTGACCTAGCCTATGATTCACCCCGAGATCTTTCTGGGATGCAGAGTTCATTGATAAAGTCCTCAAGACTTTCCCGCTACACATTAACCTGGGTGAAACACCGAGAGCGGAGATTTGAGAACTGGGGATTTCCATCACATGGAACCATAAGGTTGCATGAACTCTTCATCACGAACCAGTTGAGAATCATCAGCTTCCCACTGTAAAATCTGAGAAACACCCACAGATTCAGAGAAGGCATGGTGGATTATGTTCCACCACCTTAAGCCAGGGGTTCTCTATGTGCAGTAGATGGGGGAGTCAAGAGGTTTTTCTCTCAGTTAACTGCTCAGGGGTTCTCAATGGGTCATAGTAACAAATTAGACCTTGGACTTTCATCTTCGTTTTATATCTGATTAGATTATGAGCACTTAACAAATCAGTTCCTGGGAGCTTGCTCTAGTGTTTCTCTTTACCAGTTCCTCCACAATCAACAATCATCATTTCAAGCTTTTCAACTTGTTCAGATTTTCCTCCATATGATCAGGTCCCTAGATGTTTTTCTTAGGCGCCTATTTGGTATGGCATGTCTGGTTTATGTTGCTCCTGATGATTGCTTCCTCAGAGGCCAAAATTTGAACTGACTGGGAATATTGTCTTGTTTCACCTTTAACAATTTTCTGTTTCACCATTTACTGACTGCAATCCCACTTGAACCCCATGAAGCTTTTCAAACAGTTTCTCATCAATTTCCATTTCATTGTCATCATCCATGAGGTGGTAATGTTGCTGATCGATTAAGGCGAAATTTTTGGAGGTTAAGCCTCAATGGGCATTCAACTTGTTGAATGATATCTCCATTTGAGCTTCGCCGGTCGGGCTAAGCATTTGTTTCATTCGAGGTGTTCATCCCCACAAATAACCATTTATTTTTTGGAAAAGAAGCCTATGGTTATTGAGCAACAGGGTGCGAGGCGATAGTTAACAGGTGCGAATACTGGCGGAAACAGTAGCTAAAGGCTATGCCTTTTTGAAGGTCAGATGCCATCTTCCGTAAAAATCACTTTCATCCGTGCATAACTTCATTGACAACTGCCTTGTTCTTGATTGTTTTTGTACCGCCATTTAAATCTGAGTGTACTCTGAGTTTCACTTTTACAGCTGCATTATTAGCTGAATTAGGTTCAACATCAAAGTTATTGAATAAAAGGAAAGCTATTCTTAAGGAAACAAGGGCCTGGAATATCACCTCTGTACTGGAGAGAAATAGCACAGACATTGCTGAAGCTTGGTATTTTCCATAGACTCCTGTAAAAGAACAACTTGGAGTCTCTGTAGGGAATATGCCTTTTGCTTTCCTGTTTGGGAAACTTCAAAAGAATGTTTACTGTTCTGTAGTTCAAAGGGTCACTATATACAGTGCATTTAATGATCGCTATACCACAGATACTCATTTGTACTCTTCTGAAGGATCTTTTAATGTAAAATCATTGAACATGCCTCTCTATCTCCTAATAGTCGCAAAGGAATCACAATATAAATCAACGAAAGATGTGAACGCCAATGGCAAGTGGGTTCTGATAGGGAAAGTCTTCTCTAGTGTAATTGTTATATTAGTGTTAAACATTACGATCCTTTTACTTCTTATAACTATAACATTTTTCAATAGAATAGTAATTCTAAACTATTTAAACGGCTTCATAACATGCACATGACAACATTTGCAACCATTTTCCTTGTATCTATCACTTCGATGGTTTCATGTTCTCTACAAGCACATAACTTTGGAATTCATTTCATTTAGAGTTTATATTATATGGTTCACTCCCTTGAAAAAGATTTAGCATTAGTTCAAAATCAAGATAAAAATGAAATATAAATAGCAGAAATCTAAATGTTAGCAACAACTAATCTATATACAAACTATTAATAAATATATTAATGAGGGCTTGGTGTTCACATGGGCTGTATTCCAATAAAATATTTAAGAAAAATAAATTATCAAAATATGAATCCTCACATGACAGAGTGAGAGTTGGCACAGCAATACAAAGGAAGAGATGAAGGAACATTTAATTCACTATTTTTGAAAGACACTTGAAATGCTCATTGAGGGTTGGGGCTGTTGGGAGGGAGGGGAGGAGAGAGAGAGAGTTTCCACACACCTTTAATGGGTGTGTGAGTTAATAAGTTTCTCTATAGGTTCCTCCTTCTTGTTTTCCTCCTCTGTCATTGCCTATATCTTACTACATAGTAAATATTCACACACCACAAATTCATAATTTTGATTAATACAAAGTACTGATAAACAGAAATGAATGAGGTCTATTGCTACGCCTTTATCATTTTCTAGAAATCCCCCAATTTGAACTAAGTAACTGAGAATACATACCTAGGAGTTGGGAAATTGATAATTAACATATTGTGGTCATATAAAACCTGTAATAATACTTACAATGACATCAAAATTTGAGATACATAAAAAGATGTCCCTTTCTTATTCAGAAAATTTTTCCTGCATTGACCAAACTCCAAAAGAATCAACAAATTTTTTTCTCTCCATAATAAACCCTAATTAATTGCCAATAAAATTGTCTTTGGCATGCCCTATACTCTTGGCTGTAAAAACAAAAAGAGGCATCCCAATAAAAGCCATTAAGAATGTGACTAAAGTTCTAGTTTACGTGGTTCATTGTCAACTTCCCTGGCAAACAAAATCTATACTTCCTATATATGGGTAACAAAAAGAATGAGTAAAGACCTTAAAAAACTTATATTTTCATATCAAAATACTTTTAGTTTCAACATATCAGTCAGTTGAACTCGAATAGTTAAAATTTTCATCAACTTAGATACTGAAACTGATTACTACACCTTATGGCACCAGGACACGCCTTGTGAAGGGTGAAGGGTCGGTGGTCGAGATCACGAAGACGCTGGGGATACTACTGTACATGCCATGATTATGGTTGTTGGACCTATATAAGAAGTCAGCTGGGTTTCGACATGGATGGGACATCACGTGACATATTTCATGGGTTTTTTCTTTACTTTTTTTTTTAATAAAATGGCCAATATCTGAAGCACACCTAATCCGACCATTCTTAAAAATCAGTAACCTTTTGAATTATCGGTTCTTTTCTTTCACTTTTAGCATTCTTTCAATATCATAGATATTATGTAATATCAAAGCAAAATATAAAAATTTGATTGAAAATATTTTAAAAGTCTAAAAACACCAAATTAAGCAAAAATACATGTGTTAAAGACACGTTGGAGCACTACACGATAGTTCCGTTCCATAAATGGTGTCGTCATGGAACTTCCGCACTCCATAACATTGAAAATGATGACAACCTCTGCTCATCCCCACGTCAGGCTAGAATCTGAGCACATAATTTTCATTCACTCAATGAAGAGAAATGTTGAAACCACAATATGAATTGAGGACTTTTGTCTTATATCAGGTCCACTTTAGGCCATGAGACTTCAAACCATAAAGGTAGAATCTAAAAAGCAAACAATGCTGGAGGAGATGTAGAGCCAATTAACACAAATAGAGAATTATTGAGACTCTTGATCTGTAGATTCTTTCTTGATGAACCCCATACCTCAGCTCTTATTTTATTCTGATCTTAATAATGCTAGTATTTAGTTTTAGTATTACTATGTTAGTCTTGAATATTTTGTAAGAAATAATACCAAACACTTGTTTTTTATTTATCTAAATTGCTTTCTATGATAATATTTGTAAGGATAATTATTTTTTATATTATTTTATTATGGTCGTGGTCTCATTGTATCCGTGTCCTAGTTTTTTGGAAATTGTCATTGTTTGACCTCGTGTCATGGTTTTCGTTTATGTCCTGCGGTTTCCTAGACTACACCAAATAGCAAGAAACCATGCAAAGTCTGTAGAGGTAGGGAAAAAAAGCACCTAACCTGCTTCCTTGGTATTCATATTTTCATAATCCGATCCTGTGAAATTCCATGGAAATGAACCACTCATGATGGTTGATTTCTTCCATTGTTTCAATATTCCACCTCGGATCATCAGGTCAACTAAGATGCTCAAGTTTATTGAGGAGTATCTCAAGCACCAATAAGAAGGCCAAACCAACTATTTCATCGACAAAATAATTTTTCTTTGAGTTCTGCCAACGTATTGATCCCAAACTAATCAAAGATTGAGAGCCACAACCTATGAAGAGCTAAAAGATTTATTAAGCTCTACAAATTATAACTAAATAGGAGTTGGTTCTATGAATCATTCTGATACTCTCCCCTTACATTGTTTTAGGTTTCTGTGTTCTGAAGAGTGTGATGGCGTATCCTTAAAAATTGTGGATACGAGCAAATAAAAAGAGGTCTGCTTGTGCAAATATAGGTGCTTTTCTATTTACAGGTTATGTTAGCATTTCTATTTCCTCCCAATACTTCAAATCAAAAATTAAAGCAACATAGATCTCCTTTATTCAGCTTTTGCTTAATTTCTTTATTGTTCCCTTTTTTTCTCAGAAGATGTATAAAGAAACAGCCCATGGAAATGAGGTTCATGACCATGTCGCAAATGGCAATAGGCTTTTTCTTTGGTAGCTGCAAACAGTATTGGTGTTGTTAATAAGTCCCTCCCCAGTTTGGTACTGTCAATTGTTTAAAATTTTCTTCCACTTTAATTTTTCATAAAGTAGTTTTTTCTTATTTTTCCTCCTTTTTCGTGGCCTCCCATGTCTGCCCTAGCTTGACACTTTTTGGTGAGAATTGACATTTACTGTATTTATTGGTGAAAGTAATCATCAGCAATAAATTAGAGTATTAGAAACATATTTCACTTAAAAACTGCGTACACATGTTTCAAGGCAGATAACACATGGCCAGAAGACAGCATTAAACTGAGTAGAGCATAACACGATTCAGAGTGATTTGTAGGAAAGCCTGCAGAATGCTGCATTGAAATCAAATAATGAACCAAAGCAATCAAAAGGCCACATGATTTTTCCAGAATTGATGCTTAACAAAAGCTCCAAATCAATTACGAAGTTGTGAAAGTATCAATTTGGGTATTTCAAGAAAGCAGTCACAATGAAGTATCGAATTAATTAACTAACTACAGGAGATCAAAGCACACATGATAAGAATCTAAGAAAGAAATCAATCATGAATATGATTTTTTAACAAAAAATGAAAATTCATACCCAAGTTGTGAAAGCGATCGGTTAATATTTCCTGCTCTTCTGTGCCGCTCTCCTGCTGCACCTGTTAGCTTGGTCTTTCAGGACCCAGCCAGATCAACAAGATTTATTCTACTCTCGCTTTTAAAGCTGCTTGCTGTATCTGACGGTCAGAAAATATAATAGTAATAATAATAAGTTAAAAAAATGGAACAAAAACTATTAAAATTTATAGAATAAAGAATGTGTGAAACCAAAATGAAAACTGTTGCAGTCAGAAGGTCTTCTCATTACTTTTCTCGGATTATTAAAGATATTTCTGTAGTATTGGTGAAACTGAGCAAAATAAGAGGAAAATCCACAAAATTTAAGCTATATCTTAGCTGCTAAGATACGCAAATGCTCTGCCTTGGGAGAAAAAGAAAAGACTAAAAACTAATACCTTGCATCGAGATTCAACAACACAAGTAAAAACACTATGTGAACGGGAACTCTCTGCATTAATGCTTGTTGCCCCTGTCCTTCTGTTTGACAATCCCTGCATAATTTATTCAGTCACTATACATAAGAAAAAAAATTGTGCAATATTCATTGTAAAACACATGCATAGTGATTGCGAATTCTTAGTACAAATATAAAAATAAATAAATAATAATGGATAATACGTTTCATAATTGCATGCTGAAACCATTCGTTACCATTTCAAAATAAATGTTAGTGATCATTATCATAATCTTAATATATGACACTTAAATATTGAGAAAATATAGTATAGTGAGAATTAGTGTTTCTTTTCTCTCCTCCACAGTAGACTTTCTGTGTAATATAGATGGTAAGAACTATCTGGATTTTCTATGAAAACATGGAAGAGAAAAGGCTAGGAAAAGTATGTTATGGTGGCTAAGGGTTTAAAGTGCTAGAAGTTTGAGCTAGTCTCTGTAAAAAATATTACAAACTTATTTCATGGTAATAAGTTCCCTTGGAATAAAAGCCACAAAAGGCAGACCATAGATGTACAATTTGCATTATATAAAAGCATCATATGAGGTTGAAACATTCATGCAAACTCTTGATCATGTTGAGTCACATCTTTCATTGTGGAAACATATTCCTCAGTCAGATTTTCAAGATAGACACCAGACTTAATGCTCGTATCTAGTTACAAATTCCTAACAAAAACAAGAAAAGGAAAGTATAAAAGGCCAGGCCACTTATGGGCATTTGATGAGGTCAATATAAATGAAGAACCCTTCACTGAGTTTTTCTTGGCTGGGATCCAAGAGACTGGTGATTTGTTCATTATATATCTGTAGATACAAAATGGTCAGACCAAGGTGGAAAGAGTTCAAGTTTATTTTCAGGTCTAATGCAGAAATTGCTCAATCAGAAATGAACAATGAAGCATCAACGAGAGATCGAAGGCAATGTTTGTCGGCATGCTTAGTTTGTTCCTGTGATGTCGACAATACATGTTACATGAGTTCAATATTCACATAAACTTCCTCTAGTTTAGCGCAAAGAATAAAAAATCACCCTTTATTTATGTTGGCAAAAAGTCGCCAACACGCCGCTGAGAGCTAAATCCCAGTGGTTTAATGCTTTGAAAGGTTTTCATCCAACAAGGCATTGGCTGACCCCACATGGTATATGTCTTCCCACCCCGGCCCAATCAAATGTAGCTCAGAATACAAGGAAACGACACATCAATATCGCCTGCAGAAATAGTACTGTACAAAAATGAGAAGATTGTAACATGGGAGCAGGGCGTACCTGTCCATATGCAAATACCGAACTGTTGAACCCAGATACAGTTTTCTACGAGGCTCCTGTTTCTGGAAAATATCTTCGATTGCACAATGAAGTGGAAAGTTTGAGCGTGTCATGTTAATGATCACGTATTTATGAAACACAACAATTGTACTCGTTGTGAACTTGCCTGTGGTGATTCTGCACTGTGCACAGAATCAAATGTGTAGTCAGTCCATGGGATAACAAAGAATCACTGTAGATATTTCTGAGCGCCATCACCCCGCCTCTCCTCATCCTTGTTTGGTGGCTACTCACTAATACCCAATAAGTTAACATAGAACGCCACACTACAGTCCATTTGGAAATAGGGAATGTGCAACCAAACAAATTATGATTCAAGTTCATGCATTTAGTTTTGGGACCTAATGATTAGATAAGATCAGTTTCTTAACTTAGGAAACAAGAGGACAAAGTTTTTGTTTTGAGTTAAATGAAAAGAAAGGAAGAAAAAGAAAAGAAAAGAAAATTTAAGTCGGGGCAAAGGCAACTAAATGGTATAGTTATGTGGGTTTACTCACTCAGAAATTCAAATCACAAGATTTGTGTAAATTGAAAAGAATATTTCTTTCCTTTCTTCACTGCTCCTCAGTAAGAATTGATGTTTTAGACCACAAATGCGAGTGCCTTTTTCATGTTCTTGAACTAAACAACAAAATAAAATTGAGAACCTAAATGTTCCTCTTCACTTACTTTTGGTGGGAAGAAGCCAAAGACGGCAAAGTAAATGTGTAAAAATAAATGGTATTGGTGGTTTGAGAGCTTAGAAAACCTAATCAAAAAAAGAAAAATACTGAAACTAAAAATTTTGCTTTCGTTTGATTCAATTTTGCCCACATACGAAGGGAGGAAAAAGAAAAAAAAAATTAAAAATTTACCCTAACACCGGAATCAGAGGCCATACAGGAAACGTGCTCAATGTGGCCCATGGTGAGCTTCTTTGAGGGATTGGAGTTTGAGTTGAGGAGGCCGCGGCGGCAAAGGGCTTTGATCTTCCGAGAGGGGCAAGGGTTTTGCAGCAAGGAAGGGAGAAGAATGATCGGCCATGCATTCAGATCTGAGGCGGTGTTCTTGGTCCATCAGGCTTCATAGTTTGACTTCGTTTGCAGAACTAGGTTTGGGGACGATGCTGAAGAAGACGATGACGGAGCCCGGTCTCCCCGGTGATCGCGTTTCTTGGTTGTGCCGAAGTGTTTCATCTTCCCATGAAATTAGGTAGTGAAAAACAGTGGAGCAGTTGAGGAGGAGACGAGGAGTGAGCGAGCGTGTGGGGAGAGGTGGACATAGGAGGAGGAAGAAAGAGACGGAAAGAGAAATGTGAATGCCGATAGTGGTGAAGAAGAGGAGTGAATTTGAATTGATTATTTAACTGTCACTACATGTGTAAGATGCTTCTATTTTATTTGAATTTTTGTGTATCTGAAGAGCGCTATGAGATTGAGCCTTTCCATCCAATCAGAGGCCCAGGATCTCATTTTCCACCAAATACTTTAGTCTTTTCCTTTTTGCCTCTGGCATCTCTCCATCCATAAAGAGTCTCAAAACAATTAAACCTCTCATTTAGTTTAAAGCTAAAAACTATAATTAATTATAGCTTAATTCATTTAAAAAAAATTTAAGCCGTTATTATTAACTATAGTTTTAACTTTAAGATTAAAATCATAATCACTCACCAATGCATTTGACTTTTAAACTTTAATTTTAGAATTTGAATAATAATTAGGTAACTCCATTTTTTATTTATTACCTGAAGGATAATTAACGTTATTATTTCTGAAAATATTTATTATTTTGATAATTTTTATTTTTTAAAAAGATTGTTTTGGGAACATGAAGAATATGTTTGGTTTTTTTTTTTTTTTGTAAGTGTTTATGTAAAAATAATAATAATAATTTTTTTATCTTGAAGTGATTTTAGGAGAATCATTCCATTGTGAATATATATGATTGTGATTCTCAGTAACATTAGTAATTTTTTTTAACCATTAAGCATTTTTATCATTGACATTCAAATAATTATCATATATTATGTTATGGAATCTTATGCCCTACTTAATAAGCTCATTTATTTAAAACACAATAGTTCATTAAATTTCATTCTTTTAGAATATAAAACTAATTGAGTCATTAAAAATTTAAATAGAAATTTTAACTGAAGCAAGAACTTGGAAATTTTGAATTAGATTTTAAGTGAACAGAATTTTGATTTAAAATTTTAAGAATTTGGGGATTTGAATTAAATTTTGGAAAATTGTAGATTGAATAAGTGGTTTGGAAATATAAATTTCAAGAAATTGAATTTAGAATTCAAATTTGCAAACATTAAAAATATTGGGAAATGTATTCAACCATGAGTAAAAATTGGGTAAACATTTCTTCAATACAGATAAATCTTAGCAGATCTATAAAGATGTTCTCTCTGCTAATATCGTATGCACCCTATGAACACATTAAAAATATTTTTATATACTTGTCAAATTGTTCTTCATCTTGATGGGTGGGTCTCCGTCCCAAGTGCAGAGGTCCCTGCCTCGGGAGTCTCCCACTCTACCCGCGACTCTCAGCCTTACCCACACCTCATTACAGAAGGTTGATATTGGTCTTAAGATTAATGAGGCACATGTTCTGGCCCCACACCCTCATATCAAAAAAAAATTGTTCTTCATCCTCATTTAGAGCATGGTGTATATTCATATCTCTTAGTTATTAAAGTTGCCTAGATAGGGAAGTTGGACATGTCTTATGCATGTAAAATATAAGATTATTCAACGACATGTGTATCAAGTTTTTAAGATTACCAACAAATACTTTTAAATTCATGATATTTTTCTTCCATCTCTTCTTTCTCCGTTTCCTTGATATCTTACTTCATCATCTTTTCATTTCTACAAGTCGCCACCATCTCTACACATTAAGATAAAATGAAAACCACCTAGAAAGAAAATAAACAGGTACATGTATTAATTACTATAAAATTGTAGAAAATTACTTATAAATATTCATTTCATTCTCATAAAAGATTAGAAAAAAATAATCACACTCAAATCATAAAAGTTTTTTTTAAAAAAGAGAATACATTAATTCAAAACAATAATATATTTTAAGTATTTAAAACATAAAACCAAAGTGTTTGAAACATGAAAGATTATACAACATCCAAAGCTAATAACAAAAAATAAAAACGCTCAAGGCCTAAAAATTGGTAATCCTTAAGATGACACTTGGGATTCTATAGATCTAATAAAACATAACGGAAACAAGGATTCGATATTTAATTTACGTCTGACGAATAGTTGTGCCATCTAAATTGCTCACACTAAAACCAATGGACAAATCTACTATTGTACGACAACACAACCACACTTCATAAATGCTCTAATATACAAACACAAAAATAAACAACAAAACAAAGGAAAATCGACAAAACTCCATCTGCAGTGTTAAACCACTTTATCAGCAGACCCATATTCGGTTTAACAAACAGCAAGAGGGATGATTTCAAGCCAAAGAAGGCAATGAAAACCTCCCCTCCTATGGTATTAAGAAAGAAGGGTCATAAAAGTTCACATTTTATTCATGAAAATATAATAGAAATTAATATAATCACTTAATTTCCTAATTTTCAAACTAATTTTAAAATCTCTTCCAATTTCTAAAATTTCCACTTTCTAAAATTTCTCTCATCTTCTATAATTTTCTAACTTCTAAAATATCTGTAAATTTATAGTTTTTTAATTTCTACTAATCCTTCAATTTCTTATAATCTCTCACTGTCAATCTTTTCAATTTATGAAACTCTTTAATTTTGTGATTTCAAAATTTAAGAACAGGTAATAAAGTGTTTTTCAGAAAATATTTGAATACTTTTATTATTTCCACTTGTTATTTTTAAAAATAATATAAATGTTTAGAATGATTACAAATAGATAATTTTGGCTAATTTTTTTTTAAATATATGTATTTAGAATTAGTTTAAAATTTTTACAATTTCAATACATGATTTTATTTTATAAATATTATAGAGTAGTATTTGAAATTGTTATAGAAATTATTTTTCATATTTTTGTTTTCAAATTGGTCACCGAACGTACTTTATTTTAAAAAATATTTTGGAAATGATAATTTGTTACCCCACTTTAAACACGATTTTTCTATGTGGAAATATAAAAAAATTGTTCATAAAAAGAATTTAAAACTATTTCCTAAGCATTACAGTTTATTTTGAAACATTTTTAAATATAAATTCATCTAAATAAAAGTTATTGAAAATATTATTCAACTAACATCTAATTTTTTCTTTAAAAAAAAATTATTTGAGAAACTATAATATATTTGTTAGAATCAGGAAACCCAATTGTTTACAAGAGAAAACTGAAATTTTTATTACAACGAATAATTTCTCACTGTAATTACATAATAAAGGCTCTGTGATAGATTTACTAGAAGAATCCATAATAGAAACAAAAAAACCCTAAAGTGCTAAGGAAAACCTATCAAAAGAAAAAGAAAAAGAATCATATAAATAATAGGGAGAGTATTATATTTATAGAAACATAATTTAATATCTCCCTCAAACACAGATGCAACTACTATAAGACAGCCAATAACTAAAACAAACCTAAACATCAATTTATAATTATTTAGAGAAAGAATTTCAAAGGTGTTTAATCTAACAAAAACAAAACAAAACCAGATGTTAATAAAGTCAATGATAGTGATCCTGTTCCAAAACCCAGATTTCCTGGTCCCATAGAAGTTCAACAGAAAACAAATGCAATCCCCTAGGGAGTGTCCTTAATGGAACCTCATAACTTTAAGAAAAAGAAAACAACACCCGCATTAATATAATACCTCTCTAATATATATATATATGGTAAGTAATCCACAACCGACCCATCTTAACAGAGCTACAACCACAAACACGGGCACGAGAAAATACCATATGAGTTCAATACTAAGACTAGAGTATCTTCTAAGAGGTTCATGAATTCTAGTGACAACTAAAATAAGGTATCCAATAAAACAAAAGGCGTAAAGATAGAGGAATACTTAAAACAAAGTCTACTTGACCGCCTTAATTTTGCAGAATCTGATGAAACAAATAAAACGTGAGATAATAATCAATGATATAATGAAGTAAAATAATGTTTTTATTTTCGAAATTCCTTCCTCTCTCAAGACTACTCACTCTTTGGCAAGGTTCCCGCTTAATCGTTTCACAAAACCCAAATTTATATCCAAGCCAACAATGTGATCGTTCGCTGCCGGTACGCTTATCGCAGAACCTTATAACCTAATTTATTCACAATATAAAATTGAGCAGAAAACATATAACCATCACGTCAGAAATAATTCGCGAAAATACAATAAATCCATAATATTGAGATGGATACTTTTTATCGTAAACCAATAATAATAAAACGGTCATATATCCATAGTAAACCGTTTGCAAACCTAACCCTTACCCATACACCGGGTGGCAAATCAATAAAACTTCTAACCCAACATCACGTGGTAAACTGGGGTTAACCTTTCTCGGGTGACTTTACCTGGCAGGCAAATTCAATAAACCTTCGCAGATCCAGCATCACGTGGCAACTAATAAACCCTTAGGTAAACCAACATCGTGGATGTCTGGCCAACCCTTCGAAAGAACCTGACACTACAGCAACTAATAAACCTTCAGTAAACTCCGACATCACGTGGTAAACGTAATAAAACCTCAGTAAACCGACATTGTAATCCTTTCCAACAATAACGTATTATAATCATTTCACAAAGTCTCAAAATCCATTTCTTAAATCCACATTTTTCTAAATGGCTTGGGAAACTCAATCCATGTACCAAAGTGTTTAAATACTACAAATTTATCCATAAACTTAGTAAAATTTCCAAATACTTAAAATGTTGACAAATTATATATGAAATAATAACTCTGTTTATATAAAACCGATAATTATGTTTGTTTTACGCATAATCAACCACATTCGACTAAATAAGTTATATATATACAATTAACCACAATTATATATCATAATAATACCCAGTTATTTAAAACATGTAAACCAATTACGTATCACGATGCTCAGCTTTTGCTCTGCAAGAACGCCTCCTGCCTCAAATATGAAGTTTTGCTTGTAATATGTTAATAAAAATACCATTTAGGTTCCATATTAATGAAACGACATCGGGGACGCCCAAATGTTCTTTGAATTTTTAAACTATGAAACTATCTAAATTTGGACCTCACACAGTCCACCATACGTCATGCCTGCACCCTGCATCAATTGAGCTTTCACCGTGAGTTAATTCTTCAAAAACATGAACCTTCCAATAACTCATAAAAATGTCCAATTTCACTAATCCAACTTCAATTTTACCTAATTTGACCAATTGTGCCCAATTTCAGTTCAAACATTTTTGGTAATTACTCGAAATGACCCAAAAATGGAAAACTAACCAAACGACGTCCAAAATTTACAAAATTTATATCAACGGAAAGCCCAAGAGACTAGAACATGCAAAGACTTACCTTGGTCCAAGATTGCTGTGGTGGTCAAAAAACTCGATCCAACAACGCTTCCACCAAATTTGTTTTCGTCAGATCTTCAAAACTATGAGTGAATCAAAAAGGGACCACGAGAACGAGTTCGGTAATTCAAAATGCCAGGTGGAGGGAGGTATGGGTCGAATTGGAATGGCCTAAAATATAAAAACTGATGACCCATCACGGTGGCGCGCCGCAAGATTCGCCGACCCATTCTGTGGAGCCAACCGGGCAGCGGCCGGCCGGACGGACCAGGCGAGGTCGCCCGCCTCCTCCTCCTCTCCGGCCTAAGCAGAGCCAGGCGGGGGTGGCTTCACCTCCTACATGAAAACCGCTGGCTAAAATGGTTCAAAACGACCGAGAATTGGGTCCATAGGGTTTCGAATTTTCTAGGTTTTTGAGCTCAAAATGGAGGTGGTCAGGCTGTGGTTCTCTTGGCACGCAAACTATGTTTATATAGGGCCTATCACTTTCGTGCAAAACCATGATAGCTGACACTGATAAATGCCATGAACTCCCCAAGGTCATAACTTTATCCGTGAAGTTGGATTTTATCGCCTCAACCTCGTCTATGAACTCGTATCAACGAGGCTACAGTAATGGTGTCCCACCAACCCAAAATTATCTCATCCTGAAACAACTCGGTCCAGATACCAATCAAGTATTCCTCAAACTGGTCAAACATTTTAAAACTTGTGGTTGACTGGGTACGCGTTTCACATAACCTACTCCCTTAAAGAAAAAATTCAACCTCATTTAAATTCTACCACTTATGTGTAACACCCCAAAATACATGACCCTAATGCTTTCACATGTTGTATTTGTGAAGCCTAATTTGACTGCTTTTAGAGTGAATGTGAAACCGAAATTGAATCCTGGTAGTGTTATAAACCTAAGACAATTTTATAGTTTGTCCAAAATGGGCCCAAAAGATATTAATTGATGAGATTCATGGGCCAAAATGAATAGTAGAAAATTTCTAATATAAATAAAGTATTATGGTGAAAAAGCAACAAAGAAAGCTAACCCAAAAACAATGATTTGGAGTGGCATTAAATGAATATTTATCAAACATTAATGGGATTTTTAAAGACCAATTTGTCTCAAATTGGAGCAGAAAAACGAAGGGTGAGAAGAAGAAGAGGAAGAGGAAGAGGAAGAAGAAGAGAGTGAGATCAAAGCTCAATTAAGGTATGGAAATCACCATGAATCCTATAAGACGGCGCTGACTTAGTTTGTGAGACATATTGTCCCTCCCAACATGGGGTTTTTGCTAGGTTTCATCTCTTTAACCAAAATTTATGTCATGTGTAAAACCTCATGGCACTAGATGAGTATGGAATCCTTCCTTCAGGATGGATTCATGGTTTAATTAGAGAAATTGAATTAGGTTTAGAACAAACTCAATAGCCCAGATTTGTGTATATAGAACCCATATGAATTATATTATTGGGAGAGATTATGGAAAGGTTTTAAAAGAAAGATAAGAATTTTGAAAGATGATTTGAGAACAGGCCACAAGATGTAATGAAATGATTATGAAGTATAGATATCATCATGAAAGCATGAAAAAAATGAGAAATCACACATTCGGCACTTTGGGACTTCACCTAGAGTTAGTCTCACCTAAGAGAACCTGATTCTAACAGATTTTAAGGCAAGTCCTACCCAGAGAAGTTAAGTCCCACCTAAGAGGACCTGTTTCCGTTTCACTTCACTGGCTGATTGCCATAACTCCTCATTTCTTATCCGATTTGGAGTGATTCAAGGGCTATGTAAATGTAGACTTCAAGGAGAACCAAACTTTGGAAGAGAAGGTCTTCCACTTCTGACTATGGGCTTAAAAACTATATTTGGGTAAAGGTAAAAGCCCATTTCCCTGCATCGCTGATCATAGCGTAGTCCGAGTTGTTTCTACTGACTCTGAGTCTGCAAGATTCCCACTGGGGTGGATCAGCGGAAGAACTTCACATCTTAGATTTAAAGAGTGGCAAAGAACCAGAAAAGTCAAATATGGAGACAAGGCAGGTTTGAAATAAAGTAAATATTTCAATCTGTTCCTTAAAAAATTCCAGAACTGAATGCTAATGCATGAAAATGCCATACCCCGAGTTTCCGAGATGATCCGATCGAGTGATTCCACTTTCGAGTAAAGATGATTGAGTAGAGGAACAAGAATATATGAAAGACATATGATTTATATATGACTACCTAGGACCAAGAATGAAATGAGTGGATTCTGATTAGTATACTTTAATTCTGCCCCGATTGGGTTACAAAGACTCCTCATAAGATTTACCGTGCCGTGGCACCCTAGTAATCGTATCGTACCTTCGGCACTTAACATTGTAATCATCCTACCAGATTTTCTGTGACCAATTCAGTAGTCACATGACAAGATATCGAACAAAGATATGAAAGTACTGAGATCGCTCTCAGAAGACCACTGCACCCGATTTAATCAAGTTCCGTCTGGCTCGATGAAGTTCTGGTAGCACTCCACTGTGCACTCCGCCTTCCTCGATTAAGTCCCGATCCTGATCTGTTCAGAGTAATCACCGTAGTCACCGAGATCTAAATAAGTCTCAGAGTAACCCACTTTCCGTACCCCGCATCCGAATTAAGTTCTCAGAAGATCACGCACCTCGTGATCCGACAGGTTCTATACCTACTTCGCACCCGCATCCGACAAGTCCCCAGATTCAGATAAGTCCCGTAGTACCTCTACGTACTCTGCATAAGTCCTTCGTATCCTGATTCGCCTCGCAGACCGCCGTACCCCGTGATCCTGGTAAGCCCGCTTCAGATTCGATCCGGCTCTCGCAGCACGACGTACCCCCAGATCCACGGTCTTCGCTCTCAGACTGACCGCTCGCACGCCGCATTCCTTCTGTGATCCGATAAGTCTCCGGCTCTATATCTCTGACTGCTCGCAGCACTCACGTACTCCGTATCCGATAAGCCCTGCTCGACTGATTCGCTTCGAGTACCTACTGTACCCCCGTATCCAGGCGTACCGTATCCAACAGAGTTAGTCCCGCCCTTCCCGTCTCGACCGTCGTAGTACCTACGGTGCCCTCGTATTTGATTAAGTTCCGCCTGACCGACCGCGCGGTGACACGTACTCCCGATTCGACAAGCCGCGTTTCCGATAAGTCCTCGATTCGGTTAAGTCATGTGGGACGCCGTACTCGTATTTGATAAGTCCTCAGATCCGACAGTCCCAGAGTACCTTCGTACTGACAGACAAGTCCCGTCTTCGATCAAGTTCCTCAAGTACCTACTGCACCACCGCCTCCCATTAAGCTCGTAGTCACCATACTCGCACTTCAGAGCCTGTACTGTTCTGAGATCATCAGGTACTCAGATTTTAATTGCCTACTCGATGAATTGTAAAAATCTTGGTGGGTACTGTCAATAAGTCCCGACCGATAAGTTCAGAGTACCCAAGGGTACTCCTCGTATCAAGTCCCGTAGTACCTACTGCATCATGTATCTGACAAGTCCAGACCGATAAGTTCTCGTCTTTCAGATAAGCCTGCAGAAAATTCACGGGCACCCGATCTCGATAAGTCCCATATCCGGCCAATTTATGTCCTCAGACTGACCGTCAGAGTACTCATGGGCACTCCCGCATTTGGATTGCCCCGCATGTATCTGATCTGCTCAGAGACCTACTGTACTCCCTGATTTGAATAAGTTCCTGTAGTAATCACGCACTCCCCGTGATCCATGTTCCGTAGCCCAGGAGTGCCCGGGAGTACCCATGAGTACCCTGACGCAGATTTGCCATGCAAGTCCAAGAGTACCCCACGTACCTCAGATTCGTGGCATCACGAGTACTCACGATCCGTGAAGATAAGCATAAGTCTCTGAGCACCGCCGGCACCTCCTCAGATAAGGAATCTGCCCTAGGGTAATTTGTTTCGGCCTTTGTACCAAAGAAATGTTCCATAGTACCTGATGCATACTTCCTGGTCCCCAAATACGAATAAGCTCCGTGATAAGACTAAGCACAAGGATATGTCTACCGATTTATAAGAAAAGTTCGCTTTATAATCAGAATGGGACCTCGCCATGTGTGTGTCTAGATTTTGATGGACACCACCCTGGTAGTTCTTTGATTTATAATATTTGATTCTGTTTTACATGTGGGCTTTACACCCACAAACGCCTGGCTTAAAAAATTCCTAACAAGTCAAGAGTCCCAAGATTTATCTCACATTCAAAATCTGGGCGTGACAAGTTGGTAATCGAGCACAGGTATCGATAAATCAAGGTTTAGAATATGATATCAGCTCATGTTAAGTTGGTATCGTGAGCTCAGGTTTAGGCTCCTGATAAGTCTCGTATTAAGGATGTCCCACATAGAAAGGTGTTAGCCTAATCTTGATGTCTCGCCTGTATATCGAATTAATGAATGGTATCAATCCAAATTGAAGATTATGCAAGAAATTCAGTCGATGGAGCTTTATTGTCATGAGAGTCACTCCAGCCTTTGTAAAATGCAATGAACAGTAAATGATCTTAACATAGGAAGCTATACAGTTAGAGTATGAATTCCTCGAGGAATAAATTCTTATGGGGAGAATTGTGAACACCCCAAAATGTAATCTAGTCGCTTCGACATGTTTAGTATTTCGGGGCCTAATTTGACCGTTTAAGTGAGTTATAAATGTGAACCCGGGGAAACGAGAGACCCTAAAGTTATAAAACTTAGCGACAATTTTATAAGTTTCATTCAAAATGGGGCCCAAAATATATAATTGATGGAGACTATGGGCCAAAATGAAATAAAGGAAAAATTTCTATTATAAATAGAAGGAGTTATAGTTTAAAAAGTAAGAAGAAAGCTAACTCAAAATGGTTTCATTTGAGGGCCAAACATGGCCTCTATCAAACATGATTTTAAAAGACCAATTTATTCAAATTGAGAAAGAAAACGTGAAGGCTAGGGAAGAGTAGGGAAGATAAGAGTGAAGAGTGAAGAAGAGGGAAGAATGAGGAGATCAAAGCTCAATTAAGGTATGGAAACTCACTCGCTTAGGAATCCTAAGGTGGCAAGATTTGGCATGGATCTTTGGTCATAAGAGATTATTATTGTCCCCAAAGATGGGGTTTTGCTAGGGGTTTCACCTAACCCAAAATTTATGTCAAGTAAGGTAAGAAACCCCATGACTACATGAGAGCATGGAATCCTTCCTTTTCAGGGATGGATTCATGGTTAATTATGAGAGTCTGAATTAGGTTTGAACAAACCCTAACAATCCGTGGTATATTTGGTGTATATGGGTGGTAACCCATGAATTATATCGGGATTTATGGAAAGGTTTCAAAAGAAGATAAGAGAATCAAAGACACTTATAAAATCGAGTCGTAATACCAGAATTTTTTTCTGGGGACTCTACTGGTAGAAGTTGTTCTACCCTCGGTAGAACTTATTGGTTCTGGGTCGATTTGGCCGGAGTCCTGCCTAGAAGTTGAGTCCCACCAGACCTGCCTCAGTTTCCTTCAGGCCACTCAGCTGATTCGCCATAACTTCCCTCATTTCTTATCCGATTTGAGGATTCAGCGGCGCGTAAAATAGACTCAAAGCGTGAGAATCAAACTTTGGTAGAAGAAGCCCTCCAATTTCTGACTCTATGGTCGAAAAATCCACCGGCAGGCTATGTGCAAGCCCATTTCCTGCATCGCTGATCATAGTTGTGAGGGGTCCTGAAAGGAGCTTTACTTATCTGAGTTCCAGATTCAATTGGGTATTCCAGCTGGGAATAGAACCCTGAATATTCTTAGATTTAAAGGAGCACAAAGAACCAGTGTCAAAGGAGTGGAGGCTGGGAAGGCACTGGAAAATAAATATTTGACCTGCTCGAGGTACCAGAGTCTAATTAGTTGGTACAAACACATAATCTTGGCTTGATGATCCGCATCGGAGTTAGATTCCAATTTCGAGTAAAGATGATTTGTGAGGAACAAGAATATAGCATATATGATCATGGTGATCACCTGAAAATTTAAAGAATGAATGAGGATTCCATTAGTGCCACGTGACTCCTCGTCTCCGATTAGGTGCTACGTGACTTCGTTTAAGAGATTTCTAGATTTCACAAAGTATGTTCCAGCACTGGAATGCAGACCTTCTAGTATCATTGTACTGCGTCCCACTATTTCAGAACCTGTCTAGTAAATAATGTATTATTATGATAAGATATTGAATAAAGATATGAAAGTACTTCTATATCCGTCTGGTAGCACTCCACTGCACTCGCATTTAACTCGTCTCCGTCTGCCTCCGATGGCCAGAAGACTCACGGTACTCGGGCCTCCCGATTTGTCCTCGATCCGATCTGGCCTGTAGCACTCCGCCTGCACTCGTGATTCAACAAGTCCCAGAGCACCCACGGTACCCGCAGATCCAACAGTTCCGAAAAATCTACTCCGCACCCCAGATCCGAATAAGTTCAGAGGGCACCCACGCACCCGCATCCGACGGGGTCCGCCGTGAGATTCAGATAAGTCCCTGAGCACCCACTGCACTTCGCATATGGATGTCCTGATCTGACTGCTCGCAGCATCGCACTAAATTCTCGTAGACCAGATAAAGTTCTCGTTTCAGACCGACCGCTCGCAGCACCTACCGTACTTCAGACCGATAAGTTCCGCTCGTCCGACCGCTCAGCACCTACGTACTTCAGATCCGATAAAGTTCGTCGATATTCGACCGTTTCGTAAGATCACGTACCCCGTATCCGATAAGTTCCCGCTCAGACCGGTCCGCTCGAGCACCACTGCGTACCCCCAGATCCCGCTGGGCACCGATCCCGGCCGCTATGTCCTCGGCTCTCAGACTCGCTCAGAGTACCTACCGTGCTCCCGCGATTTGATTGCTCCGCCCCGTGATTCTATCTCGTTATGTATCCTGCTGCACTCCCGCATTTGATAAGTCATGTTTCCGGCGGTCCCGCATCCGACGTTTACAAAGGCACGCGTACTCCCCGTGATTCGACAAGTCCTCGTGATAAGTCCTCGTGCCTTCGGTACTCGTATTTACAAGTCCCGCTCGACAAGTTCTGGCACCGGCGTACCACCGCCTCTCGATAAGCTCGTAGTACCTACGTACTGTATTCAAAATGCCTCAGAGTACCTACGCACTGATTATAATTAAGTCTCGCTTCGCTCTCTCGATGGTTCACAGAGGTACCTATGGGTACTTCGTCACGTTAAGTCCCGATTTCGATAAGTCTGTGAAAATGCATGGGTACCTCAGATTGGTCAAGTCCCGAGCACCGCCGGCACTCATGTATCTAAGTCCCATCCGATAAGTTCTCACACCCTTCAAACTCCTGAGGCACCCGCCGTACCCCGTATCCCGATAAGTCCCCGTTATCCGAATAATTTGTGTCCCCAGATTCGATCAGTTCAGAGTACCTAAGTGGTACCCTTACTGCCTGATTAAGTTCTCATTATGATCCGATCTGGCTCGAGTACCTACCAGTACCCTCGCATTTGAATAAGTTCAGCAGACTTCACGTACTCTATCCAAGGTCTGATTCAGATAAGCCCGGAGTACCTATGAGTACACCTCAGATGGTAGATTAAGTATAAGTCCAAGAGTACCTACGTGTTCTCAGATCCTGTAGTACCTACTTAGCACCTTTCACTTTATCCGTAAGATGTTGAGAAGTCTCTGAGCACCGCAGTGGCACTTCTCAGAGGCTGAATCGTCCCGTAGAGGCCTACGTACTTTTGGTACCAAAGAAAATGTTCTATAGTACCTACGTACTCGATCCTAAATACTAGAATAAGCCCTCGTATAAGATCTCAAGGTAATATGGATATGTTCCGCACTGATTTGTATGTTAAAGTTCGCTTTGTAATCAGAATGGACCCGCTTATATGTGTCTAGATTTTGATGGACACCAATTGGCAGGTTCTCGATTTGTATATAATATTTGGATTCTCGTTTTTAGATACAGCACTCACAGTGTACTAGCCTCGCCTAAAAAAAATCAAACAAGAGTCCCAAAGATTTGGTCCATCCCGAAACCCTGGCGCACAAGTTGCATCGTGAGCATAGGAAGGCTGACAACCCATGGTTAGGGAAAGGATACCAACACAAGTTGGTATCAGCCAGGCTTCAGCGCTTCTGGATAAGTCTCAGACAAGTAGGATGTCCCTACATAGAAATGTGTCGCCTAATCTCTATTGGTCCCGTCCCTCGTGGAGATCGACTCAGAATGAATTAAGCATCAATCCAAATCCGAAAAGATTAAGGCAAGAAATCTCGGGCCTTTATGGGCTTTGATGGCTCGCGTGAGAGTCACCCAAACTCGTAGTGGTACGGTAATAAATAAACAGATCTAACATAGAACAAAGTATTATGTTAGGCGGCGACCCCGAGATCAATTTATAAGGGGGGAGACTTAACACTCAAATGTGACCCTGGGGCTCACATGTTTGTGTGGTACTTGTGTTTCCTCCAATTTAATCGTTTAGGTGAATGTGAAACCGAAACGAGACTTAAAGTTATAAAACTCACACAATTTTATAGTTTGTCCAAAATGGGGCCCAAAAGATATTAATTGATGGAGATTATGGGCCAAAATGAAAGAAGAAAATTTCATTATAAATAGAAGGAGTTATGGGCTTTAAAAGCAAAATAAAGAAAGCTAACTCAAAAATGGGTTTTATTTGAGGCCAAACATGGCCTTACTCAAACATGGGATTTAAAAAGACCACCTGGGTCTCCAAATTGGAGAAAACGTGAAGGTGTGAGAGGGGAAGAAGAGAAGAGAAGAGTAAAAAGAGAAGAAGAGGCATGAGGAGATCAAAGCTCATACTGGAGGTATGGAAACTCACTCATTTAGGAATCCTATAAGATTTAAGGCGGATTCTAGCTTTTGCAGGATTATTATTGTCCCCAACATGGGTTTTGCCAGGTTTCACTTAACCCAAAATTTATGTCAAGCATGTAAACCCCTGCACGGCACTAGATGAGTATGGAATCCTTTTCTGTGGATGGTGATCTCATGGTTTAATTATGAGAAATTGAATTAGGGGTCATAGGAACAAACCCTAAATAAACGCTTGGTATTTGGTGTATATGGGTGGTAGAAATCTGAAATTAGAATTATATTGTATAGATTTATGAAAGGTTTTGAAAGAAGATAAGAATCGAAGACATTCTGAAAAATCAGCCATGTATCAGAATGATTATGAAGTATAGATTTGAGCTCAGATGAAAAGTATGAAAAAATGAGAAATCACACTCGGCACTTTTCGGGACTTCTACCGGGTAGGTGTTAAGTTCTACCGTAGAACTTTGATTCGCCGATTTTGGCAGTCCCAATTTAGAGTTAAGTCCCTACCGGTAGGACTCCGCCTCGTTTTCCAATTTTCACCAGTTCTCGATTTCGGGCCATAACTTCCCTCATTTCTTATCCGATTTGGAGGATTCAAGTGGCTACGTAAAATAGACTTCAAGGAGAACCAAACTTTAAGAGAAGGTCTCTCCAATTTCTGACTCTTAAGTGGTCGAAAATCCACTCAAGTGAGTGCCAAGCCTACTTCCTGGGCATCAGCTTGATTAGCGTGAGTCCGAGTTGTTTCGACGTATCTTGAGTTCCGGTGATTCACCAGGTGATTCCATGGAATAGAACCCTTACATCTTAGATTTAAAGGATACTAAAGAATCAAAGTTGGTCAAAACATGGTGACAAGGCATCGAAAATAAAATATTTCAATCTGTTCTCGAAAAATCTGCAGAAATCAATTAGTCAAAATGAAAAGATATAAACTTGAGTTTGGATGATCCAATATGATTCCACTTCGAAAGTAAAGATGATTTATAGAGGAACAAGAATATATAAAGAGGATCATATGACTACCTAGGACCAAAGAATGAATGAGTGACGCCCGATTAGTTAAGCACAGATCTGCCCCGATTAGTTGCCACAGACTTCGCTAGTACTCTAAGATTCTCAATGGTGCTATGGCACCCTAGCACGTATCGCATCTTCTAGTACTCTATTGCACCGCGCTCCTACTCATTTCAGGTCTGGTCCAGGTAGTCAATGCATATGATAAGTGATATTGAATAAAGATACGAAGTAATTTATATCCGTCTGGGAGTACCTACTGCAATTCTCAGATTAACTGTCTTGCTCATTCTCCGGGATTTAGCTCCCAGAGTACCTACTGCACTCCCGCCTCTGATTAAGTCCCGATTCGATTCGTCAGAGTACCTACGCACCCGTGATCTAACAAGTCCCTCAGAGTACCCACGTACTCCCGCATCCGATCAAGTTCCGTGAAGACTCACGTACTCCCCGCATCCGAATAAGCCTCAGAGTACCCACGTACTCCCGTGATCCGGCGTCTCAGATCAGAGGTTCGTAGTACGGCGTACTTCGCATATGATAAGTCTCAGATTCGATTCGCTCGGGCAGCACGGATGTACTCCCGTGACCGACAAAGCCTTCGCTTCAGACTGATTCGTTTCAGTGACGACGCCAAAATTTCCGGGACTGGCGTTCTTTGCTCAGATTCACTGTTTCGCAGCGATTTACGTAATACTCCTTCGGGATTCGATAAGTTCTGCTTATATTCGACTCGTTTCGCAAAGATTTACGTACTCTCAGACTGGCTAAGTTCTCGCTTCAGACTGACCGTTTCCTGAGTACCTACGTACTTCCCGTATTCGGCGGGGTACCGTGATTCAATAAGTTTGCCCCCGCCTTCGACCTGCTCGTAGGAAACACCTCCACGTGCTCCCGCATCTGATTAAGTTCATCCAGATCCGATCCTGCTATGGTGCACCTACTGCACTTCGGGTGATTTGATGTCAGTGTTTCGTGGAGCAAGGTCCCGTGATCCGAATAAGTCATGCAGTACCTGTTTCTGCACTTCAGATTTGATAAGTCCCGATCCCATGGTCCTTCCGTGAGTACCTTCGCACTCCCGTGATTTGACAAGTCCCGTTCTCCCGAACAAGTCTGGCACCTACGTACCATCATCGACAAGTCTGTGAGTGCACCCACGTACTCCCAGATTAAAACGTTCCGTAGCACTCACGTGCACTCGCGGGAGATTTAATTAAGTCTGGTCACCGAGATTTAGCCTTCAGAGTACCTACGGTACTCCGTCTCCTCAATAAGTCCTCGACCGATAAGTTCCGTGAGTACCGGTTAGGTGGCCCTTATTTGAATAAGTCCCGTAGTACCTACGTACCCGCGTATCTAATAAGTCCTCGTGATTCCGATAAGTTCTCGTCAGAGGTCTTTTAGACGGTTAGCGTACTCCTCGCATCCGATAAGTCCCATATCCACAATTTATGTCCCAGATCCGATTCGCTCGTGAAAATCTGCGGGTACTCCCCGCACGGATTAAGTTCCGTCATGTATCTCGATCCGCTCGTGAGTACCTACGTACTCCCGCATTTAATAAGTTCCAGAGTACTCACGCAAAAATCTCCGCATCCAATAAGTCCTCAGATCTCATGCTCGGGAGTACCTATGAGTACTCCCAGACAGATTGCTTATGTCCAAAGAGGGCACCCACGTACTCTCAGATTCAGAGTGACCTACTTGAGTACCACGCATCCGTAAGATACATAAGTCTCGAGTACGACGTACCCTCGTATGGGCGAATCAACTCCGTAGTACTCCACGCAATTCTTCATCAAAGAAATGTTCTATAGTACTTCCACGTGGTACTTCAGATCCAACACGAGAATAAGTCTGTGATAAGATCCTCGAAGTACAAGGATATGTTCAGATCGATTTGTATAAGCAAAAGTTCGCTTTTGTAATTGTAAATGGACTCATTATATGTCTAGATTTTGATGGACACCACCCATGGTAGTTCTTGATTTGTATATAATATTTGGATTCTGCTTAAGATGTGGGCCATACCCACAGTACACCAGCCTCGCTTTAAAAAAAAAAAAAAAATCAGGTCAAGAGTCCCAAAGATTTGGTCTCGCCCCAAAATCGCGATAAGTCATCGTAGTTATAGGTATACGATAACCTAAGGCTTGTGGGAATATGATACCAACACAAGTTGGTATCAGAGCCTAGGTTTAGGCGTTTCTGGATAAGTCTCAGATTAAGGATGTCCCTACATAGAAATGTGTTGGCCTAATTCGGATGTCCTGTCCTGTATATCGACTAGAATGAATAAGTATCAATCCACTAAAGATTACTACAAGAAATCTCGCTTCCGATGAGCTTGATGGCTCAAGTGAGAGTCACTCTCCAGCTTCTGTAAAAGGCATGAACAGAAATGATCTAACATAGAACAAGCACATGCTAGAGTATGAATTTCGAGGACGAAATTCTTATAAGGGGGGGAGAATTGTAACACCCCAAAATAGACCCTAGTCGTTTTCGACATGTTTAGGGTATTTTGTGTTTCCACTCATCGTTTCATGAGTTAAATGTGAAACCGAAACGAGACCCTAAAGTTATAAAACTTAAGGACAATTTTATAGTTATCCAAAATGGGGCCCAAAAGATATTAATTGATGAGACTATGGGCCAAATGAAATAAAGGAAAATTTCATTATAAATAGAAGGAGTTATGGCTTTAAAAAGTTAAATAAAGAAAAGCTAACCCAAAAATGGGTTTTATTTGAGGGCCAAACATGGCCTTATCAAACATGGGATTTAAAGACCAAATTTGGTCTCAAATCAGAAAAACGCAAGGCGGTAAGAAGAGAGCAGTTATGAAGAGAAGAGGCAAAGAGGAAGGAGGAGATCAAAGCCCACTTATACATGGCAACTCACTCATGAAGAATCCATAGTACATTTGGCATGATCTCGTCAGATTTGTCATTTAAACCCAAACATGGTTTTGCAGGTCAATTCTAACCAAAACTTGAATGAGTCATGAAAAGGTAAAACCCACACAAGATTTATGAGTATGGGGTCCTTCCTTGTGAGTGATTCATACATATTTGACTTCATGAGAAATTGAGTTAGGGTTTAGAACAAACCCTAACAAATCTTGGTACTTGGTGTGTATATGGGTGGTAACCCATATTAGAATTATATTGGGAGAGATTTATGAAAGGTTTTAAAGGAAGATAAGAATTGAAAGATGATTTATAAAATTTGAGGTCACAAGATGTATTGGAAATGATTATGAAGTATAGATTTGGTTTGGGATGGAAAAGTGCATGAAAATGGGAGAAATCACATCTCTCGGCATCTTTCGATTCACCAGAAGGTTTCACTCATAACTTCGATTCCACGATTCACTGCTCCCACCTGCAGAGTTAAGTCTCACCTGAGGACTGCTCGTTTTCCGCCGACCGCTGTATTTGGCCATAACTCCTCATTTCATCCGATTTGAGTGATTCATGGCTACGCAAAGAGACCAAGGAGAACCAAACTTAAGAGAAGGTCTTCCAATTTCTGACCTCTAAGTGGGTCGAAAAATCCACTCAAAGTGAGGCTAGCGTGGTGCCCATTTCTCGCAGATCGCTTGATCATAGCTGCAGCCTCCGTTGTTTCGACGTATCTTGAGTTCCATCTCGACCAAGTATCCCAGCTGGAATAGAACCCCTTAACATCTTAGATTTAAAGGAGCACAAAGAACCAGTGTCATTATAGACAAGGCACTGAAAATAAATATTTCAATCTGTTCCTCTAAAACTCCAGAAATCAATTAGTTGGCATGAAAATGCCATAGTCTCTGAGTTTGACGATCCCATTGGAGTATCCCACTTCCGAGTAAAGATGATTTGATGTGAGAACAAGAATATATGAAAGTATTACATGATCATATGACTACCTAGACCAAAGAATGAATGAGTGGACGTCCCGATTAGTGCTACTAAGACTGTCCCGATTAGTGCTACGCACTTCGCTTAAGATTGCACTTCGTCGGGTGCTATGGCACCCTAGTACTGTATCGTACCTTCGGGTACTTATTGTACTGCATCCTACTCATTTCTTATAATTGGTCTAGGTAGTCAGTCAGACATATGATAAGATATTGAATAAAGATATGAAAGTACCTCTATATCCTGCTCGTAGTACCTACCTGCACCCAGATTTAATCAAGTCTCGTCACTCGATTTAGTTCTCAGAGTACCTACTGCACCCGCCTCCGATTAAGTCCCGATCTGATCTGCTTCGTGAGTACCTACTTCGCACTCCCGCATCTAAATAAGTCCCTGTAGCACCTACCCGGCACCCGCATCCGGGTCAAGCTCTAGCACCCACCCGGCACTCCCGCATCCGAACAAGTCCCGGTAGCACCTACTTACTCCCGCATCCGACAAGTCCCTGTGATTCGCAGAGGTCCCGGTGAGTACCTACGGTACTTCGCATATGATAAGTCCCCGTGATCCGACTGCTCAACACCTACGTACCCCCAGACATCCGACATAAGTTCTCTTGGCTCAGATCCGACCGTTCGCACTCCACGCGTACCCTTCAGACCGATAAGTTCGCTCAGACCGACTGCTCTCAGCATCTACGTACTCCCAGATCCGATAAGTTCCGCTCAGATTCGACCGCTCGCAGCACATACGCACTCCCCCGCATCCGATAAGTTCCGCTCAGATCCGACTGCCTTTGTACCCACCGTACCCTCGTATCCGATGGGTACCAGATCCGAATAAGTTATGTCCCGTCTCCTCGACTGCTCAGAGTACCTACGCACTCGCATTTGATTGAGTTCCCGTCCGTGATCCGACCGTTATGTGCACTCCACGGTACCCATTTGACAAGTCCCTGCTTCTCGATAAGTCCCGCATCCGGTCAAGTCCCGTAAGACCTACGGCACTCCCAGATTTGATGTCCGATCCCGATAAGTTCCGCAGCACCTCCTGCACCCGTATTTGACAAGTCCCGTCTCCGATCAAGTCTCCGGGCACCCACGTACCACTCGGCCTCTCGACAGTTCCGTGAAGACCCACGGCACTTATCCGAAAATGTTCGCGAAGACTCACGTACCCCGCATTTAATTGCCCCGCTCACTGATTTAGTCTTCAGAAATTCCATGGGTACTGGCCTCTCGAATAAGTCCCGATTCGATAAGTTCAGAGTACCTAAGGGTACTCCCAGATCAATAGTCCCCGTAGGCACCTACTTCGGCACTCACGTATCTAACAAGTCCCCGTGATCCTGATGCCCTGCTCAGATAGTCCCTAGTACCACGGTACTCCCAGATCCTCGATGTCCCATATCTCAAAGGTTATGTCCTCAGATCTGATTCGCTCAGAGTACCTATGGGCATACTCCCGCATTTGATTGCCCTCGTCATGTATCCGATCTGCTTCGTAGTACCTGACGTACTCCCAGATTTGAATAAGTTCTCAGAGTACCATCGTACTCGCATCCAATAAGTCCCGTGACTGAGATAAGCCTCAAAGAGTACCTATGAGTACTCCCGTATTGGTAGATTAAGTATAAGTCCAGTACCTACGTACTCAGATCTCAGAGTACCTACGAGTACCACGCATCCGTAAGATAAGCACAGTCTCTGAGTACCTACGTACCTCAGAGAGAATCTGACCTCTAGTACCTACGGTACTGCATCGTAAAGAAAATGTTCTATAGCAATTCACACGCGTACTTCCGTATCCGAAATACGAATGCTTTTCGTATAAGATCCAAGTACAAGGATATGTCTCGTACTGATTCAGATAAGTAAAAGTTCAGTTTTGTAATCGTAAATGCACCCATTTATATGTGTCTAGATTGATGACACCAATTCATGTAGTTCTTTTGATTTGTATATAATATTTGGATCTCTCGCTTTTAAGATGTGGGCCATACCCACAGTACCCGCCCTGGGCTTTAAAAAAAAAAAAAAAAAAAAAAATCGTCAAGAGTCCCAAGATTTCGTCTCGTCCCGAAAATCTGGGCGTGACACGCTCATGGAAGAGAGATGAGGACATCGGGCTCCGCATTTGGTCTCCCGCCCCAAGTCGCCTCGACTAGGTGGTTTCTCCAAAGGACCTTCACTAAGGATATTGTCTTCATATGGCTTTCTCCTCTTCTCTACCCAGACCGCACCGGCCGCTTCCCTCATAGGATAAGTCATCCTCGCTCAATCTCTCAGTTTCTAACACATGTGAGGGATCTCGAGATATACTTGCGTAGCATGGAGATGTGGAACACATTATGGACCTCAGAAAGCTCCTTCAGCCTCAATCTATGCTTACTGGACTCATCCTCTCAACAGTCTCAAAAGGCTCAACGTACGAGGACTTCACTCTTCCCTCGTCTCAAAGCGCACACGCCTTCCAAGGAGAGAGCCTGAAGAATACTCGATCTTCAACCTCAAACCCAAGATCCTTTCTACGCTTGTCCGCATAGCTCTTTTGCTTATCCTGAGCTGCTTTCAACCGGGCACGTATAACATTAACCTTGTCCACTGTCGTTTGTGCACCGTACCCCAGTAATTTCCTTTCGCCAGTCTCATTCCAACATAGTGGAGTGCGGCATTGTTTCCCATACAATGCCTCATAAGGTGACATCTCAATGCTTTAGTGATAGCTGTTGTTATAAATGAACTCTGCCAAAGGTAGATATTCATTCCAATGTCCTTTGAATTGCAGTACGCATGACCTCAACATATCCTCTAAGGTCTGAATAGTCCTTCCGATCAGCCCATCTGGCCGAGGGTGAAAAGCTTACTCAAATTCAACTTGACACCTAGTTCTTCCATCAATCTTTTCCAAAACTCGAAGTGAATCGTGATCTCTATCGAGATGACTTTAATACCGGCACCCCATGCAAACTCACTATATGGTTCATAAAGAGTTCCGCTAGCTTCCAAGGAGAAAACTTCTCACGAATAGGTAGGAAATGCGCAGACTTAGTGAGCCGATCAACTACTACCCAAATGCTGTCATGTCTTTGAATTGTGTATGGAGTTTGAACCACAAAATCCATCAGAATGCGCTCCCATTTCCATTACGGGATTTGGGTAAGTGCCCTTAAGTCCGTAAGGCTTTGCCTTCCGCCTTCACTTGTCGACGTATGAAACACTCGATACATACTCGGCAACTTCCTTCATCCCCGACCACCACAATATTCCTTCGTTGTACCTGCACATCTCGTACTACCAGCATAGCATGCGTAACTATGGGCTTCCTCCAATATTTGCCTTTAACTCTTCAATTGCTGAACACAAAGCCTAGAACCAACAAGGCTCCGGCTGCCTCTAATAGCAAAATTCGATTGTTCTCCTCCCTCGACTCTCTTCTCATGCTCATCAAATAGGATCTTCTAGTTGTGCCTCGAGAATCACGATCTACAAGCATCTATCGTGAGTTGAAATCCAGTAAAAGTGCTCTCTGGGCATGCATCCTCAACTCAACACCCAACCCTCGCAACTCGACCATCAATGGAAGTTATATCACCTCGATTTAAGCCAAAGAGCCCGTAGACTTCCTCGCTTCAAGGCATCCGCCTACCATTTACCTTACCCGATGGTAGCCGATAGTGCAATCATAATCCTTAAGTAACGATCCACCTCCTCCGCCTTAAGTTTAACTCCTTCGGGTAAACAAATACTTAAGGCTCTTATGGCTCAGAATATCTACAAGTCGCCTCCATACAAGATGCCCAAGTCTTCAATGCGAAAATTCACCGCAAAGAAGTTCCAAGTCATGAGTGTGATATCCAAATTTGCGGTTTCTTCAACTGTCTGAAGCATACGCCACAACTCTCTTATGTTGCATCAACACGCAACCCAAACCTTGGCGTGAAGCATCGCTGTAAACCTCGAACCCCTCGTTGCCCTCTGGCAATGTCAAAACAGGAGCTGACGTCAACTTTTCCTTCAGTGTTTGGAAGCTTCCCTCACACCTGTCAGTCCACTCAAATTTAACTCCTTTCCTAGTCAAACAATGAAGTGGTCCTGCTATCTTTGAGAACCCTTCTAAGAACCTACTAATACCCCCGCTAATCCCGTAGTGAAACTCCGCTGTACTTTGGCCACCGTAGCTGTCAGTCTCCCAATTTGCCACCGGCTTCTACTTTATGAGATCACATAAATGCCATCAGCAGAAACCACATGCCCGAGAAATCCCACTTACCAACCAAAATTCACATTTGGTCGAACTCGCATACAAATGCACGCCTTAAAGTCTGCAACACCAAACCCAAATGTCTCTCATGCTCCATCTCGCTTCTCGAGTACACCAAGATATCATCGATGAAGACAATGACAAACCAATCTAAGTATGGACGGAAGACCCAGTTCATCAAATCCATGAAAGCCGTGGGCATCGTGAGTTCGAAGACATCACTAGAAACCTTATAATGCCCATATCTCGTCCCGACGCCGCCTTCGGGAATGTCCGACCGACTCCTAATCCTCAACCGATGGCACTCGACCTCAAGTCAATCTTGAGGAACACTTCGCACTTTCGAGTCGATCAACAGATCATCAATCCGAGGCAAAGGGATATCCGTTACTAATGGTGACCTTATTCAACCGTCTTAGTCTATACAATAACCCAAGTATCATCCTTCTTCACAAATAACATCTACGCTCCCTGCTGCGAAATGCCGGGCTTAATAAATCCCCTATCCACCAACTTCAGAATCGAGTCTTCAACTCTTCTAACTCAGCTTCTGCCATTCTATAAGGTGGTAAAGAACAGAGTGACTGTGTGGACTAAATCACTGGAAAATCTATTTCGCTTCCGAGGCAAACCCGAAGATCGTCAGAAACACATCCTAAAATCCTCACTAATGGGGTACATCCTCTAATCCCACCGCTACTACGAGTGTCAATCACGTGAGCCAGATACCCTTACAACCTGGCAAACATCTAGCCAGAATGGCAGAATCAAAACCCGAAGGTGCTCGCCTCCGCTCTCCATAGAAGATTACTACTCGGTGTCCCTGGCTGCCTAAATATCACCTCTCGCGGAAACAATCCATTGAAGCATAGTTCGAAGGAAGCCAATCCATCCCAAGAATCACATCCAACCCCGAGATCTATTAAATACTCAACCGCTTCCATAATCCTGGGCTTCAATAGTAAACAAGCTAAATTTTTAAGCATGTGACTAGGCCATAGTGGACTCTCCCCGCGGGCGTGTCAACTCCAAACCATCCTAAAAGGAACCTGAGTCATCCCGACTGCGGCAACATACTCACGTGAAATAAGAGCGTGTAGCCCTCGGGTCAATGAGTACACGTGCATCGTCACCAAAAATGTAATAATGTACCCGCTACAACACGGGGTGGCCTCGTGCCTCCCCGCCCGGTAATAGCATAAAATCCCCGCTCCGCAGTGGCCCGCCCTCGCCTCGCCGGGCGGTAGACCGGCCGTCTCCGTACAGCGGAACCACCCGAGGTCCGGCCCCTCGCCTCGTGTATCCGCCCCCTCCACGCCCACTACTCGGAACCGAGCAACGATCCCGAGACTTGGGCCGGGCCGGATTCTCGATAGGGGTAGTCCCTCTTGAAATGTCCTGTCTGCCCGCACTGAAAGCATACATTATCCCACTGGCATGGTCCATCATGAACTCGCTGTAAACACCATAAGTCGAATCTGAACTCGCTTCTCAATCGCAGACCGAAAGTGGCTATCGCCACTACTCCACCGGACAAATCCAACCCCGTATGTCCAATTCCTCTAAAACCTCGCATAGCTAGCACCACGTCATTCCCACCCGATCCTCCGTCGCCCAAAGATCCAGAGCTGAAACTACCCCTCGTAGATGATCCCTGACTAGGGCTCCCCGAAGACAATCCATCGTATGATCGACGCTTAGTCTAGCGTATCAGGGTCTGTCTCTCCACCTTTAGAGCAACGTCTCTCATCGACTGATACGTGGGATGATCGGAACCTAAGAGGCTCAAAGCTATCAGCTCACTCAATCCATCGAGAAACCTCCTTCCCGTCGACCATCCGCAACCACAAATTGGAACAAACTGGCAATTTTTCTTCAATCTACGCCATACTAAACCGTCATGCTACTCCCGAGTGAGCCGCCTCAAACTCTAGCCTCTTAGTCTCAACAAAGGCCGGGGCAAACCCACGAAAAGCGCCTTGAACTCGTGCCTGCGTGACGCTTCCGGGCTCCTCTCATACGCCCACCACTTCCTCGCACTACCCTGCGCGTAAAACCAGCTATCTCGACTCTATCCTCATCCCGACACCGCATACCCGTCCAAAATCTTCTATGCAGTCATCTAGCCGTGATAAAGCCAACACGGGATCCGTGGAGCCATCAAAACCCACCGCTCCAAGCTTACGAAAGCCTGGACTTAACCCATAACACCTCAAGAAACCCACTCTCTCGGGAGTGATCGAGTCAGGCGCCCATAAGACTTCTCCTATAAGTAGGTGCATTCAACTTTCCAATCGGCCCGGCTGGGCCCTACGCCTACTCTGGCGCCATCGGGAAGAAAACTGTTTTCAAGAATAAATGAAACGTAATTAGTTTCCAAGGATAAGGTTGGGAAGGCATACAAAACATCGATGAGTTACACAAAGAATGTACAACCCCAAGGAATTTAGAAACCTAGAGCTCGATAATTAAGTCGACAAGATCTCGAATCTCTAAACCCTTCCAAGATTTCCCGCGGTTCCGTGCTGAAGTTCCCACCGCATAACCCTGTGAGTGTCCAATGGAACCCCAACTTTAAGAAAGAAAACAACACCCCGCACAATATAATAATTTCAATATATATATATATAATCCACAACCACAAATTCACAAATCGACCCATCTTATCAGAGGTCATAACTACAAACACATAGCGATAAATACTCATACGAAGCCAATACTAAGCACTAGAGCATTCTACAGCTGCTGCGACTTAGGTATAACGAAATACATGTCCACAAAACAAAGGCGTAAAGATAAGATAGAATACTCGCAACCGCCGTTAACGACGAGAAGCCGACACGAGGTAGATCTCACTTCGACCGCTCGACCTAGAGAACGGATTTAAAACAATAAAACGTGAGATAATAAATCTCAGTGAGTGGCATAATTTATATGGAAAATAATGTTTTTATTTTCAAAAATTCATTCTCTCAAGACCTCACGTTCACTCTTTTATAAGGTTCCCCGTTTGGAATCGTTTCACAAAACCCAAATTTATAGCCAAGTCAATAATGTGAAATTTATGCTCAAAAATTTAACCGACATCATTATCAAGAACCTTATAACCTGAATTTATTCACAACATAAAAATTGAGCATAAAATATATATAACCATCATGTCGTAAAATAATCATGAAAAAATACAAGAATCATAAATAATAGATGGTTATATTTACTCGTAATCAATAATGTACCATGCTGGTATATCCATAGTAAACCGTCTGCAGAACCCAACCCCACCCACAATCGTGGCAACCATCAAACCTTCTGCAAACCCGACATCACGTGGCAACTAATAACCTTCGGTGATCTCGACATCACATGGCAACTAATAAACCGTCGGGTAGACCTGATATCACGTGGCAACTAATAAACCTTTAGGTAAACCCGACATCACGTGTCAACTAATAACCTTTAGGTGAACCCGACATCAAGTGGCAACTAATAAACCTTCGAGTAAACCTGACATCACGTGGCAACTAATAAACCTTCAGGTAAACCCGATTATAAACATTGTAACCTTTCCAACAATACCGCATTTATAATCATTTCACAAAGTCTCAAAAATCCATTTCTAAATCAATACTTTTCAAATGGTTTAAACCTCAATCCATGTACCAAAGTGTTTAAATACCACAAATTTATCCATGAACCTCAGAAAATTTCTAAATACTTAAAATGTCACAAAATCCACATGAAATGATAACTGCTCATATAAAAACCGATAATTATATTTACGCATAATCAACCGTTCGACCAAATAGTTATGGTATATATATAATAATTAACCACAATTATATATCATAATAATGACCCAAAAGATTTAAAACATTTAAACCACTACGTAATTGGCGATGGCTTTAGTCCTCGTCCTTCGTAGAACGCTCTCTCGCTCAACAGGAGCTGCATTATAATAAAATACCATTTAGGCTCCATTAACCAAACCAGCATTATGACGCCCCAAATGTCTCGAATAATTTTGTGAACTATGAAACTATCTAAACTGACCCCGACAGTCTCAATTATATAGTGCACCCTATGCACTGATACACCAAAATTGGGGCTTTTCACCCGGAGGCTAATCTTTCGAAATTGAACCTTCCAATAACTCATACAAATGTCCAATTTCACTAATCCAACTTCAATTTTTCCTAATTTACCACCGTGCCCAATTTCGCTCAAACCTGCAATTACCCGAAATGACCCAAAAATGGAAAAACTAATCAAACGACATTCAAAATTTACAAACTTTACATCAACTGAAGCCCAAGAGACCAGAATCAGCCAAATAGCCCCACCTTGGTCCAAAGATCGGCCAGGTACCTTGAAAACCGATCCAACAATACCAACTGAGCCACAGATCTTTCAAATGGTGAGGAATCTGCAAAAGGGACCACTCGAATGAGTTCAGAGGGTCCAAAAATGGTGGGAGGAGGATGGCCTGGCCTGGAATCTGGACGAAAATACGAAAACCGATGATCCACCGTATGGGCCAGAGCCCGCAGCCCGATCCGGCTCTTCGTCCGGCCGCGTTGATTCGAAATTTGATCGACGAGGTCACCTCGCCCTCCTCCCTCCTCCCCCTGGCTGACGGTGTGCAAGGGGGTGTTTAATCGCTCCACAAAATCTAAAACCCGTTTGTCTCAAAATGGTTCAAAACGACCTGGCCGGGTCCACTGTGTTTTGGGAATTAAGGTTTTGAGCTCAAATGAGTGTGTTTCGGGGCTAGTGGTTCTCTTTGGCATGCAAAACTATGTTTATAGGGCCTAGGGTCGCTTAGGTAAAAATCGATGACAATTTTTGGACATCGATAAACGCGCCGTCGCCAACTTCCTGCACATAACTTTACCCGTAGCCCTGATTCGACGCTCAACCCGTCTATGAACTCAGACGACGAGGCCTACGAAATGGTGTCTTAATCAACCCAAAATTATCCATTCTTGAAAAAGTCAACTTGGGCCCACATACTAATTGTTGGTCAAACTTGGTCAAACTTGGTCAAACGTTTTAAAAACTTGTATTATTTGGTACGGGTCGTTACACCAATTGTATCGTTGTTGGTAGACTGTTCTAGTTTGCACCGTTTGATTTACGACATCTCAATTTTCATCGTCTTCTTGATAATCATCTTCCACACATTAAAGTGACCAAAGCCACATTCAAATTCTAACCCAAATGCCAATGGCCAAGTTCCATCACATCAAAGCAAAGAATGGCAATGCCAAAGTCATGATTCAAATTCCAACCAAAAACCCTAACTCCACCTCTCACGCTGAACAACATATCCCAATTCCACCTCAAAACGACAAATGTTAATGCCAATGCCAAAGTCACATTCAAATTCTAACCCAAAACCCTAAATTTCACCTCCCACACAACAACAACCACAGCCACCTCAAAGCAATTAATGTAGCACTCCTTTCCCGGGTCCGACCTAATCATGGATTCGACCTGCTCCGGATGCTTGTTTAATTATTTTATTTACTTTTCATTTGATTGCTTTTTTGTAAAGTGTTACGACTAATCCTCGCCCAACTGAAGGGTGGATCCACCTGATCCCGCTTACTCCGACCGCTTTCATTTATCTTATCAAAACATTTTGTTTATGTCATTTTGTTTTAGGGTTTTCAATTCGTGGAAGCATTTCAAATGGTAGGCCCAAAAACATTTACTCTTATACAATTCGTTTATAAAATGGCGTATCATGCCTTTACAAAATGATATACAAAACAATGGTTCAGAGTTTAACTCTTTTGCTCACAAAATGTCACATGTTCAAAAAGAATTGATATGCATATGACGGGGTATATACTTATACGCCGCAACTTTCTCTATGACTTTGTGTTTCTTGATCTTGCTTTCTTTCCTCAAGCATTTGAAACCTACGCACATAAAAACTACATGCTTAGCATTTTTATGCTTTCAGGGTTCTATACAGCTTATATCTCAATTTTTAGTTTAACATGATATGCATTTATCATAAAACCATGCCTTTTATATCAAACTATACTCATGCTTATTCACTTTCACATTCTTTTACTTTACAAATCATTGATCATATCAAAATATGTATTTTCACATGCTTTCAATTTACTTTAATCAAATCATGAGATTCAAACATATACTTCCAAGGATGTATTTAGTTTACAGATCCCATTAACACTCATCAAAGTTTGTTATTTCACTTTGTTTATACAGTTCACATTCATGACGGATTCCATTTTGATTAATCCTCATGCCTCATTATTATTTGGTAATGTGCTTATACATTTAACAATTTCGGTTTCCCATCATGACGGATGTCAATTGGTGCATCCCGCCAAGTGGTCATTTAAAAATGTCATACGCCATCATGACGAATGTCGACGGCTGCGATCCCGCCAGCCGTGACATTTTAACAATGCCATACACCATCATGACGGATGCCGATTGGTGCATCCCTCCATGTGGGACATTTTAACAATGCCATACACCATCATGACGGATGTCGATTAGTGCATCCCACCATGTGGGACATTGCATAATTTCTAGCTTTGCCTTCAAGGATCGATGTCGCATTGCGCATCCCCGCCATGTCGGGTCATTCGGCATATCGATTCAATTCAAGACGCCAAAATTGACCAATTATGATAATCTCGATTAATCAAGCCACATGCAATTAATCGTTAAACATTTCAAATGTCACTTTTTCAAATCCATATGCACTTTCGTAATATCATTTCAAATATATACTCATTTCATATAATCATTTCAGATTTATTTGGTAAACTACCAAAACACTTGAAATAAAGATAGGTTCACTGAACAAACTGAAGCTGTTAGCTCTCATTTCCTTCCCTTCGAACTTGGTCCTAGGTTAGGTGATCCTCACCCGTCCCTAGTTAATAACAATTACGCCACTCTTAGTGGATAAACAATTATTATACATTTTTAGTGAATGACGATTAATCTTCAATCTGCTGGGGTTAAGACACTACGCTTGCCCATCGCTTCGGCGGCCAGGTACTAAGACGCTTTTTTATTTTAGTTTTATCCTTATTCAACCCCCATTAATAATTTATTAGTGGTCCTTAAACTATCTGTACAAATACAAGGTAAGGTTTGGAATAAAAAATCCAAAATTTGTTCACTTATGGGTTAATAATACGCCGCGGCGCAGCCTTCACTGCTACAGACCCGAGGGGTGCCATTTTGGCCCCTTGGCCTCGCCGTGGTGAGGCACCCCACGCTGCGGCGTAGGTCTATGCCGCGACATGGGTTCCCTACACTGCGGCGTAGGAGCCCGTTTTGCCTATATTTTTTTCCAGTTTCCACTTTGCGATTTTTCTCCAGAAGTCCTCAAAAACTCAAAACAAATCATAGGAATCACTCTCAATAACATCCTAATATCATCCTAAACCAACCATGAGCAAAACCCATGGATGGATTAGGTGGTTTTTCTAAATCTCAACATCATTTAAAGAAATCTAGATTTGGTTCTTACCTTAAATCCCTGAATGATTCTTCACCTAAGATGCTTGATCACTTAGAAGCAAGGAATGGGGATGATCTCCCACCAAAATCACTTCTTCTGCAAACCCGCCTTCTCTCCCTCTCACTCCTTCCTAAATGCTTTACAACAATGTGCCTTAATAATCAAATGTGGTGGTTAATATTACTTCCATTTATGTCAATGTCAAGCTCCACAATGCATTTCTTTGATTTGGTTTGTTCCAATCTATCTATATAGCTATCATATGATACTTCTATTTGAAACTTAAAACATTATTTCAAATGATCCTTAGGTCCCCATTTTCTTAAGAAAAATCCATCTGTCTCTTTTCACTGGGTCATTTTCTGTCCCACTTAATTTCATTTCATATTATAATATTTAATCCATATGTCATATTCACTTCACTTTTCACACCAACAATTTCATCATTTTCCAAAACCATGTGTTTGTTCAATTGATACTAATATATAATAAAACATTATAAAATTCAGGGTATTTTGGGGCGTTATACTAATGTCAATGTCAATGCCAATGCCAATGCCAAAGCCAAATTCAAATTCCAACCCAAATAATGAGAATAATGATAATTGAAAAGAAAATGTGCCCAACTTTTTTAATTTAATCCACCATAGATCGAAAGTGGACACCTAAATGGAAAGAGTTGAACCGCTTAAGAAAGTCAAGATGTACCTACCTATAAATTAAAGCTCAGCAAAAACCAACAAGCCCCTCTACACTAATTATCGACCAAACCAAATTCAAAACCTCAAATCAAAGCCAATCTACAATAGTAAAGAATCTCCGGAACCGACTAGTCAAATCCAACGACCACCAAAATTGAACTAATAGTCTAAGACTAGAAACCCACCAACAAAATATGAAAAATAATCATAACTGAAAAGCTAAAGCTTCACCACCAAACTGAAAACCCCTCCATCAACGAGCCAAGATGCGGCAGAACTCGAACCCTGTGTAAAAGCCTCGCTTATGTGAGCAAGGATCAAAACATATTCCAGAAACGCCACCCGAGTACATATCGGTAATTGGATTTACTGAAATATCTAAGAAAATATCTAAGGATATTTTTACAAAAATACTCCTATTAAAATTTTTTCATATTTTAATTATAGACAGAGAAATGATCTTATCTTAATTAAGGTAGATTAAAACTCCAAATGGATTAGTATCATTAAATTAAATATGTTAGCATTTAATATATTTATTCAGATATTATACAAAGAGATATTACTATTTTGCTTTATATATTATAATATTATGTAGATAATGAGGAGATTCAAAATATTATATAGTATAATTCTTAAATTTTCTAAATGATATTATTTTTATTTCTTTTCCTGTTCAAATTAAATATTTGATTTAAAAATATTTATAAGTTATAATGTAAAATAAAAATAAAATAAAATATTATAAAGGGATTATAAACAAATAAATAATAAGAGAATATAAAAAAAGTTTGCATTATATATAATAAGTGCAATCAATGGCTTGGTGGTTGGAGGGTGCCATTTCTAGGCATTTTGGGTGGGTTCGAAACCCGTCAGAAGCAATTTTTGCATATTTTGAGTTTAAAAAATCAAAGGGCATTCTTCAGAAAAATCGGTTTTTATCGAAAAATCTAGCGATTTTTCGCGATTTTTTCCCGATTTTCCAACTCAATATCTTTTCCAAAGACTATCTAAATCCGATTTTTTCTCCGAAAATCTACCAAATCTGCGATTTTTTGTCCATAAGTGTGGAGTGCTACCCTAAGACAACCCTAGCCAAATCAGATTAAAGAATCTTGTTTTGATACCATGTTAGAATTAAGAAACCCAATTGGTAACATGAGAAAACTGAAATTCTTATTGCAATGAATAATTTCTCATCAAAATTACATAACAAAGGTTTTTATATAGACTTACTAGAAGAATCCTAATATGAAACAAACTCTAGAGTGTTAAGAATAAGAAACTCAATTAAAGTAGAAAGAATCCTACAAATAATAGAAATACATTATATTCTATAATATAATATAATTTAACAATATTCACAATTATTCTTTACGGACTAAATAGTTCTTAAAAATAATATTTAATAATAATATTTTGTTTTAATAATTTCGTATCTTTATATAAATTTAAATAAGATCACGGTATTAAATATGATTGTTTCTCTCATGCGATTCGATGATCATAACAAAAGAATACATATGTGATTTTTAGGAACAATCAAATAGAATTTTAAAATAAAATTAGATTAATCAAATTCTATTTGATTGTTCCTAAAAATCACATACGTATTCAAACCATCAAATAAATTATATTTGATTGTTCTTTCCACGCATAACAATACGTATGTGATTTTTAGGAACAATCAAATAGAATTTGAAAATAAAATTAGATTAATCAAAATTTCAATCTTACCTCTAAACTATCTTGTTGGGTGCAAAACATGTATATAAATTTCACACTATCTCCGCACGCAGCGTACACGTCGCTCAAGTAATACAATGTAAATACGAGCATCGTCCCATGTGGGATTGCTGGGTTTACATTTAATACCAAATTGAACTAACCCTAACTCATATCTAGACGAACACAATAGCAAATTGAATTGAAAAATAAACTAAATTAAAGAAAACCCAAGCGAAAGTGTCTAACAACAATTAGGTGAAAGATTAATAATATTAAAGACCTAGGGTTTTGACTTCATCAAACAATTTTCTATGGCGAGGTTCTACTTGATCCCAAAGATGTTCAAATTTAGATGACACGTGGTGGATTTCACACAACATATGCTATTCTTTCTCAAGCAATAACATTCAATCCTTAGAAAATGTTCTATCATATCTCTACCTCAAACCATCATAACTAAAGATGCATAAAGCATTTGAAATCCAACAAAGCCACATGTAACCCACAAATATCTCTATTTTATGTAGAAACATGATGCTCTATTCATGATCTAACCTACTAATCATTTCTCAACCTCAAATTAGGTCATAATCTATGCTAATGGTGATCAAGCAGTAGTAAGTCATGAATAACTAAATAGAACATTTAATACAATGAAATCCAAACATCAGAGGTTACAAATAAAAACCTTACTCCATAGTTCCTTGTCAAACTACATCAAAACCCTAGATTAAGAGTTTATTACATCTTAAGGAGAAGAAAAAACAATAAGGTAAATAAAAAGCATAAAAACAGAGAAGAGGAAACTAGATGAAAATGAAGAAAATTTAGCTCCTCATCTTCTTCTTTTTCGTCTTCTTCACCAAGCTTCAAGGTAGGTCCCCTCCAAAAGAAAGAACTCCTATTTTTTTGCTCTTTGAAGACCCTTTTATAGGCCAACCCTAAATTAAGGCACAAAATAGGCCTTCCAAGACAATGGGCCCCCACACCTCGGCATGGGCATTATGGCGCTGCAACATAGAGACTCACTTGCCAGCATGAGAAGCCTCACGTCGCAGCTTAGAGAATGATTACAATTTGAAATTTTCTTTGTTATTTGCTTCTTCTCTACTCTGATTTCTATCCCTGTTTGCCCAGCCGCACTCCACAAGTTGACTCACAACAAAGATAACAAAAAACTAACATTGAGAACATTTTACTATCATAAAAACAACCTAAAAATACATAAATACCTAGGGATAAAATGAGTATATATGGGATACTCATCAAACCCCCAAACTTAGTTTCTTGCTTGTCCTTAAGCAAAGGAAAGACACACACAATAGCATAAACACTATCAAAATATGAGCTAACAACCGGTGCTTGTAACAAGCTAGGAGAATACCATGACAAAGTTCTATGGAAACATGAAAGCCTACATGGGATCCCATCACATTTAAAATCCTTAAAGAACAAGGCATCTTAGGCCATGGTGATCAAGGCAAGCTTTGCCCCTAAGTTCTCAATAACCATTCCTAAAGAAACTAGGTGAAATGGCATTTTAGATCTCATATGTAGACAAAGGTTCCAAGGCACTCTTCAACCAACTCAACCTCTCAACTTGAAAGAGATTTACTAAATTAGGTTTTAGAATTAATACCTTTATCAGAATTTTACAAATACAAAGTTTTATAGATGCAATGCCAAGGAGGTCTAAGAAAAGTGTCCATGCAAGTAGATCCATTAGCCACTCCCCCACTAGTTAGTTAAAGGCATCGAGCATTGCCCCCTCGACTCCCTCCCGAATACTCGACTAGAAAACCAAAGCATCTACCTGTGAGACTGAACCATCTTTTGTCCCATGTAATGAACAGTGAAGTTAATGACTCCTAGCTAGTAAGCTTAGGGCATTAGTGTGACACCCATGCAATGATCTAACCCATTCCCAACAATCCTAGGTATTCGTGTACCTAGACTCTTGATACCTAGATGAGACGAGCTAGTATCAAGACCATACTTGTGGATACCCACACCCGAGCTCCCTAGGTAATCGTTTACCTAAGCTCTAATACCAAGCTGTATACAAAGGAGACTCTGTCCGATTTTCGCAACCGCGGGTCATGGAAAGGACATCTGGCAAGCCTGCCATCTCGACATCCACGAAGATTCCGCGGCCGACGGCCGTTTCAACCCGACCTCCTGCGTGTGGGCTTCACAATTAGGCTTTGAAAGGCCCCTGATCAAGGTTTCTGGATTCCACCGCTCAACTCATTTATTCTTATTTTCCTTTTTCATATATATATATATATATATATATATATATATATATATATATATATATATATATATATATTTTTTTTTTTTTTTTTTTTTTTTCTTTTTTTCTTTTTTTTTTCTTTTTGTTTTTGCAAAGTGGGGCTCATCGTCCTCTTCTTTTACTGGTATCCTGCAATATTATGGTGCTGGGCTAGTCTCTCAAGATAAGTTTAGTTTGAGAAGATGAGGATGAAACCTAGGAGTACACGAGATCTATTGTGTGTGTGCACAGGGTCCAGAAAGAAGTGATACCTTGAAAAACAAAGGGGCTCTTCATACCAAGCCTCCCACAACCACTAGACACACTCATGCTTAGATCACATAAATGTAGTGATTTCCCAATTTTTTGACAAAATAATAAAAATTTTGAAGCATAATGTCAAAGGAACTCCAAACAGTTTTTCATAACCAACCTAGCATAAAAGACACTAAACAAACAAAAGAAAAACTGAAAAACACATGCAAGAAGGACTAAACCAACTAATAGATTCACTAAATCGAACACTAACGCAAACCGACATAACACAAGACAACACACAAGAAAACTAAAACATGCATAACATGAGACACAACACAAGACAGCATCAACATGCATTACCTAAGACACAACACAAGACAACACCAACATGCATAACATAAGACACAACACAAGCCAACTAGTCAAAGTAGTCCAAAGGTTGATTCTACCACAATCTGTTCCCCAAACTTTAACAAAACACTATCCTCAATGAAATAAAGCATGAAAAACAAGGAGGTAAAGGGGAATCCCTTGAGGATGATTAGGGCTAATCATCATCCCCCCCCTCCCCCCTTTGGCTGTGGCCTGGAGGGGATGGTGTGATCTTCTCCCACACGCAAGATGGTGGATGGCTCTGCAGGGCCATCGAACGCTTTACCAGGCCATGTGCTGACGAGACATCGAGCTCTCATAGAAGTATTAAGCTCATTCACACTTTGGTACAACACGTTTTATCTTTTGGTTTGGCGCGCTCGCGCCCAGCGAGAGTGGAACGGTCACAAGATTCGTCGAACATGCCCTTTTTCCAATTCGTCTGCTCTTGAAGAAGAGTATTCACACACTCCATAAGTTGTTCGAATCCTTGAGTCCATTGTGGGCTCATTTTCCTCCTCATCCTCTATCTCATCTTCAGATGCATTTTCTTCATATTGAATTTGCTCTACTTCAATAGGATGCTCTTCCTGAACTGGTAGCTCTCTATGTGGTTGTTCTGACTTCACTGTTATCTTAGTTGGTAGGATAATTCTTTCCTCCCAAGCCATGTATAGAACCCCTACCTTCATACATAGTTGGAAAATTAGGGTCGAGTACCTAAGATTGTGCTTTTCCGCATTGTTAATCCAAATGGATGTTCTATAGCCTCACTAACATCAAACTCGACATCCTCCATTACGGTATAGAGGTGGAGAGTTCTCTCTTTGTTAACTTCTGAAGTGTTGCCACTTGAGATGATTTTTGCTACTATAAAGTGATTCCACTGTCTGCCTCAATAGGATAAACCCTTACTGGAAAGTAGAGAATTCAATTGCTTGAATTCTTTTTCCATGAAACTCCGTGCTATTCGTTGTGCGCCGGATGATTGAATCATAGTCGATTTCAGCAAGAGTTTAAGCCCCCTCACACCTCCTTCTTTAAGATTGTAGTATGCATTTATAACCTTTCTATCAAAGGGTACCCACTTGCAAAAATCTTTCAACCTCGCTCCCCACAGAGATTTGCATAAAATTCTTGCACAATGGGAGCCACATCAACTTTAGGGCACTTGAACAATTCAATCCATCTTTATTGATAAACCCCTTTTTGTGATGAATTTCAAGGAGACTAGCTTTGTGTAACGCGCGAAGTCTCTTTGGCTCACAAAGTTGAAGGATCAAATGCCCCTAAAAATGAGGCCGAATCATCCTTACGAGCTCTGTTTTTAGGTTCCATAGGATCAAGTCAACAACCAACACAAGGAAAAGCCAATTTCTTGTTTCAAAGAACCATTGAACACAACCAACGACAAGACTTTTCAGAGTTTGGGGACACCTCTTGTATCAACTTGGAAGAAATGAAGCACTTTGAGGCACTTTCAATAGTTGAGAGTCACTTTGGCATTTTCACAAACACTTCGGGGTCACCTTATAATCCTCTTATTGTTGAAGCTACCAAGGGTCTTGAAATTCTACCAAAATACAACCAAAAGAGCTTTAAGATCACCATAATCAACCAACTAACAACACAACCACAAAATCTTCAAGTCTTCAACATGGTGGAAGCTAGGGTGTTGAGTGGTAGATGGAATTGTGGAGATGGAGATGTGGGGAAGATGGGATGAGAGGCGTGGGGAGGGAGAGACATAAAGAAATAGGTGAGAGCTGAAGCATAAGGCGAGATTTGTGGGATGTGGTTGATAAGGTTGCTGGGTTTTCTTAGAGAGGAAGTCTTAAGCAAATGAAAGTGGTGGGGAGAAGAGTTAGAAAGACAAGAGTCCAAATGATGAGCCTTTTAAGTTCCCTTATCGCCATGCCGCAACGTGGGAAGTCCACGCTAGTGGATCTCCTTAGGCAAATCCACTCGCAATGTGACATGTTCATGCTGTAGCATGAGCTTAATTAGGTCACTTGCTCATGCTTATTGCATCCCCTTATGCCTTTTTCATGCCATAAAAGGCATAAGGGAAATAGAAAGCTGGCCTTCCCCAACTCACGCTGCACTTGAACCTTTTCTCTCTTTTTAACTTCTCCTCCATGTTGATCTTCAATCATCTAATTTCTTTAGCTGTAGAACCAACTTTTGGACTTCCAAAAACCTAAAAAATTAAGAAGAAAAAAACACCAAACAAGATCAAACTAGAAATAACTAAAGCAAACTAAACTATAATTAACAAAAAGAAAATGAAAAAGGTGATGAGAACATCACAATGCTTGGGCTGCCTCCCAAGTAGCAGTTTTTTAACGTTGTTAGCTTGACTTCCCCACACATCAATGGTCTTCAAACATAAGTAACTGTGATCAAACTGAAAGCCAACAATGACACCCTAATAACATTTCTTTATAGTGGCTCAAGATTGATGGACATCTGCTCCATTGAAGTCACCTTCAAGTATGGCTTTAAATTTTTCGCTATTAATTTCTCCGCATAACCACAACTCCCCTATATGGAAAGACTTCAGGTGTCACCATGAATAGTCTAGACTCTATTGATTTGAGTTTTTCAGGGAATAACTGAAGCCTTGGATTAAAAAGAAGAATTTGTTGTCCCAGCTCAAATTCTTTCTTTTTTTTTTTTTGTAAATTCCGCGTTCCTATGCACTACTCTAAAACTCCCCAAACTTATTCAATTGTAACAATTTCTCTCAGATTCCCGCAAATCCGCTGTTAAGTTGCCTCAGAGCCCAATATGCCTTATGTTCTAACTCTATCGGAAGATGGAGCCTTTCCATAGACTAACCGGTGTGAGATGTCCCATCGTGTCTTAAAAGTTGTTCGATAAGCCCATAGAGCCTCATCAATTTTTCTTGCCCAATCCTTTTGAGAAGCATTCCTCGTTTTCTCTATAATTTTCTTCACTTCTCGATTGGAAATTTAAGCTTGCCCATTCGTTTGAGGGTGATAAGCTAAATTTGTCCTATGCTTGACCCCATATTTCAACAAAAGAGCTTCAAACAACTTGTTGCAAAAGTGAGTACCTTCATCACTTATAATGGCCCTTGGAGTTCCAAACCTTGCAAAGATTTTTTTACAAAGGAAACTAAGTACATTTTTGGCACCATTTGTTGGAGTTGCAATTGCTTCCACCCATTTAGACACATAGTCCATCACCAATAAAACGTACTTGTTGTAAGATGAAGGAAATGGTCCCATGAAGTGATTCCCCGAACATCAAACAACAGCACAATATTAAATTCAATGTCATTTCACTCCTCCTTGAAATGTTCCCAATTCTTTGACAACGGTCACAAGCTAACACAAATGAATGGACATCTCTAGCGAGTTAGCCCATAAGTCCGGATTGGAGCACTTTGTCATTATTCTGAGTACCCGCAAAATGTCCCCACATTCAAGGAATATGATACCTCGGGATGCTTTCCATTTCTTCATTTAGGAACACCTCCTCACAATTAACGTGCTTGTACAAGTGGGTCTTCTCAATATGCGCTTCACATCGGAGAAAAATTTAGTCTTTTATTAGAATGATAGCTCCGATGGAATCACTTTAGAAGTGAGATAATTTACTATATCGACAAACCATGGAGCAAAATCTGAATGGGACATGGCCAATAGTTTTTCATTGGAAAAAGTTTCATTGATTTGAACTTGTTGCACTTCACATTCCGATAATACCAACCTAGAAAGGTGATTCGCCGCTAGATTCTCGGTTCATTTCTTGTCTTTAATGTCAACATTAACTCTTGTAGGATGAGAACCCAACAAATAAGCCTTGGCTTAGCATCTTTCTTGGCCATGAGGTACTTAATTGTCGAATGGTCTATGAAGACAATCACCATGTTCCCACCCAAATAAGGTCAAAACTTATTGAAGACAAATACTATGTAGTAGTTCTTTTTCCGTTGTTGCATAATTTAACTATGCATCATTGAGGGTCCTACTTGCATAGTATATGAATGAAAAACTTTGTTTCACCTTTGGCCTAAAACGACACCCACCATGTAATCACTAGCGTCACATATTATTTCAAAGTCATAAACTTGTTGATTACTTTGATTTTTATATAGACGAAAAACTGACTGGATTTTAGCACTTCCACCAGAGATTATGCAATCCCCAGTAATTGTGCCATAAACTTGATTTTGAACTCAATAAATGTAATCTATTTTCTACTGTTTAAGTGACAATTTTCAATTAAAATTAGTTTTGGTCTGAATCATTGGAAGTGCATAGGTCATACAAGTAATAAAGTGGATTTTTAAGTCCAAATATCATTCCCACGAGGATTGATTAAAAAATTTAAAGATTAACTACCCTCACTACTTAAGATCCTCACTATTTGAACTTCCAAATTTCAGGATAGATTTAACTTTCTAAAGTAAAATGAATCAAAGAAATAAAGAAATTCTAAAATACATGATTAGAGAGTTCATTGTACTAAAATAACACCGGGAAAGAAATCAGTGTTGTGACCATCACTTTGCAAGTTTCCAAATAAAATATAAAATATGGGACATGAACATTGGAATTTTCCAAGAGCAAGGTAGTGTAGCAATGGGTTTCCCCTAACACCACATATTTTACTCTCCAGCTTACCACACTTCTATCTCTTGACAATGGGTCTGAAGAGCTACTTGTAGGAATTGATCATCTTTTAAGATATGATTGTTTTTCCTTCTCAATACTTCATAGTCATTTCTTAGGACTGGAAACTGCTTACCCCTATAGACAGGATAATGCAAGCCCTCTCCAAAATAATTGGTACTTCAGTCATCAGTATACATGGTCCCTCTCCCTTAGTAGAATCTTAGTTAACACAAGGTTGAGATTATTCTCTTCAATTGAGGTAAAACCTCTCAGAATTAAACTACTAGATCAGTAGGTGGACCATATGCCTCGGGAACACACTCTGTATCCCGCAGTGGGAACGAAGTCAAGGTTAGATCATCACCCGGTGATATATCAAAAGTAATCCTAAAAGTGCATTAGTTCAAATAATATTGGTGTAATTACCTAAGTGGCTAACTTTCTTTGCTCTTAGGTAGTCCATCTTTGTGTCACTCAGAGGGATTCTTGGAAATTAGAGCAATGATACAACTCTTTCTAGGTACCGAACACTGATATTCAGAACAGTTCAATGTAGGAGTAATACCAGTTAAATCACTCTAATTTTCATACCCAAAACAATATTAAAATATTACAAACAATAATCCCAACATTAGATTCTTCCCAAAGGGAGCTTAGCCCTCCATATTTGGATCATCAATGACAATAACTAGTTGATCAAACAAATTCATTGAAGTTTAGATCAAAACTGAAGAAAAATGAATTCCAAAAAAATTCCCAAATTCCATTAACATTTAGACATAAATGAAGCATGATTTACATTAAATTCCAACGCGGAATCTCAATTCAGATCACTGCTCTAATCCTAAAAGAAAGAAAAATAAATCTACAAACAAACTAAAATTTAAAGAAAATAAAAAGAAAATTATATACAATGAAACTTTAGCTCTTCAAAAAAGCTAAAAAACTTGATGAAAAATGGCTGGAAGCTCCGCACTACTCCCTAGGAGTTTCTATCTATAGAGAGAGAGGCTCGGGTCTTGGTTTAAAAAACGGCGATAATTACGGCGTTTGAAAAGCGAAAACTCTGCTCTAAATGCGTGTTGCGTGTTGTCCGCGACATCATCCGCGACATGAAATTGCTATGTTGTGGGTTGATTATGGTGTCACTAATCCGATGTCACGACATTGGATGTTTAGATCTCTAGTGTTCAAGCCTTGGTTGATGTCACTGCCGATGTCGTGGCAATGTCGCGACATTGCTAATTTATGCTCTTACGACCTTTCCCAAGTTATGGTGTTCTGACGGTGACTTGATGTCCGCGACATTGGACATTTTTATTGTTCTGGAGTCTTCGATATCCATGGCTATGTCGTGGAGATGTTGCGACATTGCAGAGTTATGATCTATCTATTTCAGCCGATGTCACGACGATGTTGCGACATTGGAGTAACTAGCATCACACTCTCCATACAGTGTTGCGACGTTGCTGCCTTTGCTTCATTTTTTCTGTTTTTGCTGTTTTTCTGCTTCTTTTCTTCAAATTTTTGCAAAACATAAATCTGGGTGAAAATTTCATAAATTTACATCAAATTAGATTTTTAAGCCTGAAATATACTTAAAAGGCTTAAAAATAGATGAGTTTTAGACTCATCAAATTCCCTTAAACTTAAAGTTTGCTTGTCCTCAAGCAAATAAAAGGCTATTTGTTTGTCCTCAAACAATAAAAATCGATTTTTAAGGACAGTTTTCAATTAAATCATCTTTTTAGGTAGCTCAGTAATTTGGCCTTAGTAGTATTTCAATTGTGAAATCAATTCTAATTAAGCTTCATTTTCAGAATCCTAAAAATTTTCAATTTAGATCATTCAATACAACATGTAATTCATAGTTAATAAACAGATACAATTCTTGACTTTATGAGTGTTTGTTGGTCATCCCTTTATGTCTAATTTGCAGATTAGGTAGCCTCATGAGAGTCACTATGCATAGTATTACCAGGATGTTGAGTCTATGGAAAGCTTGTTGGTCATATTATTCTCCACTAATGTAGGCATAACACAACCCTCGAAATCAAATAGCTCTTTTGAGTTTTTGTAATGTATCATTTAAGTACTTGAGTGAATGATTGGACATTTAAGGCTGAAGTTACCGGGCCCATACATTATCTCAGCATTTTGTCTTCAACGCTCATCACATTTTCTACTAAAATAGCATTTCAAGCACAACCAAACTTGGTCTGGTTCATTTTTCTGCATTTTCTCCTCTATGGCTTTCTCTTTTCCATTGCTATTTTCAATTCTTCTCCAGAAGCTCTTTTCTGTTATTTTGTTTCAAGTTTGGAATGGTGTAATGTTTTACCTTTTTAAGCTTTCTATTACCTCTTAATAAGATTGTTAGTAACTCTGGCTGAGTTGGCATTAGGGTGCTGCCAGGTGTAGAACACCACAAGGACTTAATTGCTTTCCCAGGTGAGTAAGTCACAGTAAACTACCCCTCCACAAGCGTCATTCTTTTGTTCTAGGAATTTTTATGTTGTGCTACTCCTTTAGTACAAACTTTTCTTAGTTGTTTTCCTTTCACATCCTTAATTCTCCTCATTCATTTCAATTCAAATTTGTACTCCCCAATGAGCTTATCCTCTTGATCATTTTTGTTGCAACGATGCATAGTTTTGGGTAGAATTCGGGTTTCTTGTAGGTGGGACTTGAAGGTTTAAGGCTATTCTTTGTGGCTCTAATGATGAAAATGGCATTAGGCTCAAAAAAGGTACTAAGGTATATGCATATAGCATATCAAAGGGTAGGCTTTTGAAAGGTCCAAACTGTCCAAGGATGACTTAAATCATTTTTTGCTGATTGTAATGCCTAGGATTTCACCTTGAATAATAATGCATCAAGTTCTAAGACATTTTGAGATTCGCGATAATAAGTCAATAAAATGTTCTAACGAACACGATAAGTTTTCAAAGTACTTATGACAAATGTGTTAGTTTAGTCATTTTTTGAAATGTACTGTTCAATCAAACTAGAATTAAAAGCTTTATTAACTTTTCTCTCAATTTCAATTTTTCAGATTCTAAATTTTTTAGCTTATCTATCATTGACATCACAATTTTAAATCACGTTTCAATTATTCACCTATTTTTCATTTTAGAGTTTTGCCTTGTTATCTTTTCATCTCAGCAGTTATGCATTAAGTGCATTGAAATCTCAATTATTCCCAAATCACAAACATCATATTTATTATAGATCTCAAACATGTAAAATTAAAGGAAAAATAAGAAGAATAAGAAAAGTTGCATACAAAGTCGACGCTTTTTATTGATAGAGAAGAGTGATGAATGGCTTCGAATGAAAGCAGAGAGAAATATAGAGAGATCTCATTTCTTCTTTTCTTTGGGATTTAGGGCACAGATTCACGGAGTTCAAATTTGTAGGCCTTTGGGGAGTAAATTCGAGTTGAGGATGGTTTTTACGGATGAGCTAATTTCTCCTTTGTTGAAGAGATATTACTCTTGTGTCAGAGTGTGCTGCTTGATTAGCTCATTCTTCCTCTTCCCAATAGAGTTCAGGGCTCCTTCAAATTCACCTTGGGCTTGATACATCTTTATCATATTTTGGTTCACCATATCAATGCTCTCTATCCACAGTTTCTTCCTGTAGTTTAGAATGGAATCTAGCTCTTCATCCCTCTTTTGGATGGTGGCTTTGATTTCCTTCTGGTGTTCTTTAAAGGCTTCTGCCTTCTGGAGTAGGTTCAGTTCCATATCTTTTCACACGATCTCTATAAGCGATCGACTCTGATCTCTTGATTGATCGGTTACAAGCCCTTTCCCTCTCTCGGCTCTTGTCTCGATGCTCTACCCCTACGTGTAACTTCTCTCACTCCTCATCTCTTTCTTTGATCTTTGCTAAGTCTCTTCTGCTCTTTTATTTTCTACACAGCGATTTTCGTACTCGACCTCGACTCTTCACACATTTTGCTAGTCTCTTATTTTCATTTATTCTCTCATCATTCATAAAAAACACTTAGTTGAACTGCGCTCTCTTTTGCTTGACTCTGCCACCCTTTGTTTCGGGTTCGGCAGGTGGAGTCTTTGTCTCTTCTGATCAGTGGGGAAGAAGGCGGTTGCTTTGTGTAATCTTGAAATTCCCCCTTTCTTCGCTTTCAACTTCTCCTCAGGTACTCTCTTATAGGAATTGTTTACCTAGGCTATTTTATGTTCTTCTTATATTTTCGATTCTCTGCCTCTTCACCCGCTTTGTTTGGGTTTTGAGGACTTGATAGAGTGAGAAAAGAGAGGCCTTGGGGCTCTTCTCTTTCTCTTATGCTACTTTTATTCCCTCCTTGATACATAAGAGGGTGATTAAGGAGGGGTGGGGGATGTTACCTGAGAAGTTGTTCTCGGTATAGATCAGAATGGACTCTTTGATAATTTTACCCAAATCAAGTTTATAGCCCTTTACCAACGCATACAGTAGTAATGCGCAGTCCTATCTCATAGTTGAGACATGCTTTGAAGGCTTGAACACCGAGTTGATAACGTAGAACCATACCTTGTTAGTCTCTGTGAGATCCCCCTTATTGATGTGGGCGTTTTTGATGGTCTTAGTCCTATGCCATTGTCCGAGACCATTTGTCAGCTCTTGGGCAATCTCTTCCAAGCATAGGCTCTTTTAGAGCTGCTCATACTCTACACAACACTCCCCCACTTGTCTGAGCCCCTAAGATTTGGGAAATGACCTTTTCCCCAAAAGGGATCCATCTCCCCATGACATAGCAAGTCAGGTCTTTCCGCTTGCTTAGGTTGGCGTAAAACTCCTTTACCAGCGCCCTCCTTCTCGGTTCAATGTGTTAGCTCACTGTCTCCCAGCCTCTTCGTTATACTTTCTCCTTGAATGGGGAGATGAGCTGTTTGAAGCCTCTCACTTCAACATACCCCTTCTTGGCGAGATGCTTCCTGAAAGCCTCTTCTCCCTTGTTGGAGTAGAAGGCCGTGACTTCTCCTTCTTCCACCATAACCTCTATCTCCTCAGGCACGACCTCGAGGGCAATTTCTTGGTTCCTTTCCTCTGCCTTTTCTCTCAGAACCTCTTCTACCAAATTTTCCTATCACTTCATCAAGGGTCTAAGAGCTAAGGTTCGACATTTTGGTTTCAGGGAGATTTGGAGAAGGCTAGAGTTAGATAGTTTGAGAGATTTGATTTGACTTGAAAATCTCCACGAAGTGTATCCTTATATAGGTAGGTTGCCTTAATTGTAATGTTGCGACGTAGAGTTGTGATACCGGCCGGCATTGGGTTATGTTCTAAAGTGACTGTTGCAGTAGTCGACATTGCTATTGTGATGTCGCGACATTGACTTAATGTCTTAACATTGGAGATTTAATGTTGTGACATTGCGTTTTTTCTTATTAACTTAAATTGATGTCGTGACATTGGAATTTCGATGTCACGACACTACCTTAATGTCGCGACATTAAGTTTTGATGTCGTGACATTGCAAGGATGTTAATCTTGATGTCGCTCTTTTATAACTGCAATGTTGCAACAATAGATTGTCGATGTCATGACATTGGGGAGACTGGAGGCCGGTGTCGTGACATTCTTTGTCGATATTAGCAACATTGAGAAAAAACCTCTTCTTTCAAGCGAGAATTTTTTCTTATTTTACTCCATTTTATTTCTACAATTTAGGTTCATGCTTGTGAATATAAGTCTATCAATATTGAAGAATCTCAATTCAAGCATGAACAGTAACACTTAGATTTTCAATTCATTAAACTCTGCATATATTCATTGTATTGCATAAATTATCATATAACTATACAACAAAGGAATAATGAAGTTACTATGTAATTTCTAACTCAAATAAATTAAACTCCACCAAACTTAGTATATGCATCATTTTCAAAGAATCAGTAATGAAGTAGGCTCCCCTTTGTAGTGACTCTTCATAACTCATTTTGGTTAGAAATGCTTAAAAAATGACTCATATATTCTTGCAACTTCATTATCCTGAAATTCAGCAAATGAAATTAAATAAGTTGCAAATAAATTCTAACAAAACTACTCTACTTCTAAACTATTCAAAACACATTGAATTGAAAAAATCACCTGCTTTGAAAGGTAAAAAATTAAGAGTTGCTTGCCTCCCAGTAATTTGCTTTCGATTTCATGTCTTTAACTAGACATTGCTACAGTGTGTTCTCATTTCAACAATTATATTGATCTCTTCAAATATGGGACTGTTCTTCATTTGGCCTTCCTCCTAGTCAGCCTTTGACCATTCACTTTAAACTCATCTCCAGAATTGATTTTCCAATATTCACTGGCGCTGGACCCTAATGGAATCCACGGTAGAAACGCGACTGTTTTAAATGAAAGGAAAATGTGGGTTGATTTTGAATTTTAGAAAATTCGTCCTCAAAGGAAGACAGTTTTCTTTAAGTCGCCACTTACTTTTTGTTGTTATTTTATAAAGGGGAAAACCAAGTAAGAACAAAAAACCCCAATGACTCTAGTATGGAAAAAGCGGTCTGAACTAGATTTCTGGGTTCGGGGGTCAGATTACCTATCGGGAAGGTACCTCATATGAGGTAGCACCCCTCTAGGCCAGGAACTCGGTCTCTACTAGTGGAGTGGGTATGTGTAGGAGCATATGGGTCACAGATCGGATAGTCTCCTAGGCTAAACATGCAACTTAGATCAGACCAACCTAATTGGTATCTAGCATGCTTAAAACACTCAACCAAAAGAACATTAGCGTGTACCTGTGGTCCCTATTTTGCCCTTTACAAGGTTAATAACAAACATAGCAAGCATGCATGCCACCCAAACACAAAGCATCTATGTGAAATTCATTACCCAACGATAAAGCACATACCTGTGGTCCTTAGTGTACATAAGAGGTCGATCGAAAAGCTGAATGCATGCAAATGTCGAGAATCGAACACCATATGCGCATATGAATACAAATACCAGCGACTAAGCATGTACACGAGGGTCCTAGCCATGTATAGCAGGAATAGATAGGGCAAATAATACATCATACATCATGCATTTTAAACCAAATATTGGATCCTATACCCGAAAGAAAGGAGCGGATTTGAAAGGAGGTAAGTGGTTTGCTTACTTTGCTACATTCCTTTAAATCCACAAACTAAACCATGCATACCAATCCCACATTGCCCACTACCTCACTTTGTTCAAACCAAAGCTGAACTCAGACCCTAAAGACAGCCTCCCGGGTTTCACAGAATGGCAAAACACGCCATGTTAGTCGGGATTGAAACATGCTAAAATGGCACTTTATGAAATTTGTCTTGCAAAACCGGTTGAATCTGTTCTCAACTAGTCCAAACGATTGAGAAAAATTCTGAAACATTGTCAAAAAATTCCTCACAAAGTTGGGAATCCAAAAAAACAAAAGGAATGCAATTCCGATTTCTAATGACCAAGAACTAACCCAAACAAAGAAAATTATCAAGCTATCATTCCGGCCAAGAGCCGAACCTAATGAACCGGCTGGTTCGGTTTCCCAACCAGTCCAGACGGTTGAAAAAAAGATTTCAAAAAATTTCAGAACCATCCTTACAAAGTCAGGAATCTAGCACAACAAACGGTGATCGATTCTCAGCTCGGATGAGTGAGAACCAACCAAAACCAACGAACCATGGCGCTCACGCAAGCCTTACCTAAATGAACCGGCGATGATTTTCCGATCGGTCATATCGTTGAAAGGCTCTCAAAATTTTCCCAGAACTTTTTATAAAAGAGTTATAAATCTAACAAAATAACGATTGATTGATTCTCAGCTCGGATGAGTGAGAACCAGCCAAAACCAACCAAACTACGCAAACTGCCTTTCCTGCAAACCTAACCTAAATGAACCAACTAATCTTGTTTTCAAACCAGTCCAAATCGTTGAGAGAGGCTCTCAAAATTTTCCAGAATTTTTATAAAAGAGTTAGAAATTTAACAAAAAAAACGGTGATCGATTCTCAGTTCGGATGAGTGAGAACCAACCAAAACCAACCAAACTCATGGCGCGCTCACCGCAAACCTAACCTAAATGAACCGACTAATCTTGTTTCAAACCAGTCCAAATCGTTGAAGAGGCTCTCAAAAATTTTCCAGAATTTTATAAAAGAGTTAGAAATTTGCCACAAAACAAGCGGTGTCGATTCTCAGCTCAGATGGTGAGAACCAACCAAAACAACCAAACTATGCAAGCGCGCTCACGCAGAAACCTAACCTGAATGAAGCAGAAACGATCGGTTTATAAACCAGTCCAAATCGTTGAGAGATATATAATTTTCAGAATTTTTATAAAGAGTTAAATTTAATAAAACAAACGGTGATCGATTCTCAGCTCGGATAAGTGAGAACCAACCAAAACCAACCGAACCACGCAAGCGCGCTCACGCAAACCTTACCTAAATGAACCGACTGATCTGGTTTTCCAACAAGTCCATATCATTGAGAGAGGCTCTCAAAATTTTCCAAAACTTTTATAAAAGAGTTATAAATCTAAAAAAACAAACGGTGATCGATTCTCAGCTCGGATGAGTGAGAACCAGCAAAATGACAAACTACATAAGCGCGCTCTGAGCCTAACCTAAAATGGAACCGATTGATCTGGTTTCCCCGACCAGTTCATCTCGTTGAAGGATCTCAAAATTTTCTGGAACCTTCTAAGAGAGTTAGGAATCTATAAACAAATGGTGATCGATTCCCATTTCTGATGAGTGAACCAACCCAAAACTAACAAGTACACCCAAAGCGCCTTTCACGCAAACCTAACCTAAATGAGCGAGAATGATGCGGTTTCCCAACTAGTTCATCTGGGTGAAGGGACTCAAAAGTGCTATAGAACCTTCCTAAGAGTGGGAATCTAACAAAATAAGCAGTGATCAATTCTCATCTCGGATGAGTGAGAACCAACCAAAATAAGCCAAACTACTAAACTGGCGAAGCTGTTGAGCAGGCTTTCACGTATGGCGTGAAACCGGCTCAAATGGTTGAGGAGAAACCTCAAATTTGACGAAGTGTATCTTAAGAGAATAGAGTGGGCGGGTATATTTCTTACCTCTTCCAAAAATGCGAGAAGAAAAAAGCGGGCATCGACGAAGGGAATCGATAAGCGTGCGTTTGAGCCCGGAAAAGTGTCCCGCCAAAGGTCCCTCCACTTTGATCTTTCTCCGCACCTGCGATTCCCTCGACATACGAACCTACTAGTGTTTTCCACCTTCAAGCTTTGGAAGGGCTGATCGATCTCGAAGCAGCTTCCCCCATTAACTCTCTCCTCATTTTTCCATGCAAGTTGGAATATCTTAGATTTCGACTTGTACACTCCTAGTATCCACATGGATTCATGGTGGGCTGCATGTAACAAGCGAGGCCCAAAATGGACCCACAATCTTGCCATGGTCAGTGGAGCTTATGGGCGAACCATATAAGTTGGGCTCGAAATCACAAAAAAGCGGTGCTCCTAAGTTGTCCGATTAACGAGTTGAACGATTCAACCAGTCCGTCAGGTTGAGGAAAATTATGAAATTTTATAGAATGTTCCCTGAAGAATAAGGAGACCAACAAAATAAGCGGTTGCACCGTTCAAGTCGGGATGAGGAGATATGATCGAAACAAGGAGGGTGCTCACAAAATCGTAAAAAATTGTGTTGTATACGTATTGCTCACGATGAACCGGTCAGGCCGATTAACGATGACGGTTGAAAAAATTGAATTTTTGAAACCTCCTTAGTGAATAAGAGAATCGACAAAACAAGCATTGAGCGATTCTAAGTTTGGACGGAGATACGATCGAAACAAGTTAAAGTGCTGCGAATTTGACATACTCTAATAAGCTTTGATTGAGCTAAAACCTCGAGGACCACTTGCTCCCTATAGCATGATGCGATAACTAAAAAAAAAAAAAGCCATGATGACCCTCTAAAGTGAACTACATACGCACTCCAACGGACCACATACAAGCCCACCGAGGCTCGAGACATAGTAAGCCTAAAGGGCCACTGTGGTGTTATATGAGAACGATGGGTAGTCTTGACACCATAGGATAATCTGTGAAGTGTTGAGGGGCAAAATTGAGGGTCTACAAATATCACCCTCTTGGTGGGAGTGGATGAGCAGGTGAATCGTGGGTGCGAAGTCACAAGCGATGCAAGAGTGAAATGAATTCTAGTGAAGAACCAAGATGACCAACAATTTTGTCCCCTTCTTAGTCTGAGAGGCTAATGGAGACAGTCGCTCCAGTTGAAGGACTTAAAGAGAAAACTGAACACAATGCCTGTGAAGATGAGTCGGGCCTGATACGGAAAAGATAATGAAATCGGAGCGTGGGAAGGTAGGATCGGGATAGTCTTGGGAAGAGGCAAATCCGGTGAGTCTGGGAAAGGTAGGATCAGAAGCGAGTCTTAGGAAATGGGGATCTGGCGGTACTGGAAATGTGGGATGCGGGAGTGCAGTGTGGGATCTGGGCGAGGTACGAGAAATGTGGGATGCGGGAGTGCAGGAAAGGTAACATCAGGGTGAGTGTCGGGAAAGGTGGGATCGGGCGTCGCCGGAAATGGGGAATCTGGGCGCGTACCGGAAATGTGGGATTTGGGCGAGTATTAGAAATGTGGGATCAGAGGTAGTCTGGGAAGGTAACATCTGAGTCTTGGAAAGGTAGGATCTGATGATGCGGAAATGTGGGATGCGGGCGTGTACGGGAAATGTGGGATCTGACCAATCTCTGAAATGTGGGATCTGAGTAGTGCCGAAATGAAATGGGATCGGTGATCTGGGAAGGAGTGTATCCAGGATTGGTACACGGAAAAGGTAGGATCCGATGATGTCGGAGAAGGTAAAATGCGGGTGAGTCTGGGAAGAGGTATGATCAGAGCAGTCATCGGAGAGGTAAAATCCGGGTGAGTGTCGGAAAGGTAGGATCAGGGCGAGTACGAGAAGGTAGAAATCCGAGTGCGGGAAAGGCGGGATCGGTGGTACCAAAGGTAGAAATGCGGGCGATGCGGAAAGGCGGGATCCGGGGAGCGAGTGGGAAAGTAGAAATCCGGTGATCTGGGAGAAGGTAAATCCGGGTGATGCGGGAAGGTAGGATCGGGCGAATGCAGGAATGAGGATGCCAAAACTAAGGCTACAGGCAGACTAAGCTGAATTGGGATGACCTAAAAGCAGGAAACCTAGAGCATAATGGAAACTTAGGATGCAGATTGAGATCTGACCTTGATGACAAAGGTATGCCCAGTGACGTCGAAAATGCCCTGAATGATGGCGAGAAACCGAACTTAATAACAAGGCGAAAATAGGATTTATGCCCTTGTAGGACAATCACAAATGTGACCAGGGTGAAAGAAAGGGTTATGCCTCGAGTCTAGGAGTATCAACGCCCATGTCAAAATCTCATAGCGCACATGCGGTCAAAGTCGAAGCGAAAACATCCACCGATCACTCATTCGTGAAAAAATCATCCATTTCATTCCATAAAACTAATATAGGGTATGCCCCAGTGTGCACATCTGATATGCAAGTGCCTTGATGAAAAAAAACTATGAAATAAATTTATGAAGAACCAATCGTCTGAACAAGTGAACAAGACAACATATGGGGTGTGTGCCAGTGTGCACCTGACCAGGATCAGCGAATATGAGGCGAATCTTACCTAAGTACGGCCTTTAGAAGCACTCTGCTGTATGAAGAAACCCGGCTGCATGTGGAGCATACTCAAACTTTGATGCCAAAACATCTCTAGGCGAAATGGGCTACCAGTGTACATGCGTACGAGCCAATGCCAACATGAAAGGATGGGGGTATGCCCGGTGTGAGCGATGTCGAGGAGAGCATCGATAATGGGCTATCCAATGGTCGGAGCTCTCTGTATCATCTATATCTAATCATGGACTGAGGCAAGCGACTAAATGGAGAAGCAATATGACCCTCGATACTTCCCAGAGCGAGAGACACATTGACATCCAGTGACTCAATCGTGGAGTAGAACTTGTCCATATAAAATGCTTCGAAGCAAACACGAGATCTCATGGTCTCAGGGTGGTCTTATGACTCGGACCGTAATGTAGGCCAGGGGTGAAAGGTGAATGACATGATGGGAAACAAAGGCCCAAATACCCAATAAATATTGCCAAACCCTTGTACGCGCAATGTCAAATATCAAAGGATCATGTGAAGCGAGGTGACTCGACTGACATCCAGATGAACAATGTGATAATAGTGAAGTGCACTAAAGGACACGTAAGCAGCGAGACGATGGTCAATTAGAGTAGAAAGACTAAAAGTGATAAGAAAATGATGAATGGATAAAAGCAAAGAAAAACAAATGTTTGGAGGAACAGAGGAGATCACCTGCGCATGTGTGCCCATCTCTGAGTAATGCAGCGGTGTGTGCGGCGTGAACAACTCGTCCCAGAGCGTCAAGTCGAAAGCAAATCCTTTATAAGATGGGAGTAAGCGATACGGGTAATGATCCAGGGGACCTGATGCGAAACAACTCAAACCTCATTCTAATGTATTACCCAAATCCATGGAGAAAGATCGCCCGCAATGATTTCTTTCTCTGACCTGAGGAATAATAAATCTCTCGAGCCCTAAATGACTCATGATCCTAAGTATATTAAAGAATATCAAACAAACACACTATTTTTTTTTTTTTTTTTTTGTTTATTTGTTTTTTTGTTTGTTTGTTTTTTTTTTTTTTTTTTGCGTCGAACCATCCAAAGTAGGTTGAATGTCATACTAACACAATCCAACCGAAAGAACCTTAAACCTCCAAGCCCAAATGGTCCCCTCAACCTAAGAATCCCGGATCAAAACCCATAAAGTGAATAAAAGGGCGTGACAAACCCGACCGTAGCCTCCGGGATGAAAGACGCCATCATTATCAAAAGGAGATAAAAGTGAAACAAATAGAGATGATAGAAACTAGACTCAAAGATAGATGGTATGAAGATGCAAAATGGAGAAGAAAAGAAACAAGCAATGATGCGAGAAAGAACAAACAAAGAAATGACACAATGCTTATAATGCTCACAGATCCAATTAATATGTAAAAAGCGCACAGGGGCAAGCCCCCAACCTAGGTAAGAAAAAGTATGCAAGGTCAAAGAATGAAAAGAATAGCTATAATGAAACCGCGTGAGGCTCAAAGGGCTAGCAATAGGACATATCAATGTGCATGTGCAATAAGGAATATGGCTACTCAAAATGATGGCCACCCATCCTCTAACCATGATCTCAAGCGCAAAACCTCTTCACCGACCACACTGACTGCCTCGTGAACCCGATTTCCTTCAAGTCCTGTCAACCAGTCGTCTCTTGAGTCGATCTCGATGACATAAGGCTCCACTCCACCCGGCCCGAATCCACCTGGGTCGATTAATCCTGAGGACTCTCAAGACTAGGCCTCTTCCAGCTTTTCGAACTTCCTAGGTTCCACCTTTTCTAAAATGCACGAGTCATTTTCCCTCCGATAGGCCTCGAATATGACTTGCCCCCACCTCTCATCTAAAAGGCCGAGCTGATCATAACTGGACTGAGCCCACTCAATCTCAGCTATCTGATGCTCTAATGCTATTCTCAAGGATCCTATCTCACTTCAACAAAGATTGCTCCATGCCATATACCAAAGAGTAAGGTGTAGCCCCAGTTGAGGTACGAAAAGATGTACGATAAGCCCACACCCGCAAAGGGAGCTTTCCAATTTAACCTCTGAAGTCTCAAACCATCTTTTCAAAAATCCTCTTGATATTCTTATTACTACCAACTACCCCATTAGTCCGTGGTCTATATGTAAGATGATCGCATGATGCCAATACCATACTTCGAACTAATGTATCCACTTCTGCCTCCAAATGCTCCCCATCTCGAGATCAACTCGTAGGACCCCATATCTGCAGATAGAATGTTATCCGATGAATTTAGCCACTCTAGCCACCGTCAATCCAAAGATAAGAAATAGCTTCCCACCCACTTAGTGAAATAATCAATACCACCGATGTACTCATGTCCACTAGAAGACTTAGATCTTCCCAATAATATCAATACCCCATACCAAAACTAGCAAAGGGGATAAGTGCATGCAATCTCGAAGGTGGCACGTATCAAGTCTACGTGCATTTGGACACTCCGTGACACTCGTACTAACCGGCAAACAACTGCCCCATAGTCAACCAAAAGTAACTAGTCCTCATGATCTTACGTGCTAGCATGTGGCCTCCCATGTGTGGGCCACAGACTCCAGCATGAACCTCTCTCATCATTCGATTTGCAGGCGGTCCGCATATTAATAATAGCCATCTGGGTGATTCCTATAAAGGGCATCCCCACAAATAACAAATCTGGTGGCCAACTGTCTCAATGCTCTATCCTGGGTGGTCAAGCCAGTGGTAAACGACATGATTGCAAACCGATAAATATCATGATACCATGGTAACTCATCCCGATTCTCAATATCTCCAATCAAACAACAAGAAGCGGATAACCTCGGTCTCAATCATTAATGGTCGTGATAGTCACTCCCGCAGAATCTCAACCACGTAGTTATGGCTAACGCACGCTGAAACCGATTCTTCGCCTCAGCAGGCATACATTCCCAATCGTCAAATCGGCAACCAAAGAGGTCTAAGTAAGTACGGTAGGTTTCAACTTTCATCTCGAGTCCTCCGCATACCTGGTCCGTCAGATACAAATTGAATCCCATGGACTTAATCGCCTAATGCCAAGATCCACACGCCCTAGGCCCATAATGCAAGCCTCATACTCAACTATATTATTTGTCAACCGATGATGATCAGAAAATACTAATCGAACTATTCTGGGAATGTGATCACGTTGTGGTGATATCAATAAGATACCAATACCAAACCCCAGATCGATCAAGGCATCATCAAGTACACCTATCCTATACGTCGTCATTGAAACAAATTGCTTATCGTGAAAATCTTCAATCGACCATATCATCTAATCGGAAACAGCTTAAATATCCAACAATGCTTCCCTCACTGATTTTAAACATAACACGTCAAACTCATTAATAATAGAACCAACCATCTCATGAGCCTACCGCCGTAATGTGCCTGGTCGAACAAACATCTCAATGGATCCAATCTTATCCAAAGCATGGAATACTCTGTCATAGTGTCAGTCCCCATGGCCAAAACTAACAAGAGGCGCCAATCTATACATATTTCACTCAGATCCATCGTCCCCATTCGATAACAATGGCTCGTGTCTTCTTTCCTCGAATCATCGAAATGAAGCAATATGCATCCCAAAGCTATATCCGAAACTGACAAATATAGAAGCAAAATATTCCTGGCAGTGGGAGGCACTAAAACTGGGGGAGAAAGTAAACACTCCTTAATCTTCTCAAAAGCACGTTGGCAATCATCATTCCAAACCGTAGGCTGGTTCTTCCTTAGAAGACGAAAGATAGGCTCGCATATGTCTGTTAGTCTAGCAATGAAACGACTGATGTATTGTAGTCTGCCTAAAAAGCCTCTGATCTCTTCTCGGAGCTGGCATGTCAAGTATGGCCTTGGTCTTTTCCTCTCGGATCAACTCCTATACCACGCTCACTAACAATGACCTGAACACTTCCCGTGGTTACCCTAAAGGTGCACTTCTTGGGATTCACCAATCCAATTGTCCGATCCTCTCAAAGAATCTCTCTGTAGTCGCTATGATCTCGCCCCGCCTTGGGATTTCACTATCATGTCATCCACGATACCTCAACATCTTTATGCATCATATCATGGAATTAGAGTACAGGTGTTCTCTGATGTGGCCCCGCATTTTTTCAACCCAAATGGCATAACCCTAAGAGCAATAAAGGCACCCCATTCAAGACAGCGAAGTCTTCCATTATCCTCTGAGCCATCAAAACTGACATACCTAGAAAACCCATCCATGAAGGACAACATAGAGTGCCCAAGAAGACATTTTCAACTAACATATCAATGTGTGGGAGGAAAATCATCCTTGTAATGGGCCTTATTCAAATCTCGAAAGTCAACACAAACTCTAACCTTGCCATCCTTTTTGGGAACAGGGACGACATTAGCTAGCCACTCAGGATACTCAACCACTGACAAGAAGCCAACACGAAGTTGCTTCTGAATTTCTTCCTTAACCTGTAGACTCCATCGAGGGTGTAGCCTTCTCAATTTCTGCTTAACTGGCCTAGCATGTGGCAATAAAGTGTGATGCCGAACTATAGTGGTCAAGGCCTCATGTCCTCATACTTTACTCATGCAAATACATCCAAGTATGACCTCGAGCATGTCAATCAATTTACCCTCATCCGCAGATAGGAAGAGCCAATCCTAATCTCTCCGCCGATCCGTACACCAAAATCTATCCACTCTATGCTATCAGAAACGAGTGTAACTTTTCTCTTTTCTCTCAGACATAATTAGATTTTGACTGATCAATCAGTGGGTCATCCGTGGTTCCCATATCATTACAATATCTTATACATGTGCCGCTGGTCGGGTGGTGCAATCAAAGGAAAATGCTGTGACACAAGCGAATACTAAAATACTCATGTCATTATTACCATCGAAATGTCATCAAAGCGCGACAAACCCGACATAGTGTCAAAAGAAAGAGGTGGGTCCACGTGAGCCTGACGCTCTCACAGAAACAAAGACAAGGAGTAATATCGCAGCAACAAGCCCATCATCATCAAACCCAAGCACAACTCCAAACACATCGTGCCGAATCGGGCCCGCTGGGAACATCCACGCGGCCAATGCCGATCATGTCCATCGCGCCGCTGCCGCCATAAAGTGTCACAACATCAATCAATCATAGAAACTCCAACATGTCGGGAAAGTGCGAATGGGTTCTCGGGTCAGACAAGGAAACGCTGCTGCCAATCATGTCCATCTCGCCCATGTGTATCGGGAAGAGTCACTCCATCGCCACTTCAAATCCATGTAGATCATATCGTGGATCTCCTGAAAGCACATGGAAAACACACTGGCTCTATCCGGTGATGGTGGTGCAACCGTCACTCGCCGAGCGGCTCGTGGTCTCGTAATTCAAACAACCGCCTTAGCATGCCGAATGCCCCGAATCTCGTGCCCATCTTTGAAACACGGTCAACTCCCTCTCAGGCGGGTGCATACTGCCTTCCGTAAAATAGTCAACCAACCAAAAGTACGGGCGAAAGGGGATAATCGAATGGAATGCCGCATACGCGAGCTCACTCTTCTCTCTACGCAATGTGCTATGTGTCGCGTGATCATCCACGCTGGGATGTAACCCAACCCATAAGATATGTCGCGATCAATCGTAATAGTAAACTCACGCTCGCCGGCAATGACCAATCCAAACCAAGCATATAAGACATGCTCTCATCATGCTAAACACCAAAGTGCTATCAGATCGGGTCGAATGACATGGGCGCTCATGTCCCTCGCTGGCCATCCTTCAGTTAACAACTAACTTCGTCGACAACCCTATTAAATGTAGGTCATCCCTATCAGGATGATCTGTAGCACTGTCTGTGAGGAAGTAATAATACCCTATCGCATCAGACGTGATGTTTCTCATGTATGAACTTCACCTTCTGATGAAGGGAAGATGGTATAGCACCCGCCTCATGAATCCAAGGGCTTACCAAGAAGTAGTTAAAGGATGATCGATCCTAAAAACTTTATACGAGTATACGTGACCGATTCAATCATGACATGTTTGCCGAAAGTGTACCCAAACCTGCCGAGTCCCATCATAAGCTTTGACGACCAAGGTGGATGGCCCAAAATCTGGATGGTGAAAATCCTAAAGCAATGCATAAAGAACTGCTGGACAAACGTTTAGGTATGAGCCGTTGTCCAAAGAAGACCGATGGCACCCTTCTCGACCGAACAAGCAACATCAATAACAAGGACGAACATGGCTTAACCCTCGTGGTGGTAAATCATTTGTTTAAATGTTATGCATGTAGCCCTATCCGTCGTTAGAAAGTGGATCAAATTCCTGGGGTGGTAGTAGTGTCAACTCCAATCTGACTAAGAGCCCTAATCAACGCATCTCTATGTGTGCTGGATGAGGCCAATAAGCTCCAAATGGAAATGCGGGCCTGAGTGTTATCAATAATTGGTACGGGGGTCACAACAGAATGTGGCATGGTCCCAGTCTGACCATGTAGAACAAAAGCTCCAACCTGCAGGGCTGATTGAACCAGTGGTGGTGGTGGAGGTGGAACTGTATAGTCCTGTTGTACAGCTGGGTCCGTGATAATGGTGGGGCGGAGGTGGAACTGTAATCCCCGTCAGACGCTGGTCCAGATGATGGTGGTTGTGGTGGAGGTGGGGTAGAGTCAGCGGGTGCTCTTAAATTGGCACGATCACCCCATCATCAACTGGTCCACCCCAATATAGCATCCCTGAGACGCCTATGGTATCTAAGAATCTCAACTACCGGGGTCGACAAGAAATGCATCGAGAGTCCATATCTCTATGATTTGATGTCTCGTTTAATCGATCGTGTGGATTTGAATTCTAACAAGTCTAATTCTCCGATCCGAATCCAAGCTCTCGGAACCCAGTCGCCTAATCAATAATCCTGGAAGAAGAAAAGAGGGCATGTCAGTCCCCGTGACTATCAATCCGGAAATCAATCCGCATGTAACTTACAATGAAATCCTCGGGCGGAACGAAATGGCATGACGCAGTTATATCTAATCCGATAAATGGCTCCACATGCAAGATGGTACTCGACATGGTAATACCTTAGGGGTAAGATGGCTCAGAAGCTAACAAAGGGAAGAGGCAAGTCCTAAAAGGCTATATGACCGTACCCACAAGGATACATAACCCGAGATCCTAATCAATAATCAATCAACACTCACAAGGACACACTGGCCACGCAAGTATCCATGAAATCTAGCTCAGGGCTATACATGTCTTCATTGCTCGGACATCCGTCATCTCCATAGTGCTCCCATACATCGATATAGCCCTTATGCTAGACCCTATTCCAAACCCCTAGCTTGGTCGATGCAACAAGCTGGGGAGCGACCCTCAAGCAACTCAAGCAATCAATGAGGAAGACCATCAAGACTAGTGATTCGAAACAAACAAATCAAGCAAATATGCAAGATAAAGGTAGTCATGCAACAATTTGTCAAGTGCGCAAACAACAAACCTATCACAATATTTACACACAATATGATCCTCTGCTTCAATCCCAAATATCATATCTAAATGTCGATCAATAATGAGAAAAGTATGTTGAGGTAATCCAAAAGTGAACACACAAGCATAGACAAATCAAGCAAATATAGGCCAAATACCAATCAAGCGTATGATCATCAATTATCTATGTAGCCTAAGAGCTTACTGACGAGAAATCATGTGTCTAACAGACCCTATCTCGTTCAAGTTTGATCTTCTTATGAAACCGTAGATTTCCGGTTCGATCCCCGCGTTGGAGTCGCCAATTTGTGGACCATACCAATCCACTCCGCTCTACACTCGCTTAAATGGAAGGAAATGTGGGTTGATTTTCGAATTTTAGAAAATCCGTCCGAGGAGGACAATTTTTCGGGAGTCGCTACTTACTTTTGTTGTTATTTTATAAATAGGAAAACCAAGTAAGAACAAAAACCCCAATGACTCCAAAGATGGAAAAAGCGCCCGGCGAAACTAGATTTCTCTCGGGTCCGGGGTCGATTACCTATCGGAAGGTACTTCATATGAGGTAAAGCACCCCTCTAGGGCCCTAATCCTAGCTCTACTAGTGAATTGGGAATGTAGAGCATGAGTCACGACGATAGTCTCCTAGGCTAAACATACAACTTAGATCGCACCACCCAATTGGTATCTAGCATGCTTAAAAAAACACTCGACCAAAAGAGCAAATGGCTGTACTGCGGGTCTCGCCACGCTACATCAAAGGTTAGCCAACAAACATAGCAAGCACGCATGCCACCCAAACACAAAGATCTATGTGAAATTCGACACCAACATTAAAGCACATACCGTGGTCCCACTAAGCGCTACATAAAAGGTCATCAAAAGCTCAACGCATCACAAATGTCAATCCAAACACCATGTACGCATATGAATACAAATACCAAACGACTACATGTACCCGAGGTCCCTAGCCATGTATATGTGAATGATAGGGCAAATAATACATCATACATCATGCATTTAAACCAAATATTGATCCTATACCAAAGAAAGGGAAGCAGCCGAAATGGCGTGAAGCCGGCTCATTACTGAAGACACATCCCTTAAAATCCACAAACTAAACCATACATACCAATCCCATTGCCTCACCTCACTTTGTTCAAACCAAAACTGAACTCAGACCCTAAAGACAGCCTACTGTGCTCTCCTCGGGTAACTAAGAGCACGCCATGATAGATCTCGGATCAAACATGCTAAAAATACGGGTCGCCTACGAGCCGCCTTGCAAAACCGGCTGAATATGTTCTCAACTAGTCCAAACATTGAGAAAAAAAAAATTCTGAAACATTGTCAGAAAATTCCTCACAAAGTTGGGAATCCAAAAAAACAAAAGGAATGCAATTCCGATTTCTAATGACCAAGAACTAACCCAAACAAAGAAAATTATCCAAACTATCATTCCAAGAACCGGGAATCCTAATGAACCGTTATGTTTGGTTTCCCAACCAGTCCAGACGGTTGAAAAAGATTTCAAAAAATTTCAGAACCATCCTACAAAGTCAGGAATCTAGCACAACAACAGATCGATTCTCTCAGCTCGGATGAGTGAGAACCAACCAAACCAACCAAACCACGCTAGAAATCGCCTTCCCGCAAACCTACCTAAATGAACCGACCGGGAGCATGGTTTTCCAACCAGTCCATATAATTGAGAGGCTCTCAAAATTTTCCAGAACTTTTATAAAAGAGTTATAAATCTAACAAAACAAACTATGATTGATTCTCACTCGATGAGTGAGAACCAACCAAAACCAACCAAACTACGCAAACTGCCTTTCCTACAAACCTAACCTAAATGAACCGACTAATCTTGTTTTCAAACCAGTCCAAATCGTTGAGAGAGGCTCTCAAAATTTTCCAGAATTTTTATAAAAGAGTTAGAAATTTAACAAAACAAACGGTGATCGATTCTCAGCTCGGATGAGTGAGAACCAACCAAAACCAACCAAACTACGCAAACTACCTTTCTGCAAACCTAACTAAATGAATCGACCGATCTGTTTCTAAACCAGTCCAAATCGTTGAGAGGCTCAAAATTTTTCCAGAATTTTTATAAAAGAGTTAGAAATTTTAAAAACCAAACGGTGATCGATTCTCAGCTCGGATGAGTGAGAACCAACCAAAACCAACCAAACTACGCAAACTGCCTTTCCTGCAAACCTAACATAAATGAACCGATTGATCTGGTTTCTAACTCAGTCCAAATCGTTGAGAGAGGCTCTCAAAATTTTTCAGAATTTTTATAAAAGAGTTATAAATATAACAAAACAAACGGGTGATTGATTCTAGCCCGGATGAGTGAGAACCAACCAAAACCAAATCAAACTACGCAAACTGCCTTTCCCGCAAACCTAACCTTAAATTTAACCGACCTCGCATCCGCTTCCAACCAGTTCATCTCGTTGAGAGAGGATCTCAAAATTTTATGGAACCTTCCCTAAGAGAGTGCTAGGAATCTAACAAAACAAATGGTGATCACCGACCAGCTCTGATGAGTGAGAACAACCAAAACTCAACCAAGCTACCCAAACTCCGCCTTTCCCGCAAACCTAACCTAACGAACCGAACGATCCCCGGTTTCCCAAACCTGGGCTTCATCTCTGAGAGAGGATCTCAAAATTCTTTCCGAACCTTCCTAAGAGAGTCAGGAATCTAACAAATAAACAGTTGATCGATTCTCATCTCTGATGAGAGTGAGAACCAACCAAAATAAGCCAAACTACCCAAACTACCCGCCAGAATCGTTGAACCCGCTTTCACGTATGAGTTGAAAACCTGGGCTTCAAAATGGTTGAGGAGAAACCTCAAATTTGACCAGAATACCTTAAAGAATAGAGTGGAGCCGTGGTATATTTCCTTACCTCTTCCAAAAACGTTAAAAGAAACAACCGAGCATCCAAGGTAATCCGCAAACGTATGCTGAGCCCGAAAGTGTCCCGCCTCAAAGGTCCCCTCCCGCTTGATCTTTCTCCCCTTTTATACTGGATTCTCCCACCTCAGCATCTGAACCTACCTGGTGTTTTCCAATCTTCAAGCTTTGGAAAGGGCCCCCAACCGCCCCTAAACACCTTCCCCATTAATCCCTCTCCTCATTTTCTCCATGCAAGCCGAATATCTTAAGATTTCGCTGCTTCACCTCACCAAGTATCCACACGGATTCAGGCTGCATGTGGTCTTGCCAAGGCCCAAAATGGACCCACAATACTGCCCATGGTCGAACTAGAGCTTATGGGCCCGAACCATATATGATTTGGGCTCCAAAATCACAAAAAACAGTGCTCCACACAAGCTGTCCCGATTAACCGGTTGAACCAGATGCCAACCAGTCCATCTGGTTGAGGAAAATTATGAAATTTTTATAGAATGTTCCCTGAAGAATAAGGAGACCAACAAAAAAAACGGTGCACCATTCCAAGTCCGGATGAGGGAGATATGATCGAAACAAGGAGGAGTGCTCACCAAAATCATCCAAAAAATTGTGTTGTATACGTATTGCCCTAATGAACTAGTCAAACCAATTAGTCAAACGGTTGAAAAATTAGGAATTCTTTAACAGAAACCTCCTTAGAGAATAACAAGGAATCCAACAAAACAAACAAAGGAACGATTCTGAGCTCGGGACTGTGGAGATAACATCGAAACAAGTTCAAGTGCTCAATTTGACATACTCTAATAAACTTTGATTGAGATAAAACCTCGAGGGGCCCCACTTGCTCCCTATAGCATGATGCCAATAACTAAAAAAAAAAAAAATCCATGATAACCCTCTAAAGTGAACTACATACGCACTCAACGGACCACATACAATCCCACCCGAGGCTCAGAGACATAGTAAGCCTAAAAGGGCCCTAATGGTGTTATATGAGAACGATGGGTGAGTGTGACACCCATAGGATAAATGCAAGTGTTGAGGGGCAAAATTGAGGGTCTACAACTGCTCTAAAAGGGGTAACTACAACTACTTTGTATGGACCACTCCACCGTTACTTTAGTTTTCCTGGAAAAAGTTTTAGCCTGGAATTGTATAGTAGGACTAGCTCTCCTACTTTGAACTCTTTCTTCATAATCTTCTGATCATGCCACTTTTTAGTCTTATCTTTGTAGATTCTAGCATTATCATAGGCTTCATTTCTCAGCTCTTCCAATTCATTCATTTGGAGTATTCTTTTCTCTTTAGTAGCTTTGAAATCACAGTTCAGTTTCTTGATGGCCCACATAGCTTTATATTTAAGCTCAAGAAGGAGATGACAAGGTTTTCCAAATACTAACCTGTATGGGGACATTCCAATAGAAGATTGATAAGCAATTTATAGTTTCTCCACAAGTATCATTCAGCTTTGACCGACCGCCTTTTCCCGGCCGTGCTTATTATCTTTCTAGGGTCATTCCAACAGAGATTTATTATTAGCGCTGTAAGCTCCATAGTGCATCATCTCAAATGACCGACCAGTCTTTCCCGCTAGTGCTTATTGTCTTTTCCAATATGTTCTTTATCTCCTCTTATCGATATTTCTATCCATTTGATTGAGGGTGATAAGCCAATCCTATAACATGTCTCGATTCCATAATTTACTCATCGCTTTGCAAACAATGAGCCTGCAAAATGGCTTCCTCATCACTGATTGTCTTTGGGGCTCCAAATCTACTCAAGATATTTCTTTGAATAAATTCCACTACAGTGTTGGCATCATTCCTTGGACAAGCTATAGCTTCCACCCATTTGGATACATAGTCTACAACTAGGAAAATGTATTGATTTCCAAATGAGGGTAGGAAAGGTCCCATAAAATCTATCCCCCATACATAAAAAATCTACACTACCAGGATCCCTTGGAGAGGTATTTAATTCCTTATGTTTATATTGCCCATTCTCTGACATCTATCACAATGTTTAACCCATTCAGAACAGTCTCTGAATAGAGTAGGCCAGTAAAAACCTGATTAGAGAATTTTCTGGGCTGTTCTATCTCCTACAAAGTGCCCTCCATATGGTGATGCATGACATTTATCAATAATTCCACCTTGCTCATCTTCTAGCACACATCTTTTGATAATTTGGTCTGCCCCTCTTCCATACAATAGTTGGTCATCCCATATATAGACTCTGACATCAGTTTTTAGCTTTCTTTTCTACTGGTAGCTAAAATCTGGTGGCATGATTCCATAAAGCAACAATTAACAATAGCATACCAGGTAATTGGACCGACACCAAAAGCCGCTTCAACAAGGAAATTTTCTTTCATTTATGTCCTCTTCCTTCAATAGGTCTTTCCATTTTTGACAAGTGATCAACTATCACATTGTCACTCCCCTTCTTGTCCTTGATTTCTAAATCAAATTCTTGTAGTAGTAGTACCCACTTGATCAGCCTTGGTTTAGCATATTTCTTTTCCATTAGATACTTAATTGCTGCATGATTAGTGTGTATGATGACATGAGACCCTAATATATATGGTCTAAATTTTTACAAGAAAACACCATTGCTAGCATCTCGTTTTCTGTGGTTGAATAGTCTCTTGTGCCTCATTGAAGGTTTTGTTGGCATAGTATATTACTCTGAAAACTTTCTCTATTCTTTGTCCCAATACTACTCCCATTGCATAGTCATTAGCATCACACATGATTTCAAACTCTTTGTTCCAGTCTGGTGTTGCCTTGATGGGAGATATAACCAATATGGATTTTATTTCTTTAAATGCAAACAAGCAAGAATCATCAAATTCAAACTTGGCATCCTTCTCCAGCAGTTTGCATAATGGTCCGAAAATTTTTGAGAAGTCTTTGATAAATCTTATGTAAAATCTAGCATGTCCTAAAAACTTATAATCCCCTTGATTGTATTAGGTGGCATCAGAGTTTCAATCACAGAAACCTTAGCTTGATCAACTTCTAGCCCAGCTGCAGAAATTTTATGTCCTAAGACAATTCCTTCCGTTACCATGAAATGGCATTTTACCAAATTCAGAGCTAAATTATTGTCTTGGTACCTCTGAAGTACAGTCTCTAAATTTTTCAAGCAATGCTCAAAACTAGATCCATAAACTGAAGTCAACTATAAAATTTTTATACTTCTTCCTTGACAAATTTGAGAATGGGACACATCATACACCTTTTTGAAAGGTGGCAGGAGACATATAATCCAAATGACATCCTTCTAAAGGCAAATGTGCCATAAGGATCTGTAAAAGTAGTCTTCTCCTGGTCTTTAGGGGCTATGGAAATTTGATTGTAACCTGAATATCCATCAAGAAAACATAAATAAGAGCGTCCAACCAACATGCCCAACTTTTGACCAATAAAGGGTAAAGGATAGTGATCCTTTCTGGTTGTAGTGTTCAATTTTCTGTAATCAATGAACACCCTCCATCCTATCACAGTTCTTGTTTGAATCAGTTCATTTTTCTCATTTCTGATGATTGTGAATCCACCCTTTTTGGGAACCACATGAACTGGGCTCACCCAAGGGTTGTCTGAGATTGAATAGATAAATCTTGTATTCAGCCATTTCAATACCTCATTTCTGACAACTTCTTTCATCACTGGGTTTAGTCTTCTCTGATGTTCAATTTATGTTTTTGCATTCTCCCCTAAGAGGATTTTATGCATGCAAATTGAAGAACTGATCCATTTCAAGTCTTCTACTGACCAAGTAATGGCTTCTTTATATTTTCTGAGAATTCCAATCAGTTTCTGCTCTTTTTCTACTGTCAAGTCAGCTACTATGATTACAGGTTGTGCTCTTTCAGCTCCTAAGAAGGCATATTTCAAGTGTTTGGGTAGTTTCTTTAGAATTAACCCTTTAGAACTATTTTATATTTCTTTTTCCTTCTCTTCACTGCTACTTGATCTTTATGCACTTATTTCTTTTTGGGATCGAAAACCATTTCTTTAATTTCAAAATCGAATTCAGATATTCAACATCATGAGTCTTCATACTAAAATTCATCTCATTCTCATTCATTGAATTTTGAATTTTACAATCATAGATCAGTTCAGGACTGATGGGAACTACTTGTTCTACAATCTTACATTCAGCATTGTCAAAATCAGGTTGTTTTAAGCTTTGATTCAGATTGAAGTGTACTTCAGATTGAGTTCTCCTTTCTTTACATCTATCAAGGCTGCTCCCGTGGCAATTAATGACCTTCCCAATAATAGTGACATTTTTTATCTTCTTCCATATCAATCACCACAAAATCCACAAGGAAAATAAACTTCTCTTACCTCATCGCTAGCGTCTTCACGATTCCTCCGCTGCGGGCCATAGTTCTCTTTGCCATCCGGGCGTCATATTGTAGGAGGCTCCCAAACTTAAATTCTTCACAAATGTATAGTGGCATCAAAGCTGATATTTTCTGCCCCAAAGTCCTACAATGCTTTTCCAAATTCATAATTCCCTATGGTGTGTGAATGGTGAAGTCGCTGGATCCGTATCTTTATTGACAAATTTTTCTAGATCATAGCACTGCAAGTGGCTGATAAGCTCACCACTCCTTTTTCATCAAGCTTCCTCTTCTTGCTCATAATATCTTTCATGAACTTGGCATTTGACCCAATGCCTCAGCAAAAGGAATATTCACCTCTATATTCTTGAACATGTTAAAAAATTTAGAGAATTGAACATCCATCTTTAATTTCTATAGCCTCCGAGGGAATGGGGCATAAGGCACATAGACTTTCACCTCCTCTTTATTTTGCAATTTTTCTTCCTTAGCTGGCTGCTCTTACTGCACCATAGACTTTCTTCTTTCTTTAGTCAATTCCGAACTATTATGCTCACTTTCTTTTCAAATTTTTTCTTTCTCCTTAGTCATTTCATTCTCTTCATCTTCCTTTCTTCTCTGAAGTCCTTTGCCACTCCTCAAAGTAATTGTCAGACAATCCTTGGGATTCTTCTTTGTGTCACTTGGGAAGGAATCTCTAGACTCGATTTTACTTACAGGCCACCGCCCCACTTAAGTCTTCGTATTTTAAGAGATGCATTCAGGATTGGCTCAAACACATTCTCAGGTTTCGCTCGGAATGCCGCTAGCTTACGCTTCCTTTCTGCTCTCCTCCCAGCGAAGCTCAACACTGACATCAAAAGACTGGGACCTTCTTCGCCCTGGGCCACTCGTCGCTCAGCCGTCAAGCACCCTCGAAACCTCAGGGAGCATATTGTCGATGAAAATTCTCGGTGACCGGTTCAAGACCATGTTGCACTCCACTTCCATAGGAAAAATTCTCATGGTTTCTTAACACATGTGTGTAGTGGGTTGGAAGGTTGTTGTTGGGCTTGAAATTATAGCTTTTGTTTCCACCCACAAACCGAGCCTCCTCCACCTGATAGGGACTCTAATATGAGCAAGTCCCTCATTAGTCATGCATTTCTGCTCTCCTCTTTCTTCTATTCCCACTGTATTTGCTGAATGACATCTCCTTTCTTGAGTGCTCATCTTACTCATCAGCACATCCAACTTTGCCTCTATAGCAGTCATCCGATTCAACTCTAGCATACGTCCTCTTTTCAATCTGCCGCTGCTCCCTGAAGTCTTAGTTGGAGCTCTATAGTTGCTTTTGGTTAAATCTTCAATAAGTTAGTTGGCCTCTTCAGCACTCTTTCTCTTGAATGCCCCACAGTAGGTTGCATCTATGATTCCCTTTGAAGAGTAATTCATTGCATGATAGAAAATGTCCATTTAGGTGATTAGATCAATCCCATGCATCACCTCTTTAGCAGCTTCTTATACCTCTCCCAATCATTGTAGAGACTTTCTTCTTCTCCCTGCTTGAAGGTTATAATTTCTCTTATTCTCTATGAGGTGATGGCTGGTGGGAAAAACCTCTCTATGAAAGCTTCAACCAACTCCTCTCAGCTATCAACTGATCCATATGGTATTGACTCAATGCAACTAGTTGCTACGTCTCTTAAGGAGAAGAGGAATAACTATAGCTTGATAATATCTGGATTAACCCCACTTAGTTTCACAGTGTTAGCCATCCTCATAAATCTTCCTAGGGGTGCTCATTAGGATCCTCATTCGGATGCCCTATAAATTGATGTTGTTGCACTATGGTAATCAGAGCAGGCTTCAACTAAAGTTATTTGCCTAAATGGGTGGTTACCTGGCTGTAATAGAAATCATTTTCCGATCATCGCCTCCAAAAAATCCTCTACGGCCCTTTGTCTGAGGCCTTTCGCCATTGGCTCTACTAGTACATGTTGATTAGTTCCTTCTTGATCTACCATAGCTATTGCTTCAACAACTCTCACTTTCTTCAGATTTCTCAGTGTCCTTTCCAACTCAGTGTCGAGTGGCAGTAGTTCTGCTTCTGGTTTTCTTTGCATGTGATAATTTCTTGAAATGGAAATACACTGAGATCAAGTGAGATTAATAGATAACAAAAATATATTATGATGTGCTTTTATAAAAGATCAGTAGCTAAGTCAAATATTGCAGTTAAAACTAATTTTCAATTTTTTTGATAAAAGTGAAAAGAAAAATGTCCAAACTAGTAGTTTTCTTTTGGCAAGAATATTGATCTTTAAACTTTATCATTTCCAATCCTAGACCACGCCATAAACTTGTTGATGACTTTGATTTTTATATAGACCAAAAACTGATTGGATTTTAGCACTTCTACTAGAGATTATTCAATCCCAGCAGTTACGCCACAAACTTGATTTTGAACTCAATAAATGTAATCTGTTTTCTACTGTGTAAGTGACAATTTTCAATTGAAATTAGTTTGGCCTTACATCATTGGAAGTGCAAAGGTCATACAAGTAATAAGTGATTTTTAAGTCCGCATATCATTCCCATGAGGATTGACTAGAAAATTTAAAGATTAACTACCCTCACGGTGTCAAAGATCCACTATTTGAACTTCCAAATTTCAAGATAAATTTAATTTTCTAAAGTAAAATGAATCAAAGAAATAAAGAAATTCTAAAATACATGATTAGGGAGTTCCCTGTACTGAAATAACACTAGGAAAGAAATCAGTGTTGTGACCATCACTTTGCAAGTTTCCAAATAAAAATGTACAGTATGGGACATGAACACCGGAATTGTCCATAAGGTAAAGGTAAATGGATTTCTCCTAACACCACACATTTCACTTTCCAGCTTACCACACTTCTATCTCTAGATAATTAGTTTGAAGAGCCACTTGTAGGAATTGATAATCTTTTAAGATCTAATTGTTTTTCCTTCTCAGTAATTCACAATCATCTCTTAGGACTCGAAACTCCGGTTACCTACATAAACAGGATAATGCAAGCCTTCTCCAAAATAATTGGTACCTCAACCATCAATTAGACAAGAATTCCCTCTCCCCTTGATTAGAATCTCAACTAACACAGGGTTGAGATTATCCTAATTGAGGTGAAACCTCTCAAAATTAAACTACTAGATCAATAGGTGGACCATATGCCTCAGGAACACACTCCCGCCGGTCGCCTGCAGCAACTCAAGTCGAGGTTAGATCATCACCGATATATCAAAGTAATCCTAAAGTGCATTAGTTCAAATTACTAGTGTAATTTACTCCTGATCGCTTTGCTCGTGTAGTCTATCTTTGTGTCACTTAAAGGATTCAGAAATCGGAAAGGCAATGATACAAAATTCTTTAGGTACCTAACATTGATATTCATAACAAATTAATTAATGTAGGAGTAATGCCAATTAAATCACTCTAATTTTCACACCTAAAACAACATTAAAATATTACAAACAATAATCCCAACAATAGATTCTTCCCAGAGGGAACTTAGCCTTACATATCTAGATCATCAATGATAATGACTAGTTGATAAAAAAAATTCATCAAACTTTAGATCAAAACTGAAGAAAAATGAATTCCAGAAAAATTCCCAGATTCCATTAACATTCAGACAAAAATGAAGCATGATTTACATTAATTCCAAATGAATCTCGCTTTAGATCATCATTTAATCCTAAAAGAAAGAAAATAACGAAACAAAACTAAAATGTAAAGAAAATAAAAAGATAATTATATACAATGAGACTTTAACTTTTCCAAAAAGCTCAAAAACTTGATGAAAAACGGTTGGAAGCTCCGTACTACTCCCTAGGAGTTTCTATTTATAGGCTTAGGTCTTGAGCCCTAAAAACGAGGCGATAATTACGGCGTTCGAAAAGCCTAAGAAAACTCATGCCTTAGTGCTGATGTTGTGGCGCTGTTGAGACATCATCGCCACATCAAAACTGCAATGTCATGGGTTGCTTCTAGTGTCGCGACATTGGCTTATTGTGATTGAATTTTTATGTCGTGCCAATGTTGCGAACCTGCATCTACACTTCTAGTTATCTTAGCTGATGTCGTGACATCACTAACTTGATTTCGCGACATTGGTCATTTAAGTTCCACATTGACTGCCATGAGTTGATGTCGCGACATTGCTGATCCAATGTCGCGACATTGCTTCTTCACTTCTACGTGTTTAAGTTGATGTTGCGACATTGGAACTGTGATGTCGCAACATTGAACTGATGTTCTAAGGCCCTCTATCAATGTTGTGGCTAATGTCATGACATTACTGTGGTGATGTTGCAACGTTGAGTTGGTCTCACCAATTGGTCGCTGGATCCGATGTCGCATTATCACCGATTTGATGCGACGATTACTGTACGTTTAGACTCAAGATTCAAGCCTTGGCCGATGTTGCTGCCGATGTCATAGCAATGTCGCGACATTGCTAATTTATGCTTTGTAACGCCCCAAAAATTCCCTAGAATTTTTATAATAAAAATTATTATATATTCCGAGTATAAATAGAACCAAACTTGGGTTTTTCCGAGAATTTGTTAAATGTTATATGATTATATGACTAAATGTCAAATTCAAATGATATGTGATTGAATGATAAATGCTAAATGTCAAATGATAGAACCCGGGAATTAACCCAAGTGAAAAAGGGTAAAGTTGGAAATTTATGAAAAAGAGGACCTAAGGGTCATAAGTTATAAAGAATAAATGTCTAAGTGTGATTAATGAGAGTTGTAGTGCAAATAGAGGAAGTATATGGGCTATAAAGCATTTTGAGAAAAACTTAAGTCAAAAGAATGCATTTTTGTGGCCAAACAAGGCCTTATGAAGAACAAGTGATATAAGACGACACTTGGTCTAAGAATGCACACTTGTGCAAAAACGTGGTGGAGAGCTTGAGAGAGGAGAAAAGGGAGAAGAGAGCTAGGGCAAGGGAAGGATCAAGCTTTGGGTAAGATAGTTTCCCATTTCTTGCTTCTAAGAGATTAAGCAACCTACAAAAGAAGATTTGAAGAGATTAAAGGTAAGAAATCAAACCCTAGCTTTCCTCTTTGTGATTTTGGTTCGGGAAAAGCCTTCTAACTGGGAAAGAGGTTTCTATTGTCATAAACCACTTTGGAAGTTGTTTTAGGTGGATTCCATGGTGGGTTTTGATGTTGATGGATTTCCAGGAGGTTTATTGAAGAGGACAGAGAAATGAAGAAAATCCTCACCATTTCGGTAGAATTAAGACATTGGTAACAGTACCAAAAGCTGGTACCAAGACTATCAGGCGGAGAGGATTTGGTACCGTTTGGTACTGGTACCCATTGACAGTGAAGGATTGGTACCGGTACCAATCAAAGTGGTACCGGTACCGATGCTTCCAACAACCCTGTTTTTGTACCCCTTGCACTGTTAAGTCTCGTATTCGTACACTGATTGTTTAGGGACCCTAATAAAGGTTTAATGGGGGTTCATATAAGAGTATACAAGAGAGAAGACGTATCGTACCTTCGCTTCGCCTCGGCGATATTCGTTTAGTACGATTAATTGTTCAACCACTAAGAGTTGAGAATTTGTATTTGACTCAAAGTGTGAAGACGACAACCCGACCTAGACTGTATCGAAAAAAACAAGGGATCGATAAATTGGCTTGTTCTCGTTTCTCTATGACTCACTCCCATTTCAAGTTATATTTGTGAAATACATATATATATATATATATATATATATATATATATATATATATATATATATATATATATATATATTGATTTGAATTATTAGTATTCGAAATGTCTAGTCTGTTCTCTGTGACTCAATTCCCATTTCAAGTTCTATTTGTGAAATACATATATACATATTGATTTGAATTATTGGTATTCGAAATATTTGTCAAATGTATGTTCTGTTCTCTATGACTCAATTCCCATTTCAAGTTCTATTTGTGAAATATATACATATATTGATTTGAATTATTAGTATTTGAAATGTTTGTCAAATATTTGCATGTGCGCGTGTATTTGAATTAAAAGTGAATTTACTGCATGTGAGTAAATTGATTTGAAATGTATTATTGAATGACCAACATGATGGGATTCACCAACTGAATTCGTCATGAAGGTAACCGTATTTGTTCAATGTGAAATCACATTGCTACTGAATAACAAATAGGACAGGATTCACCAACTGAATCTATCGTGAATGTCGACTTCTATAGTTATATGTGAGCTTGTAATATTGAATGTGAAATCACATTGCTACTGAATGACAAACATGACATGATTCATCAACCTAATCTCAGAATGTTTAATTTCTATAGTACTTAGAGATTGTAATATTGAATGTAAAATTACATTGCTATTGAATGACAAACAGGATAGGATTCACCAACTGAATCTGTCGCGAATGTCGACTTCTATAGTCATATGTGAGATTTTAATATTGAATGTGAAATCACATTACTACTGAATGACAAACAGGACAGGATTCACCAACTGAATCTGTCGTGAATGTCGACTCTATAAATATATGTGAAATCGCAAACCTAAAAGCTTAAAATCCATATTAAAAGTGTATTTGTATAAGTATCTTTTACTTACACATAGACATTGTATAAAGGCATTATTTTGATAAATGCGTGATTCATATTGAACTGACATGAAATAGAGAACTATATAGAACCACTAAGCATGAAAATGCTTAGCGTATTGTTTTATTAATGCGCAGGTACCGAGTAATAGACAGTGATTGAAAGCGGACCCAAGGTCGAGGAGCTTAGAGTCATTCAGAAAGTTCACTGAATATGCTCCATCACATGCATCCTCATCATTTTTTAGCATGACATTGTTTTGTAAACAAAAGGAGTTCAACTTAAACTATTACCTATATCTCGAACATTTTCGATATTATGTCAGAACGACATAAAAATCTCCATTTTTGGTTAAATGCACATTTTGTAAAGGCATTGCATTGAATTTGTAAATGTTTATGGGCTTGCCCCAAATTGAAATGGCTTATGCAAAGATTTGAGAACAAAAACGCTTATATTAATGAAATGTGTTTGATAAATGGATTTGATTAATGGCTTTGGCCGCGGCCCCCGGAAGCTTCGTTTCGATCCACCAACCTGCCTAATCGTGCCCTGGTCGCACACCTAGTGGCATCGAGCATCCCGGATCTGCCCGGACTCACCAACCTGGGCCCGACCAAAAGGTGCCACGCCTACGCCTTCCCCGACATCATGACATTGAGTCAGGGTGTCGCGACATCAATTTATCACGCAACATCGAGACTTGGTGTTGTAGTCTTTTCTGATGTCCCAGCCTATGTCGTGGCGATGTCGCGACATTGCAGAGTGTTATGATCTATCTATGTCAACAGATGTCGCGGCGATGTCGCAACATTGGAGTAACTGGCATGACACTCTTTATATAGTGTCATGACATTGTCTTCCGTGTCATGACATTGTCATCTTAGCTTCATTTTTTCTGTTTTTGTTGCTTTTCGACTTCTTTTCTTCAAATTTATGCAAAACATAAATATGGGTGAAAATTCCATAATTTTAGATTAAATTAGATTTTTAAGCCTAAAATATACTTGAAAAATGGGCTTAAAATAGATGATTTTTAGACCTTCATCCAAGACAATCACCATGTTCCCACTCAAATAAGGTCAAAACTTATCGAAGACAAATACTATAGAAAGTAGTTCTTTTTCCGTTGTTACATAATTTAACTGTGCCTCATTGAGGGTCCTACTTCCATAGTATATGAATGAAAAATTTTGTTTCACCTTTGGCCTAAAACGACACCCATCGTGTAGTCGCTAGCGTCACACATTATTTCAAAGGGCAACTCCTAAGCCGGAGCTACAACAATAGGTGCAGAAATGAGTTTTTCCTTGAGTGTGGAGAAGGCTTTCATACAATTTTTATCAAAGTTGAAGGGGACTCCTTGCATTAGAAGACTTGAAAGAGGCTAGGATATTTTTGAGAAATCTTTAATGAATCTCCTATAAAAGCTAGCATGACCCAAGAAGCTTCTTATTCCCTTTACTGAAGATGGAGGAAGAAGCTTTTCAATTGTCTATATTTTTTATTTATCTACCTCAATGCCCTTTCCGAAAATTCAGTGGCGTAAGACGATACCCTCTTGTACCATAAAGTAGCATTTCTCCCAATTGAGGACCAAGTTGGTCTCTTCACATTTAAGCAAGACTGACTCCAAGTTTGCAAGGTAAGCATCAAATGAAGTATCAACCATAGAGAAGTCATCCATGAACACCTTAATAGACCTTTCAACCATGTTAGAGAAAATTGCCATCATGCACCTTTGAAATATCCCTGGTGCATTGCATAACTCAAATGGCATTCTTCGAAATGCAGAAGTACCATAAGGCCAAGTGAAGGCTGTTTTCTCGATCTTCCCAGGCAATAGAAATTTGGTCAGCACTCTAAATATCCATCTAGAAAGCAATAAGATCATGTCCCGCCAACCCATCTAACATTCGATCAATAAAAGGCAACGTGGAAACGGTCTTTCCCAGGCCTTATTCAACTCTTCTCTCGATAATCACGTAAATTCGGCCACCCAATCATTGTTCTAATTGGA